>OZ026588.1:10207814-10772814 GCA_964020215.1 Aurelia sp. 3 sensu Dawson et al. (2005)
ATCTTAATTTTGAATATCCGCCGCATACTTTTTATTCCATAGCCCACCAAATGGGTAAAATCTATTTTTAACTCACCCGGTACTTCAGCTCTCTCTGGCCAAAACACTTGGTATAGAATGACGGGCTGAGCCAACTGCACGTACCAAAATTAACTGAAGTAAAATGCAACCTACCTCTGGGTTTTTTAAAGACCAACAACAAACCAATCCTTCTTCATGACTTCCTGATCCAAAATTACCATAACCAACTGCAAGTAGGGCCTGAAAGGATGCAGCAGAGATTATAAGTTCACTTACTTGTCGTCGCCTTAATGTGAAACTGAGAGAAAAATTTGAACATCATCTTAAATTATTTGCCACAAACATAGTTCTATTTAAAGTCACATGCTGATGACGGCATAAAATCAGAAAGGCCTCACTGCATTAAATCTTCTTGTTTTGCATCTCTTTACAACTTTTGATAAACAAATGTAGTGCAACTAAAAGAAATAAGCCAAAAAGTTTAACACAGCCAACTCTGTCCAATTCAAATTCGTGTATTTCGAACTTTTACTAATTCGAACGAAATTCTAAGGTCCCTTGAAGGCTTCTACCAAACCCTTACAAAACCCCTGTAAGTCGAATTTCAATAATCAGAACTTCTCTATAAAACAATATTGTCGATCTCCAGAGGAAACTACCTTCCTACTTCGAACTTTCTGTAAAGATTTAAGAAAAAAGCTGGTGATACAAGTACTTCATGTTACTAAATTTTTCCTAAAATTGTCATTTCCATTAATATCTAGCCGAAAAAAGCAAAGTGCTAGAACAGATTCAAGGAGCTCTGAAAAACTAACGGCATTGCCTACTTTTGTATTGTATCTTTATTGAACGACCAAAATGATTAAGAAAGATTGTCTTTCTTTGTATAGAACCGTTGTACAAGTTGCGATCTTAAGAATAAAAGCTATAAAGCAAAGGTTTAGGGGTAACTGAGGCAAAATCGAGGACTTGAAGGAAAACTCGCATAAATCGATCATTTTGTAATTCGAACATTTTTACAATCCTCCAGAGAGTTCGAAATACACAGAGTTGACTGTAATGTCAAATTAAATATTTGATGTCCCAAAACAGATAAATGCTTGGGGTAAAAGCTGACTTGGACACAACTTGCAGGAACTCTGATCTCGTTGTGAATCAATCACAGTAAAATCAGACATATCATTTGAGAGTTACAGACTATTTTGCTTCGCAGTTATTTTTGAACATGATTTAAAGTTTTGATGATATTTTCCTGAGTTTTAGAGCATGCAAGGCTTTCCTTCAAGGAGCAAAAGTTACTTACAAAGATATGAATAGAAAATGATTTGTGGTCGAGAACTTGAAAATACCATTGAAGAACAGAGCACTGTAATTTGTTGAAAGAAAACTGTTAACTCCCGTAACAGAACAACGGCTAAAATAAAGCTGTAACTAGAACGAAGACTGTTGACTCTTGCAAGAGAAAAATGAACTAATCTTAAACCGTGAAAGGAAAGACAAAAATTAGTATTTTTTTTGTTCTTGATTGCAGTTACTAACCTATTTCTTTCTTTTCAGGATTAAGGTTGATTCGTTTTTCTACCGGGTGAGTCAATAAAACGCCCGGCTATTGAAAAATCCTGATCCCTGAATATCAAAGCAATGATGTTGAAAACTGTCTTGTTTTATCCTCGATATGTCAAATTAAGTTCAGTAATTTACCCAGCTTTAATCAGTCACGCCTTCCCGTCGAAATAAGAGATTTTCTGCAGAAAGCCCCTTTCGAAAACCTCCAAAGATGAGCAAAAACAGCAAGCAAAATTTCCCTTTGTTCTCCTTCCTGGCAATAATGACTCTTGGATGTGCTCATGTACTTTGTCCTCATGGGAGAATGGAATCCCCCTGAATAAGTTATTCATACTAGGGGGAAGACTTTTTAACCCGCCAAACGAAAGCACGTGCTAAAGTGTGCTGAAAGTCATCGCTGTGCGGTAAACACATTCGGGATTTTTGCTTGTAATTCTAGCACGTTTTTAAGGTTCTCAAAGGGGTTCATTTTAGAAAATTGCCTAAAGAATCTGCACGGAGTGACCGACTTTAGTCAGGAAAATTTCTAAAAATGATTGACAGATATTGCAAAATATCGTTGCTTATATATTCAGGGAGCAGTGGCCTTTCAAACGCCGGGCGCTTTTTTGACTCAACCAGTAATGCAGGACAGGTTTACTTTGGTTGTTGTTCTTCTACAGGCGTTACCAGTTTCCTTCCTACAGATTACATTGTCTTTTTGTGATTGTAGGTTTATACCCTATTCACATTGCAAGCTAAACCAGCTTAAACTGAAGTAGGCTATCGAATGCTTTGTTCTAATTGGTCAATCCAACATGCTCAACGCATTTGATTGGTTGAAATTTAACCTACCGGGTGAGCCAGAAAAAAAGTTCCCACTTTTGAAAATTCATAACACCAAGACTACTACACGGATTTGAATCATTCAAACTCTAGTTAAAAGCCGAAAGATCAAAGTATTTTTATGATTTTTCTCGCTGTCCTATCAGCACTAGAAGTATTGGCAAATTCAACTTTATAGAAATTTCATGGTTGCAAAATCACGGAAAAAGGGCCTAAAACATTGATCAAATCGTAAGGATTCTATTCAAATCGAACAATAGGCCATGGGCGTTTCACCTCCCTACAGAGTTATAAGACATCGATTTTCAAACAAATACGAAAGATTTTCAATGCCAAGGAAATTAATGCCTAGAGGATATCTCTCCCCCATGAGAAGTTGCATTTCCTTCACTATTCTGTGCGAGAAGTCATTTATGCTTTAATCGATGTTTTGGGCCATTTTCCAGTAATCAATCAACCATGAAATTTTTGTAAAGTTGAATTTACCTATATTTGTAGTGTTGGCAGGACAGCAAGAAAAATGACAAAATTACTTTGATCTTTCGGCTATTATCTAGAATTTGAATGATTCAAATCCGTGAAGTACCCTTGGTGTTATGAATTTTCAAAAGTGGGAACTTTTTTCTGGCTCACCCGGTAGTTTAAGTGAAGCTGGTTTAGCTGTGTCAGTGTGAATGCAGTAACGTTTGGCGGACGATCGAATAAAAAGTATGTGATCGATATTCAAAACTAAAATCTTAATCTATCAGTCAAAGGCCAACTTAGATGTAAAAATTTTGTTTGGTAGAATCACTCACCTCTTAGACTAAAAATTTAGAAAAATGCTTGTTAGGGGTTTGTATGAAAATCAAGACTTCCACAGTCCAATTTAGTCCTTGATTTATTAGGCAATCAAATTTGAATTCAATTCAATTGTAGGTTTCAGCAATAGAATTAGAGTTTTAATGCCACATAAATCCTGGACCAGAACAGAATGCGGAATTCTCGATTCTTATGTGAACCCCTTGCAGGAATTCTCCAAATTCTTGCAGGAATTCTCCAAATTGATTTTACCAAACAAAATTTCCTTGTCGAACATAGCTTTTGACTGACAGATTGGCATTTTAGTTTTGAGCACCGGCCACATACTTTATATTCTACAGCTCACCAAAAGGGTAAATTTTTTCTGACTAACCCAGTATGGGATGCTTATTCAACTTCCTACGAAGATAACTGAAGCAATCGTGATCATATTAGAGTTGAAAACGGGACAAAACTTAACTTCAATTTTTAGCTCTTCTCAAGACTCTTTGAAATTAACTCCCAAGCAAAATAACATGCAACAATAAAATGGTATGAATGATTTTAGTGTATTCAAATTCTACACCTAAGCTTTCTGCCATAAAATGATTGGCTTTTCATTCTAATCAGTACTTAACTCATTATTTTAAGGTTCGGCAAACGCCAATAAATCACTTTGGGACGACCGACACATTACGGTTCATGCCGACTCCTTTTTAACTTGTATTTTTGTATTTTTGTAAAAATAAATCGATGTAAAATAAAGTCACAACAACAACAACAACCCCATCAATGGATGTAATCGGTATCAGAGTAAACGACTTTTACTGCATTCACACTGACACAGTAAAACCGGCTTTATCTAAACCAGGTTGAATTTCAACCAATCAAATGCATTGGATTTGCTGGGTTAACCAATTAGAAGGCTCCATTCAATAACCTGGTTTAGTTTAACCCTGGTTTAAATTGCAGTCTGAATAGGGTATTTGATTTGGACGCACAAGAGGAGAGGACACTAGGTCTTGCCATGGGTGAAAGGAAACGAAATAATTGTTATTTGATAAAAGGTAAACACAGATCATACCTGTGTCTTTATCGTGGTTTCTTCCTGCCTTTCCTGGCTGTCCTCTGCATCCAATGGGCTTATTCAGTTTTTCTGTAAAAGCGAGGCTGTCTTCGTTTTCCGTTTTGTGATTAAACGGCAGCCTCGCTTTTACAGAGAAGCTGAATAAGGCCATTGTAAAACTTGAATCAAAGAGTTGCGCTGAGGAAGGGGTGCAGAGGAAAGCCACGAAAGACACGACGAAACGACGATAAAGATATAGGTATGATTTGGGTACAAATATATCAAATATTTGGGGTAGAAAGTTTCGCGAGAAAAAAAAATCGCGAAATCAAGGGCATAAACTTTCGCGAATGACCTTTTTTCCCGTAAATTTGGCGACAAAAACTTTCGCGATCGATAAAAAAGATGCATTTTAGAGTGAAAAAACTTTTGCGACTGAAGAAAAATGAGGGGAACAACACGATTTACTATCCATTTTCAGTACACTCACCGCCAGGGTGACAATTTACAAGGTTTTCTAGCCCAGGAAACTAAAGATCGGGGTGATTAAGGAACAGCAACCCAAAGACTGGAAGAGACGACAAAAAATTGGATCGAAAAAATTTTCACGAGTCGAGAATTTTCTGTAATTTCGCGAGCAAAAACTTTCGCGAATATTGAATTTACATTATGCCTTGGCATAAACTTTCGCGAAAAATTCCAAAAAACGCGAAAATCGTGAAAATTTCTGCCCGCGAAAGTTTTTGCCCCTAAAGTAACAATTATTTCTATTCCTTTCACCCATGGTCTTGCATGTGAAAAGGACATTTGAAGAGAAGATGAGATACGATAACTACCTGATTAGATTTATTCCAGCACATGCAATTAACTTTCTTTCCTTTTGTAAGACTGCATGAATATGCCCAGAGTCTTGATAGCACTGGTCCAATTTTCTTTTCTAAAGATCCTTTTTCCTCAAAGCTATCTTTTAATGAATCTGCAAACAATAATAGAAGTTAAATTTCGGGAAGAGCAATGAGCGATATTCTTCAAAAGCAATGCAAATTCCATAAAGATGAGACCACTTAAGAGTCACATAGAGAGCATATTCTTGTATAATAGTGAGCGTTGGACCCTTACCAAAAATCTTGAAAACACAATAAATGTCTTCCAGAGAAATCTCCTCTGCAAGGTCCTAAATATCAAGTGGCCCAACAAGATATCAAACAAACAATTATACGAAAGAATGAAAATTGATGAATGGAGCAAAACAATAAAGGAAAGAAGACTAAGTTGGATAGACATCTCTTAAGACTGCCAGACAATACACCTGCAAAAACTGCATTAAGAGAAGCTCAGAGACATGTAAAGAAACCAAGGGGTGGACAAAAGTTAACATGGATAAAAATGATTGAAAAAAATCTTGAGACAGCAAGGGTGATGGTTGCAAAAGAAAATGGAACGATCTTTGTAGCAACTGATGAATATTTAGCAAATAATAGGCCGTTATGGCAGTCCGTAGTTAGCCGCGCTCTGTTAAATTAAACGAAAGGCGTATCAGATAGATAGATAGAATGCAAATTCTACTTTTACCTCGAGATCTACTCTTCACCAACGGTCTCTGAGGAAGGTTGGAAACTTTGCAGCTAAATATCACGATGGTGTACAGAACGAGTCAAACAATGGATGGATTTGATACTTGAAATATCGTATACAAACTTTAACACAAAATAGCATTTTTCTCCAGGGGGCCATTGAGTACATTCATAAACGGGAGGGATAGTCCGAGATAGGCAACCCAAAAATATCAGATTAGTTTCACTAAAAAGCAAAATTGCCAACTCATTTTATCTCTAGAAGCTTGTAAAATAACATGAAATATCCTCAAAATAATGCGAATTGAGATCAGGATCGCCTCGAAGGAAGCCAAAAACATCATGATAACCATATTTGGTACCAACAACTATAATGGTCATAATTTCACTTCATTTGGTCTCAAAAATGTCATAGAGATATCGGATGTACCTCCCTATGTGCATGTACTGAGTGCTCTCCTTGACTTTTCCTTCTCAAGATTGATTGAAGGAAATATCGATATTTCGTCAGTTTCCATGTCACTATAAGCAAAGTTCTTTTACCACTCCAATTTTTTGGAAGACAATTAATCAGACTCATCCACGTCTATTTTTAGCCAAAGCCCAGTTGAACGAATTCTCAGAGTCTTGATATCGGACGTACCTCTCCATTAATTGGGAAAGAGGTGGCGTAAATGTTTGAGATCTAATCGTTTGTAAACAAACAAGAAAAATCACTTTTCGTTATTGATTCAATGACTCAATCATGTATCGACTTTCAGCCCCACTTTTCAGTGCTACATTAAATACATCCACTGTGACTTCATTAACGAAGTTTACAAATTGTCTTTTATTTTTTACCCAGACATTTAGGCCCCGTTCTCACGAGAACGGAACGGAACGGAACGGACCAGAACGGAACGGAACGGAACTTTTTAAGGGGTGTTCACACGGCAATGGATCGATTTGAAGTGTTAATATCTTCCTCCCTAGGGATATAAATTTTCTAAGCTCGCCATTAAGTTTTTCCATTTTCATGCGTAAACAATCCTATTGTTTGGAGTCTTAGAATTACCTCATGTATAAATTGCATGAAAAAAGTCCGCAAAGTGGAACGGAACGCTTCAAAAAAGTGTTCACACGAGGGCTAAATCGTTTCGTTCCGTTCCGTTCCATTTTACGGCTCACTTTTCAGAGCCGTCCACTTTTCGGAACGGAACGGAACGTTTCTAGTCGTTCTCGTGTGAACACCTGCAAAAATTCCTTTGTTTTCTGGAACAGATCCACATCGTTCCGTTCCGTTCCGTTCTCGTGTGAACGGGGCCTTAGACCCTGTTTACACTACATGTATGTATGTTTAAATTGGCCGCTAAAAATTTACAATGGACCTTTTCGCAATATGGGGAAAGAGAGTACGAAGAGCGCAGCCTATTCTGACAGCCTTGGCAAAAGCAGAAGATAAGGGGAGTCACCTCCTTGAGGCTAAGTTGCCTTTCCTTCAAACCTGAGTTGTTTCGATTTATTTGCACCCGTCAAGAGTCATGCGATAGTTGTTTGAACCAGTAAGTGTTTTCTTTGGATTATTTAGCCATCTGGTCATCCTTTCACGCATTGGTGAGTGTATTTTGAGCCACGCAGGTATTTGACCTCGTCTTTGAAGCAACTCACAGCACAGCTTAGGCCCAAACAATCAACAGGCCTAACTTCAAACAAGACTGAAAAGCAGCAATAAAGTGCCTTGAAATAAACTCACAAATGGGTTGAAGGATAGCAAGATGCCTAAATAATCTAGAAAACACTTACCATACCATGCAAGTATCATGCTACTCTTGGAAGGTAAAAATAAATCGAAAATAACTCCAGTTTGCAGGGAGATGCGACTGAGATGCAAGCCAGTCGTGTTGCCAAGGCTGTAATGATGGGCCCCTCTCTCCGCAGTCCCTTTCCTCAAATTGCGAAAAGGTCTATTGGTAAAATATAATAAAATAGCTAAATACAATTTACAAAACAACTTTAATTAATACAAGTTAAAGCAGCCCTTACTATAGTAGCGGGGACAGCATTACAAGATCGCCTTGATCATATTTACATAATGGTCCCCTTAGAGCTGATTGTAAAAAACATTAACAATACATTTATATGTGTTTTTAGAAAAAACATGATTAAAGGCACACTGTCGTGGCGCTGATTGGGTAAACAAGACAAACCAAGGAGAAAAGAATTAGGCAAGGTTCAGTAATTTCGATGTACAGTGAAATTCACGAAGATGATAATGATCTGATTCCCTTTATTCTTTATTTAATGAAGTAGAATCCGACAGCACAAAGGTTTGGTAATTACGCAAAGGCCAGAGCTTTGTTATTGATTTTACATCACAACTAGCCAATCACAACCACGACAGTGTGCCTTTAAAGACCCATTGTCAACCAACAATCTTCTCTCTTGTTTGTCAACATTGCTCCTGCGTAGTTACATGTTTTTCTGTGTCAGAAAATACAAATTGCGCAGCTACATAGATTCTTGCAACAGAACAACAAGAGCTCGGCACATCAACCCCAAAATAACGCGACCAGTTACGTGGTTCACCAAGCCTGTGGAACAATCAGGTTTGATGATTGCTTTATCTAGTTCGCCAAGTAGAACATACCTCTCAATTGTCCTATCTGAAGGGGATCACAAACTTTGATAAAGAAAAGTCCTCTGTCTGGCCTAGTTTTGCTTACTCGCCAGGAATGCTAAGCTAGGCTACATAGAGCTGATATATATCTTGTAACAAAACAGAACTACAAATGATGATAGTTCATGAAATGTAAGCATTGAGGTTTCGCAAGGCTATTGAGCGATCGCAAGGCTTATTTCGAAACAAAATGGTGACTGGATGCTTCTCATACACAAGGTTACTGTTTGTAAACACTAACTTGACAACACTGGTTTTGTTGGTTGACAATGGGTCTTTACAGCAAGGCCGATCAATGAATGAGAAGGGACAGTGTAAACAGGATCTAAGAAGGCTAGTTATTTTCAACTTATGAACAGTGCCTCTCCAAGTCAACCGAGACTACATTACCAAACGGGCAAACAAACAAACTAGCAAAACAAACCAAGAAAACAAACCTGATACAGCCTCAAGACCTCGATAAACAGCTTGTTTTGGGTGGAAAACATTTTGAACAACTGCTCTTTCAATTGTAAACAAGTTCTTCTTCATACTGTCAGTCTGTGAATAGAAGCAACAATCACTTTAAACTTATTCGCATACAGTGCAATGTTGGGGGTAGTGAAGGATTTAATGAAGCGAAGTTCTGATGATGTCTCTGAGCTGATGAAGCCTCAAAAAATGTGTCACTGCTATGCTTGAAGTATTACAACCAAACTGAATTTCTGAAAACCGAATATTCGAAAGTCTTGATAGATATCAAAAGTTCCATCCCATTTCATAGGCAGTGACAAGAGAACACTGCAACGAAACTTACGTAGAAGCTGCGATAAAAATGGCCGAGATTAAATCTAAGGGCCTTAGTCATGTGTGCGGGTTGTCCCATACTTTCCGATTGTTTACAAAAACCCCTTTAAGTGCAGCATACGTTTCAAATCTATAAAATAGTAGGTGTAAAATTCTATGACTTATTTCTCTGAGCTGAATAGCTTGAAAGAAACTTTGGCTATTTTGCTGTAAATCTGTTGTTGGACTTTTCTGAAATCCTCACTATTTTCAGAATTACAGTGCTTTTCTTCTTTCTTAAGAAGTAAAAAAAAATTCTAAAAAACCTTAAAACTATCGTTATTTCTAGCCCGGTTGACAAAATATCAAATAATTTTCAAGAAAACCATAGTCTATGAACGTCTATAATATGGTATCAAGCAAAACTCTTTCACTCTTCTGGTTTGCGATTTAGAAATTTGATGATGTCACATCATAAAAATGTGCTGAAATATAAAATAGGCTGTAATTTCGACAAATATTCAAGATTTCTGAAAATTCCAACGGTAGAATCATAGAAAAGAAGCTAAAGTTTCTTTCAAGCCATTCAGTTTAAAGAAATAGGTCATTGAATCTTACACCGCATTTTTACACCGATTTTAAGATTTGGAACGTATGCTTTTAAGTGCTCTATTTGTCATAGAATTAAGTTACCTTAAGCACTTTCTCTGCCTGTAGGTCTATGCTGGCTTGGCTCACACTCTCTCGTTCAGTAACATCACCAGTGTCAGAATTATTGCTTGTTGTCATGAAACTCGCTCTGCTTTCTGCAAATCAGACAAGTTAGATAAAATTAGATGAAATAGAAATAAAATGAAAAATAAAACAATAAAGTAAAATAGAAAATAAAATAAAACAAAATATTGACTTTAAAGGACAAGTCCGGGGTTGATAAAAATATTGTCAAAAAAGCAACCTTACCAACTGCTGAACACCAATCGCGAGTTCTTTCCAAGCTTTCATGCTTTGAACGTTCATAAATTCGATGATTAATTTTCGTAAGTTAGGCCAAATATCGTCGCCATTTTGTATTTTCTACGAGTGTGCGTAGGCGCGATAAGGAGGCTAGCAATGCGAGTAGTATAATATTAGACTTATGACGATGAGTTTCTTGTTTCCCTGTGCTCTTTGACTTGATGATGGCGCTTCGGTCAACAGAGACTCATAGTATTACTATGAAAAACCTGGCCCTATTTAGGCCCAACTTCGCTATTTCTCCAGTACCAATCAGATTGCGAGATTTGGCCAAGAACAAGGCCGTCGAATTTTCAATTCGAATGATGCAGTTGACTAGATTTTGAACGAAGTTGCTGCGGCAGGTTGTTGTAAATTGCTGTGGTTTGTTTTGGTCTTAAAAACATGGAAAATGTAGCGTTGAAAGAGTCACCAGGTAAAGTGAACTTCCTTCTTCAGATCTATACCAAATTTCTTCGATTAAATCTCTGCTTAACGTGGTTGTCATCGCATTTTCTTTCCGAGGAGTGACAGTTGAACAGAGCTACGGCAGTCGTTCGATCATAATTCTACACTGTTTCATTATGAGTCCCTCTTGAGCAAGGTTTACCCAATCTCGTCCCCAGAGTGAGTTCGTTGCTCTACCTCTACTCTGGGATACATGAGGCCGTTCGGCAATCTGATTGGCTGTTCGCCATTTTGGGCTGTAACTCCAATTTGCGCGGGGTAAACGACCTCAGCATGTCAAATTCGACGTAAAACCACATTCTTTACCCATACCGACCATCATTTGCAACTTATTTCCGAAATTCGAAGAATAACGAGCCATTTTATTTTTGAAGCTGCGGTGAAAGTTTCCCGAATTTGCAACTTAGGCCCATTTTCGCTCTAAATAAACCGAGCTTATTTTCACTTTAAACAAACTTGCCGACCCCAGATTATTGTTTAAATTCCTGCATAAAGGTTCAAATAAGGTCCTCAAAGTGTTTGTTTTCAATTTCTCCTTCCATCTTCTGCAGAATTAGCGCCAGAGCAACGGCCATTTTCCGTCGCTTGGCGTTGCCTAGCCAACGTTGAAATCCATAATGGCTTCCAAGTGCACCCAGATTCTGGGCGCATTTCATCGAAGTGTACCAGGGTGTTCATTCGGCTTCGTGATCAGCGTATGACGTAAGAACACCCTGGGAACGAGGTTGAGGTTTACCGCAGGGATACAAGGGACTCATCGTCATCATTGGCAGCCTCGTTCAGGTAAATGTGAAGTGACGTCATACAAAATGACGTCATTTCGCACTTTTTAGCAGATTGAAATATGTAGTTTCGCAGATCAAAAGAGTAAAAATTGAAAAAAGTACTACACACCATTCACAACAGTGAAATGTCTTGATTAATCAACAATTATAGCAACCCCGGACAGCCCGGACTTGTACTCTAAAAAGTACTCTCGAAATAAGGTTTAACAATGTGCAATTTTTCTACCTTGTTGGAGCAAAAGGAAACACTTTATCATCTAAAATCCCTCAGAGTCATGGTTGATGAAGAGTTAAATTGGGATGAACAGTTTAAGTGCACCAAAAGTAAATGAGTAGAGGATTTGCAGCTCTAAAAAACTGCAAAATATGGTTCCGCAATCCCAACTGTGTAACGTATACTATGCATTAATTGAGAGTCACCTGCGTCATGCTGATGTTATCTGGGGTAATCTGTCTAAAACAAAACTAGTTGCTCTTCAACGCCTTCAAGACCGGGCCTATTCAATAATATCAAATGCAAGAATAAAAGATAGCTGGTCGACTTCCTGGTTGAACGTAGAAAATCTTTTCCGTTACGACCGGAATGTCATGACCTACAAGATTATGAATAGAATATGCCCTGAAAGCCTATGGGATAAATTCCAACCGAGATCTTTTCATTCAACCTACAATACGTTTTCATTCGACCTACAATACGAGGCACTGTAAAGATCTCCAGATCCCTAGAAATAGGACTGAATTTGCCAAAAAAGGCTTTCACTACGCAGCTCTCACATTATGGAATGATATATCTGCCGAAATTGGTGAGCTACCGACATTAGATCGTTTTAAAAAACAACTGAAAATAACTGAAAAGGTAGACTCAAACACAACTCCCGGGAAGAACAGCGATGAATTGGTTAGGGCTTCAAGTTTTATTCTTAGAGTTTTATCATTGTAATTGGACATTGTATACTTTTGCTGAGGGGTTTTTTTTGTTTATAAATAATATTAAATGAAAAAATGAAAAAATACTTTTGGATCCTTAAGAAAACAAGTAAAGAAGAAAATTTTATAAAGGGTTTAACAATCGATTTTTGATGATTTTTAAACAAGAGTACTTATTATTGAGGCTCCTCGTATAAAATGAAGTTTTTCAGGATACTGCAACATAGCCTGATTAAGACGAGTTCCTCGTATCCATACGGTAAACTCCCGGTGGGTGCAATGTTGGTAAAGATATGACACCATGCTCATCCATGATTCGCTGTGAGAAAGGGGTATACTTGAGCCAAAATCCAAGACCTAGAATCTCAAAACATGGGGCATTTTATTCCAGAAAATATCGCAAAAACAGTTAAATGCTCATGGAGTCAAGACCCTGGAAAATAGTGAATTTCACCTGGCGTGAAAACAATTTTATACCTTAAGTTCTATGGGTTTTCTACTGTTTTTCAATGAAATATGTCAGTAAATTGAATGGCAATACAATGCAAACATCGCAGAACTTTTTCTCAGAACCATTCTTTCTACCGTACAGATTTCTTTAGGGTTCAGAGACACTCCTCTGAAAGTTGGTTACCTTTGTATTCTCCATGATAAGGGGTCTTACACAAACTAGATAGTCAGGGAAAAAGGCATTCTACAAAATAATATGGACGAGCGTGGTGTACCTTTTACTATTGAATTCCACCCACCGGGAGGCATTATTATTATTATTATTATTATTATTATTATTATTATTATTATTATTATTATTATTATTATTATTATTATTATTATTATTATTATTGTTTTTTCCACACCATGCCAACATCATTGGTGGTTTGTTGTTCAGCTAGATATCAAGTCAATACCCTTGACCTTAGATATCTAGAACGTTCCTGATTATCTTTGCCGTTCCTAACACACAAGCTTTCTGCATCACATCAATCTTCTCTTCTACTTCTATCTTTTCTGCCCACGAGCTAAAGTTCTTGCTCAATGTACCCAACGCCCCTATTACGATTGGAACAACACATACATTTCTGCATTCCCAGATCCTACTAATTTCTCTTTTTAAGTCCTGATAGCGTTCAACCTTCTCAAGCTCTTTCGTCTTTACCCTTGTATCAAATGGGCATGCAACATCTATGATATAGCATCCCCTGCTTGTTTTCTCATGTATTAATATATCAGGTTTATTGTGTTCAAGGTGGTGATCCGTCTGTATAGAAAAGTCCCACAGTAGCTTTACATTTTCATTTTCCAATACTCTTTCTGGGACATGTTCATACCACTGATCGCTATGGGGGAATCCAAATCTTTTGCATAATGTCCAGTGTATGACCAATGCGACCCTATCATGGCGCCAGTGGCGATATTGCTTCTGTGCGAGTTTCGTGCACTCTGCAACAATATGGCTGATGGTCTCTTCTCTTTCTCCACAAAGCCTGCACATGGGTGATATATCTTGTTTGTCAATTCTGCTCTTTATTGCATTTGTCCTCAAGGCTTGGTCTTGGGCTGCCATCAGTGTTCCTTCGGTCTCTTTCTTCAATGTTCCTCTTTTCAACCAATTCCAGCTCTTGTGATCTCTTATCTCTTCTGTACTTCTCACATATTGCCCATGCAATGGCTTTTCTTTATATTGATTTCTTCGTTTCTCTGCAACACCTTCCTTAGACATGCCTTCACCAAGGATCCCTTCATCTTCCACAGCCTTGAGCAACTTCTCTTTACTTTCAACTACGTATTGGTGCAAACTGTTTGTTTCGATTTCAACACAGTCTTCAACACTTATCATACCCTTCCCCCCTCTGCTCTTTTGATGTACAACCTATCCACATCAGCTTGAGGATGAAGCGCTCGATGCATATTCATCAGCTTTCTTGTTTTTCGGTCGACATTTCTCAATTCCTCTTTCGTCCATTTGATTATGCCAGCTCCATATCTTATTATTGCAACAGCACGTGTGTTTATTGCATTGATAACATTACCCCCATTCAACTTCGATTTCAATATCTTTCTCACCCTTCTATAGTACTCCTTTGTAACATTTTCCTTCATCTCCATATGCTTCACTCCATCTGCCTCTAACATCCCAAGATACTTGTACCCCTCTCCTTCACCCAAACTTTTAATGACTTGGTTGTTGGGCATCTCTACTCCTTCACATCGTACCACTTTCCCCCGTTTCAAGACAAGAACTGCACATTTGTTGACGCCAAACTGCATCCCTATATCCTGACTGAAAACACGCACAGTGTTGAGAAGCGTATCTACTTGTTTCTCACTCTTTCCATAGAGTTTCAGATCATCCATAAACAATAGATGATTCACAACTCCCCTATGCCCTGCCAGATCATATCCTGCTTTCACCTTCCTTAGAACTAACGTCAAGGGAATTAAAGCCATCACAAAAAGGAGTGGTGACAAGCTGTCACCCTGGAATATTCCTCTCCTTATTTTCACCTTTCCCAGTGGTCTGCCACATGATGTTAATTCTGTACACCACTTATCCATACTCTTACCTAAAACTCTAGTTACATTTCCCGCCACCCCAAACATTAGCATGCACTTTCTTATCCAAGAATGAGGTACCATATCGTACGCTTTCTTATAGTCGACCCATGCCATACCTAGTCCTGTTAGCCTTCGTTTACAATTCCTTATTATCATCTTGTCTATCAATAGCTGGTCTTTAGTCCCCCTTGATTTTCTTCTTCCTCCTTTCTGTTCATCAGGTAACAAACCTTCTTTTTCCAAGTGGCCATACAACTCCTCTGCAATTATTCCTGTTAACAACTTCCACACCAGAGGAAGGCACGTTATTGGTCTGAAGTTAGTTACTTGACCGCCCTTGTCTTTGTCTTTCATTATCAAAGTTGTTTTTCCTGTTGTCATCCAGTCAGGTATTTGTGCACTGCTCATACAATTCTGTAGCTGCAAAGCTAGCCTCTCATGACAGGATGTAAAATTCTTTACCCAGTATCCTTGTAATCCGTCCAGTCCTGGTGACTTCCAATTTGGCATCTTCTTTAATTGCCTTCTGACCATTGCCAGGTTGATGATTATTTCATGCTGTCTTTTCACATTGATTAAATCCGTTTCTATATCTTTCAGCCACTTTGCTTGCTCATTGTGAGAAGCTGTATTGTCCCAGATATCACTCCAAAACTTTTTGCTTTCTTGTGCCTCAGGTCTTACTTCATCTGATCTTTCCTTGTTTTCAAGTCGTTCAAACAGTCTCTTTTGGTTCCACTGGAACATCCTATTTTGTCTATATTGTTCTACTCTTCCTTCATACCTTTTCACTTTTGCAGCTTTTGCAACAACTCGTTGTTTTAATTCCTCAATCACAACACCGATTCCTTTCTTCTTAACTTTGTACCTGGTTTCCAGCTGTTCTCTTAGCGCCGTGCTCTTTAGTTGATTTCTCTTCCATTTATCTAGCCGACTTAGATCCTTTCTTAGCTTAATAATAATTGGTCCTGGGTACGACGGAAAACTGCATCCGGTTGTGGAGTTTCGACGTGGGAGAATGAGGTTACCCTTTGCCACAACTACTATTATTATTATTATTATTATTATTATTATTATTATTATTACTATTATTATTATTATTATTATTATTATTATTATTATTACTGTTATTGTGTCTTTCAGTTTTTGTGCGTTTCTATTCGAGGCCAAGACCAAACCATGGTCCTGAGGCTTTAAGTCCAGTCTTTTCTCAGGTTATAAATAGAGCTCTCCTCAGGATGTGTGATGTTCCTAGCAAGACAATCTTCTGGATTTCTTCGATGCAGATCCTTCCAGGGATCTTTGACACGTGATCATTCATTCGCTTTCTGATAAGGCCAAGGGCTCCAACGATAACAGGGACAGTAGTCGTTTTCATGTTCCACATTTTGTTTACTTCTATTTCCAGGTCTTTGTACTTTGACAGTTTTTCTGTTTCTTTATTACCGACATTCCGTTCAGATGGCACAGACATATCAATGAAAATACATTTGTTTTCTTTCTTGTCTTTAATCACTATATCGGGCCTGTTTGCAGTAATCTCTTTGTCAGTATGGATTGGCATATCCCATAGTATGACTACATCTTTCCCTTCCATTACTGTGCTTGGCTTATGTTCATACCATCTAGAGGGCACTGTGATATCATAGTGTTTGCAGATTTTCCAGTGCATGTAAATCAGAGCTTTGTCATGTCTTTCAAGGTATTCCTTTTTTGCCAGAACTGGACATCCTGATATAATGTGATCTATGGTTTCATCATGTTCGTGACATAATCTGCATTTTGGGTTCGTCCCGTCTTTAATGATCTTATTCCGATAGTTATTTGTAGCAAGGCTCTGGTCCTGTGCTGCGATAATAAATCCTTCAGTTTCCCCTTTCAAACTGGCACTTTTCAGCCATTTATGGGTGCCTTCCTTATCCACATCCACTTTGTTAACTCTCACGGGATACTGTCCATGCATCGGCTTCGCTTCCCAGTTTTCTTTCATTATTTCCATAATTCTTTTCTTGACGCATTTCTTTGCTTCTCTAGCGCACTTTGTAGGTGACGCATTTTCCTCTACTTCAATATCATGCATTTGAATTTCTCTCCTAAACTTATTTGCTTCTTTTTGGACTGAGTACAATTTCTTCCGTTCTTCATGGTAGTAAAGTTGTCGCAATAGTTTCTCATTTTTCCCTCTGAGATATGTATCTAGGCCTATGGTAGTAGTCTTGAATGTGCACTCTAATTGGATCAATCCACGCCCTCCTTCTTTTCTACTGATGTAAATCCTATCAACATCTGCTTTGGGGTGGTTCATCCTATACGTAGCTAGCATCTTTCTTGTTTTCCTATCAAGTTTCCTTATTTCTTGTAATGTCCAATTAACGACATTGAAACTGTAAGTGAGAACTGGTACGGCAAGTGTGTTTATGGCAGTTATTTTGCTATCAGCATTCAGCTCACTTTTTAGGACTAGTTTAACCCTCCGACAGTATTCCTT
This sequence comes from Aurelia sp. 3 sensu Dawson et al. (2005), assembly GCA_964020215.1. Taxonomy (NCBI): domain Eukaryota; kingdom Metazoa; phylum Cnidaria; class Scyphozoa; order Semaeostomeae; family Ulmaridae; genus Aurelia; species Aurelia sp. 3 sensu Dawson et al. (2005). Next base: position 10,225,285 of record OZ026588.1, read on the forward strand.
TCGAATTTTCTCTTTCATTACAGAATGCTGGATCCCATCTCCCTCATTTATTCCCAAGTATTTGTAAGTGCCTTCTTGATCTATTTCTTGAATACTGGTGGCCTCATCTATTTCGATTGATGATGTTTCTGTCAGCTTACCTCGCTTGAATGTTGCCTTGGCACACTTATCTAACCCGAACTGCATATTTATGTCATCACTAAACATCTTCACAGTGTGGAGCAGACCTTCAAGTTCTTCATCATTTTTTGCGTAGATTTATTATTATTATTATTATTATTATTATGTTCTTTTTATCACAGAAAAAAGTTCCTGGTAAGTTCGTCCCGAAAGCAAGCTAGAACAACTAGCCTCAGGTTTCGAGAACCTTTCTCAATGTTCTTGCAGTTCCTAACAATGCCGTTTTCTGTATCACTTCAGTCCTGATCTTGATTCCTATCTTCTCAATGTATTGCTCTGCTTCTTTTGTGACACATCCCAATGCACCAACTACAACTGGAATGACAGTTACTTTTCGAAGGCACCATAATCTTGCAATTTCTCTTTTTAGATCTTGATACTTTTCAATTTTCTCTTTTTCCTTCTGTTTTATCCTTGTATCTCCTGGTACAGCTATGTCAATGATTAAGCACTCTTTTTCTGGTTTCAGCACGACAACAATGTCTGGTCGCCTATGCTCAATTTCGTAATCTGTGTTTATGTTAAAGTCCCACAGTACCTTAATGCTTTCATTTTCAGTGACGCCTTCTGGCTTATGATTGTACCACTGTTCAGCCCTGGGTAGGTGATACTTCTTGCAAATCTCCCAGTGAACTATCCGTGCTACGTTGTCGTGGCGTCGCTTATATTCCTTCTGGGCTAATTTGCTACATTCACATATGATATGGCTCACTGTTTCCCCCTTCTCACCACACATTCTGCAACTCGGCGAATCTCTTGATTTGTCGATATGATGTTTAACGTAATTCGTACGTATTGCTTGTTCTTGTGCTGCCATAATTAGTGCTTCTGTTCCTTTCTTCAAGTCTCCATTTTTTAGCCACAACCATGATTTCTTCCTGTCTACTATCCCATCCGTATCTCTGAAAAACTGACCATGCATTACTTTTTCATGCCACTTGACTTCTCTTTCTTTTTTTCTTTGATCTTTATACTCTGATGGCTTAATGATGTCAGTATTCATTTCCTGTTGTTTATGCACTGCTTTTAATAATTGCTCTTGGCTGTTTTTAACATACCATCTAAGGCTATTTTCCTCTGACTGGATGGTTTCTAATACACTTTGCAATCCCCTTCCACCTCTCTGTCTTGCAACATACAATCTATCGACGTCACTTTTTGGATGTAATGCTCCGTTCATCGTCATAATTTTCCTGTCTGTCTGTCTAGTTTCTCCAGTTCCGCTTTCGTCCACTTCACTATCCCAGCCCCATATCTCATCACAGCTACTGCCCAAATATTCATTGCTGAAATGGCATTCCTGCTGTTCAAGTTTGACTTCAATATAAGTTTAATCCTTCGCTTGTATTCCTTCGTGAATCTCTCTTTCATTTCTTTCTCCTTTATCCCATCTAGTTCTACTATACCCAAGTACTTGTAACCTTCTTCGCTGACGCCTTTCATCTTCTCTCCATCCGGTAGTTCAATTCCATCACAAGTTACAATCTTTCCACACTTCATGATAATTACACCGCACTTTTCTATACCGAATCGCATGCCAATGTCACAACTAAATCTATGCACTGTATTTACAAGTGATTCTATGTCTCTTTCACTCTGTCCAAATAGCTTTAAGTCATCCATATATAGAAGGTGATTTAATTTTGGCTGATTCTTTCCCAAACTATATCCAGCTTTCATGTTTCTCAAAATTAGTGACATTGGTATGAGACAGATAACAAATAGGAGTGGCGAAATTATTATTATTATTATTATTATTATTATTATTATTATTATTATTATTATTATTATTATTATTATTATTATTATTATTATTATTATCATTATCGATTTATTTAAAGTAGGCGTATAAACATAGCTACAGAAATAAAAGCTAATTCAAGCCTACTACAAAGTAAAATTGCTTAAAATAACAAAAAAAATACATATATATCTAATATAAGGAATAATTAAGTATAAATACATATCTACAGATTTTTACAATGTTTTTTACAGTGTTTTTTTGGTATGTACAGTGCAACTCATTTATCCTTTCAAGAACCCAACCTGCGCCACGAAAGGTCTACACAGTCTACAGTTGCATTCCTCTCCCTTCCAGGATTTTATTCTCCTTTTAAAGCTGGAGAGGGAATCTGATTGTTTCATGTCATTGGGAAGTGCCTGCCACAATCTACTCCCTAGAAACGATATCGCCTCTAAGCCATAGCACGTAGTGCGCGCTTGTGGCAGTAGTAGATTATGGCAGCTTCTTAACCCATAAGTACTGTGTTTTTCAACAAAAATCTCCCTCATGAAAGTGGGATTGAGCTCCCATTTTGTGTTATAAATTTCAGTCATCAACAACTGTAAATTCTTGATGTGGATTGGGACCGCATTGCCTCTGAGTAACATTGTGTCAAAATCTGATCTCATATCTTTGTAAGTTATCCGCAATGCCCGTTCGTGAATACGATTAACTTTGTTATTAAGTGTTCTATCGCAGAACATCCAAACAAGAGGACAGTAGTTGAACTGGGACAAGATAAATGCCTTCATTATTCTCTTTAGTTTTTCAGTGTCAAGAAAGTGAGAGATTCTCGAGAGAGCATGTAGCTTTTGCCCTGCCTTTTTGCAAATGGACCTTACTTGCTGTTTAAAGCATAATGTTTTGTCCAGAATCACTCCAAGCAACTTTTCTTCCGTGCTCTCTTTTATCCTCACACTTCCGATATTTAAAGAAATATCATTACTTTTATCCCCAAAGACCATTAGATGGCATTTGTCCTCATTCAACTTCATACAGTTGTTCGGAAACCATTCTGCAATTTTAAGGGCATCACCCTCTAATGTTTCAATGATACTTTCAACATTGTTGTCACAAGCATAGATAGTTGTATCATCTGCATAGTTACATATCTGAGCATCCTTCACAAACATGAAGAGACCATTGAGGTATATGTTAAACAGAAGAGGTCCCAAGACCGAACCCTGTGGTACACCAATCGTTGTTTCTCTCCATGTGCTGAAGGACCCATTCATCCTTACCCTCTGCTTCCTCTCGTTGAGATAGCTATGGATCAACCGCAATGCACTCGTACTGAAACCATAAGCACTTAACGTTGCAATCAAAAGCTCATGATTTAGGCAATCAAAAGCCTTTGAGAGATCCATGAGCAGTGCTCCAGCAACACCCCCTTTATCTAAGGTCTTTTTGCAGGTTTCTATGAGTCGTAAAAGTGCATGTTGGGTTCCATAGCCCTCTCGAAATCGAAAAGGTAAACATTGCTCAACATGATTCTGATGAACGAAGCACCATCCTCAAGACAAAGAGCACAGGGTAGTTAGGGACCCTAGGTCATACGTCTAATCGCAGCGTACACTTTTGAAAGAGATTTGATGTAAAATGCCAAAGTACACGCTCTAACCTGTCATCATTGAGTTGATGCTAACACTTTTCTGTAGACTTGCCAGTACGTCAGTTCCATCGATAACTGTCGGTAGAGTCTCCCCTGCTTTGTTACCCTCACGTGATACAGGCCTGCTAAGACTTTCCAAGAAATCATCTGACGGCAAATCTATAAAGGAAGGGCAATGAAATTTCACTGATTATTCTCAAGGCTGAAAACAGAAACCTGGATAACTTCGAATCTGTTTTAGATTAACTCCAAAACTTCTGAAAAAAGCTTCCTCAAAATTTCTTGCCTTCATTAAAGACTTTATAGTCTACTGATTTGAACAGGAAACTCATCAAAAAATATACAGATGACAATTTGTCAAGAAATTCTAAGATAACAGCTACGGTTTGATCCTAGCTTTAGGAGGTCCTCTTCTGGTGCAAGAGGTACAAAGTGTGGCAGACATGGGGATGACTCTGGTTTTCATTGGTGGGTTTTCATTTTCTAAGATCTTGATTGAATAAAACTTTAAAATGTTTGAAAACAATCCAACCAAAAAGCTCAATGAGTAAAATCTTTTTAATAAATAGAGATCACCCGCCACTGAGCATTGAAATTCTTAATATTCTTCTTTTGATTCAACTATTTTGGGACTTCTTTGTGTACCATGTGTCCTTCAATTTGGATTCCTAAGAAATTCCTACACTTAGGGTACAAAAGTATGGGAACGATGGCCGAAAACATGGCGGCAAAGATGTTCTATGGCCTATGAGCATCGTAACAAAAGGGAGATTTTCTCTCCAACCAGACCTCAATTTAAACTCTTATGGCGGGAAAGTATTCGCCATCTCGTCTTCTGTTTATCAAACAGACAAGGATAAGTTTTAGAAAAACTTTTTATGAATTTTGAGACGAAAACTTCGAAGTAGTGTTGTTGTCTTGAGCTGCAAGAAATGGAGGAGATATGAAACTGAAAAGTTGTCAAAACATCAGTTTGCTTCAATGAAGAGTTGGTAGGGATGGCGTCATTTTATGCTGTTTACACTGGACATTTTGATTTTGAAACAAACTTTTTGGAATAATCGAGAAATTTTCAGAATTTTGGCTGTAAACTCAAGGCAAGTTATGAGCAGGTAAGTTACATTATTTTTTCAGGCGACACTTTTCTTTTCGAGCAAGACAAATTTTTATGAACGTACCTTAAAAAGCTGAAATCTGGAAACAAAATGTTATTTTGTTTATTTCTGGTTTATTCGTGTTGACTGAGCCATCGGAGGTTTATGTGAAGCCATTACAAGGCAACAACTGCAACGGTCACAAGAGAAATCGAAATTACAAGCTTACCTGTTAGCAGCTTTCCTTGAGTTTACAGCCAAAATTCTGAAAATTTCTCGATTATTCCAAAAAGTTTGTTTCAAAATCAAAATGTCCAGTGTAAACAGCATAAAATGACGCCATCCCTACCAACTCTTCATTGAAGCAAACTGATGTTTTGACAACTTTTCAGTTTCATATCTCCTCCATTTCTTGCAGCTCAAGACAACAACACTACTTCGAAGTTTTCGTCTCAAAATTCATAAAAAGTTTTCTAAAACTTGTCCTTGTCTGTTTGATATAAACAGAAGACGAGATGGCGAATATTTTCCCGCCATAAGTGTTTAAATTGAGGTCTGGGTTGGAGAGAAAATCTCCCCTTTGTTACGAGGCTCATAGGCCATACGACATCTTTGCCGCCATGTTTTAGGCCATCGTTTCCATACTTTTGTACCCTAAGTGTACACTCATGACATTAGTCTCAGCATCACTCATGGAAAGAACATGATGTATCAGATTAAACATTCAATTGAATTAAATTCAATTTGATTTAATTCTATAAGCAGAATACAACAGCCTAATGCAAAGGAAGATAAAAAATATATGTATTCCACACGCCCTAAGTGAAGCAGAGCTTATCTGGCTAAACATAAAATTAAGCATAATGAACGAATACAAGGAATAACGTTGTGCGTCCAGAAATTTCTATCAATCTTAAATCCATCAGAGAGAGCTGATGTACTTGCAACTTGGGGAGCTTCAAATCTTACTTAAAGTCGACGTATATTATTTTCGCAATTCCTATTGAAAATCTGTACCTTCTGTCTTTTTCTCTTCTTTTGCATATGTGTCATAGAGGTCCCAGTTAGTAGCCATGCAACCAAAGTCCTAGCAAAATAATTTGGAGAGAATAAATACAACGTGGCTTATACAGTCTTCAAGATTTCCCTTCAATTAACAGGGTGAGTGGCCGAGTGGCTTATACAGTCTTCGTCAGGTGACTGAAGTCAAGTTCGGTCGAGTGATGTCAAACCCCGGATTGGTGACCTCGGAGGCAAACTCACTTCGTCGTCCTTCGGAAGGGACGTTAAACTAGGGGTCCCATGCCTGGATGCGGTATGCACAGTGGGCCTAAATTAGCTTTCATTAGCTAGGAGTCCTGACAAGTCCACTCAAAACAAACTGAAAACAAACAAAATTGAGCAAATAAAAAGGCCTGGCATTTGAAAAAATGCTGCTCTCTGCATATCAAAGCAATGATATTGAAAGTGTCTTGTTTCACTCCCTATTGTCCAATTAAGGTCAGTAATTTAACCGGTTTTAATGGGCATTCCTTCCTGTCGAAATGGGAGATTTTCGGCAGAAAGCCCATTTCGAGAGCCTGCAAAAGCGAGTGAAAACAACGAGCAAGATTTCCCTTTCTTCTCCTTCCTAGCAATAATGACACTTGGATTTGTTCATCCCCTGAAAAAATTGTTCATACTAAGGAGAAGACTTTGTCAATCCCTAATAGGTTAACATGTGCTGGGACGTAATGGAGTCATCCCCGCGGGGGAAGCATTTCGGGGAAGCTGGCTGGTAACTTTCCAACGTGTTTTAAGGTTTCTCGAAGGGAACTTTCTTAGAAATTCCCTTACAGAATCAGAACGGAGCGGTCAGTTTCAGGCAGGAAAAATTCCAAAAATAACTGAACATGATAGCTGTTCAATCAGATAGTGCAAAATATCATTAATATATACCCAGGGAGGAGACCATAGGTTCCAAATCTTTAAATCGACGAAAAAAAGCGGGTGTAAAATTCAGTGACCCATTTCTTTAAACTGAATGACTTGAAAGAAACTTTAGCCACTTTTCTAGAATTCTACCGTTGGATTTTTCAGAAATCTTGAATATTTGTCGAAATTACAACCTATTTTAACTTTCAGCTCATTTTATGATGTGACGTCATCAAATTTCTAAATCACAAACCAGAAGAGTGAAAGAGTTTTGCTTGATACCATATTGTAGACATTCATTAACTATGGTATTCTTGAAAATTATTTGATCTTTCGTCAACGGGTTTAGAAATTACGACAGTTTTAAGTTTCCTTCGAAAATTTTCTTGAATTCTTAAAAAAGAAGAAAAACACTGTAATTTTTAAAAAATTGAAGACTTCAGAAAAGTCCAACGGCAGATTTACTGCAAAATAGTTCAAATTTCTTTGAAGCCATTCAATTCAAAGAAATAAGCCATAGAATTTTACACCCAGCTTTTCAAAGATTTGAAACCTATGCTAGGGAGGAGTGGCCTTTCAAATCCCGGGCCTTTTATTTGACGCATCCGGTAAATTTTCAAACTACCGGGTGTCACAAAAAGAATTGCTCGATGTTTGATAGCAAGTTGAAAAATAACGATGACATAAAAATGCTCATCTGAAGATAATCCTGTCCCTGGTTTCTGAAATAATTTTAGAGACCAGAATCTTGCAAATCAGTAGAAAAGTTAATTGATTTGTGAGCTTTCAAAGATCAAAAAATATGCGACGGCTGAAACCAGAGACACCTAGACGACTAGTAATGCAAAGAAGCTCTAAGAAGTAAAAAACAGTTATCTAATGTCATACCTCTCGTTAATACAGTAAATCCCCGCATATAAGAACCTACCAGAATAACAACCTAGAGGCTGTTTTCCTAAATTATGTACCTTTCAATTAAGAACCTGTTTCAATTTGATGAAACATGAGGCTCTTATTGCAGGGGTTGCAAAGTTGATTTTGAGTTGCTATTATTAAGATCTTTGTGGTCCGTATTGGCTTTGAAAGCTCCATTCTCCTCCCCAATTACTTATTAGGTCCAAAAGAACCTTTCTAAGACAGTAATAGGACTGAAAATCCTTGTGAGACTCTTGAAGGGACTGCATGAGGCACCTTTCAAATAAGAACCTCTATACCCTGAAATTAGTCTTAGTACCTTTGAAATAAGAACCAATTTCAGCCTGGATCTCAATAAAGTAGGTTCTTATACGAGGGAATTTACTGTATCAGCGAATACCAAACATAATATGAAAGTAAATTAATTCTCAAAGGCATCGTCAAGATTTGCTTAAGAATGCAAGTATCCAAAGGCATCACTCAACGAAAGACTGAAATATTTCAAACTTGCTCCACAGAATTCCCCAAAGCATCCATGTGCTTGAAAGTTTGGTGATCAAAATTCGTCTCAATTTCCATTTGATTTGTTCTGAAATGTACTAGAAACAAAGGCAATGATAGCCCATGCGACTTCCGTGACAAATGCCATTTCGACGCCTCTAATTTCAGCTCTCACACAAACCTGAACTTCAAAACCTCGTAGCTCCATGAATATACAGAGGATTTGTAAGATTCCGGCGTCTAAAACTACTCCAAAACCTTGAAAATCGGGTTATTTCATTATGGAACTCTTCACAAAATTCAAAGCCATTTCAATGTGTTCAAAATAAATTTGGTCCTTGAAAGAAATGAACGAAGAGTAATTTTCAGATCTGTAATATACTCAAATTTGATGACATTAAAAGCAGTCCAAGTTTTTTGTCTCACACAGTATATGCATATTGCGAACCATTTCTGTTACCTTAATTCCAACAGCGCTGGTCTGCAACTCTTTGTGTTTTGGTGCATTGTTATATGTCTGCATTCCACGATGCACATACATATCATTGCCTGCTCGATTTTTCAACATCTGCAATGGAAGGACGATGATTTATTTTGGGAAGATTGAAAAAACAGTTAAGTCCGTCTTTCAAGAAAAGAATAGCATAACAAGGTGAGTCTGAGAACGAATGAACGGCTAAAACTCAGGGTGTGTTTAACTGGTAAATCCAAACCTTCTAAATTCTGAAACGGTAGACTTCGCAGAGACGGAACCACATTTCCAAATCAAAAACAAAGTCTTCAAAAACAGCAGGCTTAGATGCTGATGCTAGATTAATCTAGGCAAAAAGGAGGTTTCCAGTTGAAAACACGAAAACGAGTCTGATGCTTGGCAAAAAGGGTAAAGTTGCCCATTACCGTAGCAACGTAAGCAAATTCACCTCGCCTTTCAAAGTTTCGCGAATGAACCGAGAATCTCTCTAAAGTCTGTAAAACCTTCTGCCTTTTGGAGCAGAACGTCCAGCAGGCTTTCCAAGTCTGCCGTTTTCAGAATTTGGGAGTAAATCAAACAACAAATTGCAAGTCTACCAAGTCTACCGTTCTCAGAATAAACCTTTTAGCTATTCTACAAAAGAGACTGGATCGTGCTCGGATCGAGCGATATTTTTATACAATTTTATACAAGAGGTTCGATTGAGTGGCGTTAGAGCTTCGATCGCAATTGTGCACATTCGAAAATTCTACAAAATTTAAAGAAATATCGTTCGATCCAGATTCGTTTTCAGAATAGCTAAAAGGTCTATTGGTACCAATCAAACACACCCCTATCTTTCAATAACCAACACCAACTAAAAAGCATGAGGAATCTCCTATGCTGTGTAATCTTGAGGTATTAATTAAGTCGTTGGCAATATATTCTTAACTCTGGAAGAATCCTACTCCCATTGAAATCAATAATCAAGTTACAAGTAAAAATTATCTGGAGCAACAAATAAAAGCAGATGAAGTCGTAAACGAAGCCCAAAGAAATATTTTTGGTCCGCGCGAATAGGAAGTTGTAAGTGAAGAAATGACCTATCAAAAGAAGAAGAAGACATGTTTGAACATTTGACACCTTAATTTCATTTTTCAGAAGCTAAATGGCAAGCTAAACAAGCAAATAAAACAAAATATAAACACTTTGATGCGAACAGAAATAAGGACGACGATTCGAGCATAGCCCGTTATCAAGCCAGTAAGCTGTCTGCTTTGGATTCTGATTCAAATACATATTTCTCATATTCTAAATAAAATATTTGTTATTGTGTCTCATTTATATGGCAGGTACGGAGCAGCTGTGCATTCTATTATCCCATTCTTTTAAGGCCGTCCTCCACTTGCAGTAGTTTCTGTCGGCGACCAGTGCGCTCACCTTGTGCGCATGATCTGTTGCTAATGAGCATGCGTAGTAGGCAAAAGCGCACATCACCGACCAAAACTACTGAAGTGGAGGTCGGCCTTTAAGGTCGAAAATGCAAAGAAAGGGCTTTATTGTTGCGTTTGAACTTTAGCTACAATGTAACAACTTATCTTTATTTGCAATGTTCACTTGACTGGGATATTTTTGGAGAACAAAGAACGTGCGACTTTCGAAGAAACCACTATTTTGACTTCATTGTGTCATAAATCAGCAACCAGTTGTCTGATAGAATACAACAGGGTCTTTAAAGGCCAATCTCCATAAAGCGAATCGCAGCACTCGTCAGCGATTGCTACATTTTGAGCATGCATGGTTCACTTTATCACACCTTCGGGCCGGTCATTACGATCGGCCTGGAGTTCAAGCTGCTTGAACTTTTCAGCGATCGCCAGCGAGCGCTACAAACTTTGATTCAAATTTTTGATTCCCATTTCAGGCCACGTCCACATGTTTCCGGATCTTTTTGGAAACTTATCTTTTTTATCCGTCTAAAAAAGGATCCGCGTCCACGGAAGGAGCATTTTCAGAAATATCCCCGTCCACAGGAAAATGTTGTGACATTCGAAATTCGATATTCGATAATGCAGTTCGATATTCGATGACGAAATTCGACATTCGAACTTCGATAAGAGAAAAAAATAAGCAAATTGCCCTCCCGTGATCCCAAAAGAACCTAACGCATGCTCTGATACATAGAAAATTGATGCTGTGACGTCAGCGTTTTCGAAAAGATCCGTTTTCATCTGTCCACGCTAGAACAGGAAAAAAGCGTTTTCAAAAATATCCACTCTGGAGAACGTTTTCGAACAGCTTCGCTTTCAGTGACCAAAAACGCCGTCTCCGTGTCGACGCGAACCCAAAACTGATAAAAAAGATGCGTTTTCAAAAAAGATCCGGATACGTGTGGACGGGGCCTCAGTCTCTATTGTCTCGCTAGCAATTGAGCAAACAAGACATCGATTTTCCTGCGGTTCACCGACAATCTCACGCACCAGTTACTTCAATCGAGATTGGCCTTTACTCTAACTTTACTCTAAGTAGAAGTCTTTCCTACGTGTTTCAAGAACGGGGCAAAGGAATGTACAGCTCATATGGGAAAAACTTTTTTGCAACACCCTGAAGAGATTTTAGGCGGCAGATGTTATTATATACTCGCCTTTCCATATGTACTGATCTCTTCCCTTGTAGGAGAAATTACAGACAGTGATGAATGCTTTTATATTGTCTCAAATTAGCTATTGTCCTGCAGTTTGGATGCTTCATGATAGAAACGTGAACAAAAAAATAAAGAAAATCCACGAAAGAGCATTAAGAACCCGGGGGGGGGGGTACTTCACTATAAATTCATACGGGGGTGTGCGCCGCAAGGATTTTGCTATGACCCAATCCCAGAAATTTGGTCCGATATTGATACCCAATCCCAGAATATATGTCAGATATTGATACCCAATCGAAGAAATAACAAAAACAATTTGACGTCAAAGGGATAAGGGATTGAGGGCTGGGAGCGAGTATTTTGGTTCCAAGTGGCCATTGGTACGAGGTTCTGATCTGAGGACGTTTTTCAACACAAAAATACTTGAAATCAGTTCACCTGAAACTGACCACGTGTTGCTCGAAAATTTATAAAGAACTTGAGTATAACAGTAAACCCCAATCCCAGAAAATTCCGAGTGAAGGTACACCCCAATCACAGAAATTTTCCAGTAAAAGGATACCCCAATCCCAGAATTTTCAGGCCAAAAACTACCCAAAACTGGCGCACATCCCCGTCTTACCCATAGTGAAGTACCCCCCCCGGGACCCGGGATTAAGAATCGCTTTCAAGGATACGTCATCAAATTTTGAAGAATTGTTGACAAAGGCAGCCTCAGTCACCATTCACCAAAGAAATCTACAGTTGCTGACTACAGAAATTTATAAGACCAAACATGACCTTAACCCTAAATTCATGGGTGAAATCTTTGTCGAGATGAACATCTCATATAGCCTGAGATGTAATAACCACCTGTCAGTACCAATTCCACGCACAAATGCGTATGGTATAGAGACAATCAGGTACACTGGACACAAACTCTGGCAATCATTGCCGCTAGAAATAAAAGAGTCTCATACCTTGACAGAATTTAAGAGGAAAATAAAAAAACATCACTTCAACGATTGCAACCGTAGATTGTGCAGGATCTATTTAAATAATTTAGGATTTTTATAGAACCATGTAAATAGGACATTTCAGTTTCACTTCTGTTAAATGGTTGGCCTTAATTAGTTTTTAGCTATCTTATCATGCCAACCTTAAATAAATAAATTATTATTATTATTATTATTATCATTATTATTATTATTATTATTATTATTATTATTATTATTATTATTATTATTATTATTATTATTATTATTATTATTATTATTATTATTATTATTATTATTATTATTATTATTGTCATATCGCATACTGTCTAAGTCAGTAGAGATCTTTTTCCTTGAGGTTCGGTGAGAACAAGTCTTCTCAAATCTCAAGAACTTTCCTGAGGATCCTTCCAGAATACAAGATTGCACTCTTCTGCAATTCCACTATCTTTGTTTCGATGCCAATGTCCTCCAGTCTCTTTCTCAACAGTTTTGGAGTTGTTCCTAAAGCTCCAATTATGATAGGGATGACTTTGACTTGTTTGTTCCAAATCTTTCGAAGCTCCCTGGCTAAATCTTGATATTTTTCAATTTTTTCCATTTCCTTTGCATCTACCCTGCTATCATAAGGCACTGCGAAGTCAATTATCTTGCATGTATTGTTCTTCTTGTCTGTCATGATCATGTCAGGCCTTCTCGCTTCAATCACATGGTCTGTTTGCACTTCAAAATCCCACAGAATGTGGAAATCATTGTTCTCACTGACTGCATCTGGCTCATGCTCGTACCATTTCTCGTTAACATCAAATCCACACCGTTTACTGACTTCCCAATGCACTTTTTTCCCAACCCAGTCGTGTCGACGTTTATATTCCTTTTGTGCCATTTTACTGCACTCGCTCAGAATATGATTGACACTTTCGTCAGCTTGACCGCACATTCTGCACTTACTTTCTTGTTGGGTCTTGTCTATCTTTGCCTTGATCAAATTAGTTCTGATTGCCTGCTCTTGAGCTGCCATTATCAATGTTTCTGTCTCCCTTTTCAACGTGCCATCCTTCAACCACATCCATTGTTGCTCGTCCGCTAGATTTTCTGTCTGCCTAATGAACTGCCCATGTAGCATCTTTGCTTTCCAGTTGTTTTGTCTTTCTTGTTTTTTTCGTTTCTTGAAATCATTCTTACTTTCAATTGCTGCTTCCCAGTCTGTAACTTCATCGGCACCTCTTGCAGCACTTATGAGCCTCTCGTCACTCATTTTTACGTATCCTTGCAATCCCAGTTTAGCTAAATTCACTGTATCTTCGACACTCAGGAGTCCTCTTCCCCCTTCACTTCGTGGTATGTACAGACGATCAACATTGCTCCTAGGATGCAGCGCATTATGCATAGTCATTAATTTTCTTGTTCTTCTATCCATTTCTTGTAGCTCACTAATGGTCCAGTCAAGGAAAGAAGCTGAGTATCTTAGCATTGGTATGGCCCATGTGTTGATTGCTTTGATTATGTTGCCACCATTCAGCTTGGTTTCAAGTATTTTCCTGACACGCCTTTTGTATTCTTTTCCAACTTTTTCTTTCATATCTTTCCGTTGTATTTCGTTTGATTGCAATATACCCAGATATTTATAGCTATCATCTTCCTTTAGTGATCTTATCTTTTCGTCATTGGGCAATTCTATTCCTTCTGACTTAACTATCTTTCCTCTCTTTATTATCAGAACTGCACATTTATCTAAACCAAACTGCATGCCTATGTCGTTGCTGAATACTCTAACTGTCTGGACAAGTGAGTCTAGTTCCTTCTCATTTTTCGCATATAACTTGAGGTCGTCCATGTATAGTAAGTGGTTGATTTTCTCTTTACTCTTTGTAAACTCGTAGCCAGATTTTATCTTTCTCAGAACATGTGTGAGAGGAATCATTGCAACAACAAATAAAAGAGGAGAGAGTGCGTCGCCTTGAAAAATCCCCCTCTTGATGTTCACTTTTCCAAGTTGCTGGTTTGCACATGTCAGTTCAACTCTCCAAGTATTCATTGTTTTTTCAAGGAACAGTCGTATGTTGTCGCTAATACCTAATGATTTCAAACACTCCAATATCCACGAATGAGGCATCATGTCATAAGCCTTTCTGTAATCTATCCAGCCCATCGCCAAGTTCTTTTTTCTCATCCTGGCCTCTCGCAACACCAATCTGTCAATGAATAGTAAGTCTGCAGTTCCCATTGATTTTCTTTTGCAACCTTTCTGCTCCTCCGGTAGTAGCTTCTCTTTTTCTAAGAACTCATAGACTTCATCAGTTATCAATCCAGTCAATAGCTTCCAAACAAGGGGTAAGCAGGTTATTGGTCTGTAATTACTTGCTTCTATCCCCTTTGACTTATCCTTTTGAATGAGAACCGTTCTGCCTTTCGTCATCCATTCAGGTGTATCTCCTTCAAGACAATTAGCAAGATATTGTGTCAAATATGTGTGCATGCTGGTAAAATTCTTCAGCCAAAATCCTTGCACCCCATCGGGACCTGGCGCCTTCCAGTTAGGTACCTTTCTAAGCAACTTTTTCACTTTTGGTTCAGTTATTTCAACCCTTTGTTGCTTTGGTGTATCCCCCATTTCCTGTTTGAAATCATTCAGCCATTCTGCCTTACCGTTATGTTTTACCTCCTTACCCCAAATGTCCGACCAGAATCGTTTTGATTCATCAGCATCAGGTATAGCATTTTCATTATTTTGCCCATCATCATTATTAAGTTTCTGATAAAATCTACTCTCGTTGTTCTTGAACATCCTATTTTGCTGGTATTGATTGATTCTTTGCTGGTATCTTGACATCTTAGCTGTTTTTGCTTTGATCCTTTGCCTTATTTCTTCTTTAACTATTTGCAACCCTTTCTGTTTGATTCCATATTTCCTTTGTAAGGCGTCTTGATGTCTTTTCTTTACAGTTTTCTTGTCTATCAACGAGTTTACTCTACCGAGATCTTTATTCATCTCCTTTATCTGCCTGACAAGCCTCTTCTTCCACCATGGCTCTTTTCTTCCGTCTATCTTCTTGTTTTTAGCATCAAGGATTTCACACACAATAGCCGCTCCATAGTATATCGCATCATTCGTGTCTGTGATATCATCTATTTTAAGCTTTCCTAGTGCACTATCAACTTGCTTCACTGTTTCATTCAGCTTTGCACGATCTATCCCTCTCATTGCTGGCAATCGTGCCTTTGGTTTCTTCCTAATTTCCATCATCATTTTCAATATCTCTCTGTCCTCTTCCGTCAATACTGCACCTTCCTTGATTTCAACCCAATCTACTTGTTCGTCGTGTTCAATTTGTGGACCTACTCCTTCACTGTCATCTCCAGTTGCTGTCCTTTCAGAGTCTCGACCACCTTCTTCAACGATCAATCTATCAATTTCACCATATGCTGCATCGTCAACATTCCTTTGTATTTCTTCCAGTTCAAGTGAACTTAACCATTGCTTCTTCACAATTTGGTTCTTTTGATCAATCAGCCGCTGCTCTGTGATATTAAACATCCCTCTGTCATTCCATAACACGTGCATTCTTTTCCTATAACCTCTCACTTTTGGAGCAAAATCAACGATGAAATGGTGCGGAGTCTCAAATATGATTGGTGGAAACATCATTTGGCGGGAAAGATGCAAGTTAGTACACGAAGAAAGGAACAGTGAACATTGAAGATTTACCAGACAAACATTTGACGCAGAGACTTTAATTTCGTAGCTCTCGTTAGTCAAAGCATATTAGATTATTATTATTATCATCATTATTATTTTATTATTATAGGAAGATAGCAACATTTACCACATACCTCTTCATATCTTTCATTTCGCATTGTGACCTCTTCAGCCAGCTCAGAATCTCTAGATACAGAAACTCCAGGCACATCAAAATGCCAAATTGTATCCGTTTCTGACAGTTGAAAAGTAACCTGTAAAATTCAAGTACAATTTTCAAGGAATTGAAATAGAATGGCCACAAATACTTCAATGACTTGAAGTAGAAATTAAAGACCACCATATTTAAGATAATCTAAGGTCGCTATCAATACCCCCCACTAACGACCCCGCTGAAAAGCTGCCCCGCCAAGGTGAAAGGATGACCCACCAGGAAAATGTGTTTCCCCGCCAAGTTTGAGTTTAAAGCACTCTCCCCGCCTTGTTTCTGTTGCTTCCCCTTTGAAATTTTTGTTTCCCCGTCAAAAATTATACAAGTTCAATCGCAGATAATAGCCGAAGATTTTATCTCCCCGCCACGATATTTTCAGTCCCCGCTGAAAATGTATAGTTTCATGATTTCCCCGCTGTACTTTCAATGTCCGGCGGGGTCGTTACTGGGGGGGGGGGTGTCTATCAGCTTAAAACCACCCTTTTAAAGCTTGAAAAAATTCTGTACTATGATTTGAGAGCCTTTGATATTCGATAATTCGAATAATCAAACAATTCTTGAAAATTAGGTCGAATGTGGTTGGTTGCTTCAAGCTTAAAATCAAGGACTGGTCTTAAACTTATGGTCACAGCTGTAGACTGAAGGCCCTCCACTAACTTTTTCCCGCAATATTCTTGGCGGAGTTGCAACATTTTGCAAACAAATCATAGAAATGAAGCTTGCATAGATTGATGTAAATCTAGCCAAGCAGTGCCATTTTTGGGTGTGTCAGCAGAACCACTGCAATTTCCAAGAATTTCTAGATAGATTTCATTGTGACGAAAAAGCAAAATGGCGCAGAAATTCAAAAAATAACAACGAAATTCGGAATCTAGATGGAAATTTGACCTAAGGAGAGTGAAATAGGCAGACTGCTGGAGTTCAATACCGTTACGCCAAGAAACGTTATTGACAAAAACGTGGTCCTAAATTTTTGGCCATGACTGTACCATTGACTGATATTCATAAATTTCAGTCCTTGCAAGAAGTTTCATTCCTGTCAATGTTTGATTCTTGCTGTGGCACCTAACGAGAGAGACTTCTAGACTTGTGCTTTGGTCTTATATAGCAAGTAGCTTCCCCATCCATTTTTAATTTGCGTTGTTCATGTCCGCTGAAGCCAAATGTGCCTTGCAGAAGCCGGCAAAATGCTATCTGATGGCATTTTCTATGAATGGTAAATCTGATGTGTTTTTATTTTAAAGTAATAGGCTAGTGCGTCTTCCCAAAGGTCCTTTGACTGAATGTTGCTCAAATGATGCTGCTTTAAAATGTTACCGACTAGACTTCTGCTCGTGCGTCTTCCCAAAGGTCCTTTGACTGAATGTTGCTTAAATGATGCTGCTTTAAAATGTTACCGACTAGACTTCTGCTTTCAAATCATTCTGGCACAATTCGTGGCGTTTCGTGTGAACAGTTTCCTGCTGTAACAATTTTTCTTCTATCTTTCAATTGTGCCGACATCGTTTGGACGTGCTCTGAAGCCTGCTTCAAACGAAACAAACGTCATGCTTCTGATGTGCCGAACTTAACTAGAGAATTAAGTACATGAGGGGCACGACGGTTTGAATCAGTTGGGGCCGATGACTTAGGAGCGGCAACCTTTTTTGGATCAGCAGGGTTTGCCTTGCGGTGCGACTCAAGTACGGCTTGGTTTCAAACGTCGAACCTCTCATGTGCGGAGCTCACCGCATAAATGCATAAGTGCAATTACAGGTTGGGTTCTTGAACTAATTTAGTTTTATCTACTTTGAAAACTCACCTGTAAATATGTATTATATGTAGATATCATTTTATTGTTACATTAACTAGATTTTACTCTGCACTTTGTAATTATTTTATCTTAATGTTTGTTTTATGTTTTAGTAGACATCAATTAGCTGTAGTAGCTATCCTTAACGCCTACTATAAATAAATTGATAATAATAATAATGATAATAATAATAATAATAATAATAATAATAATAATAATAATAATAATAATAATAATAATAATAATAATAATAATAATAATAATGATAAAAAAGAACTAAACCATCTTTCAAAGCCAAACAGAAAATAAAATATAAAAACAAACACTGTTGGATTACGTAAACGTTTCGATTAAAATCTTCATCAGTATAAAAAACTTTACATGGCAGCCGAGCATTTATAGACATTACGTTGTTTACACCTAAAATTATTTACATGGTGATAATGCTAAATTTACAATTGGTCTATCTGAAAAATCTTATAACAAACAATAGAATTTTTGCTGCTTTGCACAAGTTAAAATATTTTCTAGTGTCCTTTGTGAGTTAGAAAAGGGACTGGGAGCTCTTAAACTTATACTGGAAACTTTTCTACTCCCCCAAGTGACCCTCCGATATATTCGCATACTGCTTAACTCTTCTTTTAGCAGTAGCTGAATCCCAGATGATTATACAAAAAACTTTTTTCCTTTGTGAATTTGAGAAAGACTGGAAGCTCCTTGAACTCATACTGGATCTTTTTAGGTTACACTGGCAACCTTGCAGCTACCCCAAGTGACCCCCCGAGAGAACAGCACACTGCTTAACTCTTCTTTTAGCAATAGCTGAATCCCACGAGAAGCCACAAAGGGCAAACAAAAATAATAATGATAATAATGATAACAATAATAATAATAACAATATAACCCGTAAATTGCCAACAATATATAGAAGCATGCACCCCCAAGGAGATGTAGATCGGACCTATTTGAAACGCAAGAAAGGCGGACGAGGATTAATAATTGTTGAAGAATGTGTGATGCTTGAGAAGACGAGCCTGGGTTTCTGCATTAATGGAAAGGAAGAGCTGTTACTGCAAGAGGTGGTGAAAGAAGATATTATGTCTGAAAATGAGAATCCCAAAACTGTGAAAGAAAGACTACGAAGAACACGAGAAGAGAGATATTACAGCAAGCCACTCCACTCAGCTTTTTTAAGGGAAACACAAGAAGTAAGGGACGAGGCCAACAGTTGGCTATGGGTTCAGAAAGGGTTTTTGAAGAAGGAAACAGAAGGACTGATCATGGCTGCACAGGATCAAGCAATTAGGACGAATTGGATAAGACACAACATTGACAAAGAAGACATTTCGCCGTCGTGTAGGTTATGTGGGGAAAGAGATGAGACTGTCAGCCATATAGTATCAGAATGTAAAGAGTTGGCTCAGAACGATTATAAAAAAGCAAGGCATGACAAAGTTGCTGCTATCTTGCACTGGCAGATGTGCCAGAAATATGGGTTTCCCACTGCTGCAAAGAGCTACGAACATTTCGTGGATAAAGAAATGTCTGTCTTAGAAAATGAAAAGGTCAAACTATTATGGGACTTTTCCATTCAAACAGAAATAAAAATTGACCACAACAAACCTGACTTAGTTCTCCTGGATAAGAAAGAAAAAACATGTTACGTTATTGATGTGGCATGCCCTTTCGATACAAGAGTTGAAAAGAAGGAGAAAGAAAAGTTTGAGCATTATACGGATCTGAAGTATGAACTTCTCAAAGTTTGGAACACGGAAGTAACAAAAGTATACATAATACCAATTGTCATTGGTGCTGTAGGAATAGTCACCAAGAATGTTGCAAAATATCTTGAAAAGATTAATTTCAAACCAGGATTAGATCCTCTGCAGAAAGCTTCTTTGTTGGGTACTGCCAGAATAATTAGAAAAGTTTTGGACTACAACAGATAGGACGAAATAGAATACTAGAAGAAAAGAAATGACAGTTTAGCAAGAAAGACTAAAGATCTATTATCTCAAGCCACGGGAGGTGGCCTGATCATAGACAAACCACTGGTATATCATCAAGACCATGAGAAGAGTTGAATAATAACAATAATAATAATAATAATAATAATAATAATAATAATGATAATAATAATAATAATAATAATTCAAAGTATATAAAGGTGAAGTCAACAAAGTTTTTATCATTCCAATTATCATCGGAGCGTTAGGCTCAGTGACCAAAAGATTCAAAAGTTACCTAGAGCAGCTGAAGTGCGATGTTCACTTGGAAGTAGTGCAAAGAACCTGCCTTCTGGGATCAGCAAGAATACTGAGGAAAGTTTTGGACACAAAGTAGAAGAACAGGAGATAACATCAAGAAAAGATTAGTTGAACAGTAGAAGCCTACCTGCTAAAGCTACGGGAAGTAGCCTGCTGGTAGGACGCAAACCAGTAAATTACAACAACACTGTGAATGAGTACAATAATAATAATAATAATAATAATGATAATAATAATAATGATAATAATAATAATAATAATAATAATAATAATAATAATAATAATAATAATAATAATAATAATAATAATAATAATAATAATAATAATAATAAATAATATTCTCGCAAATCTCCTGTCTGAGTTGGTGAGAAACCCAGAGAACTCCCCAGACTGGTTATCAGAAGGGTTGACATACTTGCTTCCCAAAACTAAAGAAACAAACAAACCAAAGAACTATAGACCCATAACATGTTTAAGTACAACATACAAGCTGCTCACCTCAATCCTCACTGAACGAACCTACACATTTATAGAATCGAATGACCTTTTCCCCATAGAGCAAAAAGGATGCAAGAGAGGGTCGTATGGATGTAAAGACCAACTCCTAATCAATCGAATGATTATAGAAAACTGTAAAAATAGACATAGAAACCTCAGTATGGCTTGGATTGACTATCGTAAAGCCTTTGATAGTGTACCTCATGACTGGATAGTAAAAGCACTCGAACTATATAAGATCTCCCCAGTGATAATCAATTTCTTAAGAGCAAACATGTCATTTTGGAAAACCAATCTTACACTAACACATGAGAAGGGTACGCTCAGATCAAACACAATTGATATAAATTGCGGTATCTTCCAAGGCGACTCATTATCACCCCTCATATTTTGTCTTGCGCTAGTCCCCCTATCTGCATTACTGAACAATACAGGATATGGCTACAAGATCCAGGACCGAAAGATCAGTCACCTTTTTTACATGGATGACTTGAAGTTGTTTGCCAAAGATGACAAAGATCTTGAAGGAATGCTGCTAACAGTAAAGAAATTCAGTGATGATATAGGCATGACATTCGGACTAGACAAATGCGCGAAGGCAACGTTTAAAAGAGGCAAGCTAACACAAACAACATCACTAGAACTGGACAGAAGCACAATCATAAAAGACCTAGAACAAGAAGAGCTTTACAAGTATCTAGGCGTCAATGAAAGTGACGGAATCCAACATAGCCAAATGAAAGAAAAGATAAGGAAAGAATGTTATCGTAGAGTTCGTGCAATACTCAAAACTGAACTTAACTCTGCGAACCGCATAGAAGCCATAAACACGTTAGCCATTCCTGTAGTTACGTACAGCTTCAACATAATCAACTGGACCATATCTGATATCAAGAAGATCGATGTCAAAATCAGGAAACTCATGACATGCAACCGGATGCATCATCCTAAGGCTGACGTAGACAGACTATACATCCCAAGGAAGGAAGGGGGCAGGGGGATGATACAATTAGAACTAAGCTTGAAAACGACAACAATTGGCTTACAGAAATACCTTGAAACATCCACGGACTGGATGCTACAGTTAGTAAATATCCATGAGCAAGGGAAAAAAATGCATTCAATCAAGAAAGAAAGTAATAAGTTTGCTTCTGAACTAAACATCGAAGCAACAATAAACGAAGAATTACCTTGTACACTACAAGCTAAGAACCTAAAGAAGAAAGCCAAACAAGAAGGACTGAAGAAAATACAAGAAAAATGGGAAAGCAAACCTCTTCACGGTCAGTATCCAAAACGTAGTCAACAAGCTGATGTCGATAAAGACAAAACACATCAATGGTTGCGAGGAACGGGTCTGAAGGCTGAAACGGAAGGCTTTATAATGGCTGCGCAAGACCAAAGCTTGTTCACCAGAAATTACCAATCCAAAATAGCGAAAAACGGGGCTGACCCTAAATGTCGATTTTGTGATCAATATGATGAAACAATAGATCACCTAGTGTCAGGATGCTCTGTTCTTACACCAAATGAATATAAGAATAGGCATGATCGAGTGGGACAATACTTACACTGGAAAATCTGCAAGCATTATAACACTCCGCACGCTGAAAAATGGTATGAACATAAAACTCCCCCAGTAGTAGAAGGAGAAAACACAACGATACTATGGGACTTTCCAATAAACACGGACAGAGCTATCCAAGCCAACCGACCAGATATAGTCATCAAAGACCACAAGAGCAAAACATGCCTCCTCATCGATATGACAATTCCTACAGATCGAAATATTTCTGTCAAAGAATTTGACAAGTTATCAAAGTACAAAGACCTTCAAATTGAGATAGAACGGATGTGGCACCTTAAAACAACTATTGTACCTGTCGTAGTTGGCGCACTTGGGATGGTGAAAAAGGGAATCCAAAATCATCTTAATGCAATCCCTGGAGAACCAAACTTGCAAGAAATACAAAAAATAGTACTTACAAGTACTACCCACCTTCTTCGCAAAGCACTGTCAATCTAAAGATCTGAACAGCAAATAACTCTAACGCTGAAGTGCATATCAATGTTAGCATGCAAATAACAAACCCTCTTGCTGCCTCAGGTATCGGGATGATCCCCGGCAGCTAGATTGTATACAGCCGAAATCAATTTTTTTATAATAATAATAATGATAATAATAAATACATGAGTTTACGCGCCATAATCTAAACTAGATACTTCATGTGACCATTGTAAAACACATTTGGAGCGACATGATTAAGTAAAACATGCTTAATTGTCGCTCTTAACTGAGTTAGGTTCGGCACATGAGAAACGCTACTTTTGAACCAGGCCTGAGGTTCCCATACTGAAAATGCAAGAAAGTAAGAGTACCATTTTATCCAAATCTGATTCTGATAATTCTTCTTTTACATATTGCCTTCTTGTCGTTATATCTAAAACGAGAATTCAAATACCCTAGAAAATAGACACAAAATTTATGAGCAATTTATGAGATTGTTAACAATGAGTAGATTCGTAGCTATCTAAGTAAGCGTTAAAAAGACTTGTTAAGAATTATAACTAGAAACTTTATATAGGGAGGCTGGATGTCAAAAATACTAAGATTTAACACACCGAGGCCTTTCGGACTCGTGTCCTCATCAGGGCGTTATCTCAATCGAAATCACAATTCGTGGCACAATCTGATGAGGACACGAGTCCCAAAGGCCTCAGTGCGCTCAATCTTAATATTTTTTGTCATCCAACCTCCTTATATAAAGTTCTTTTAAGTCAGCATTAGATGGACTAGTTAGATATCGACGTGCCAAAGCAAATTTGGGATTTTCAAAAGGAGCTTCCGTTACGCTGGTGCCAAAGTTTGGTCTGAAATTCCATTGAACCTAGCCCTTTATGTTCTACTTTCAAAAATGACTTGAAGGATTTCTTTCTCGGCAGTGACGTCCAAACACAATCAATAGGAAGAACAGCATTCAGTTTGTAGCGGGTATGCTTATAATCACCGTTAAAGCCCAGGGAGGCTTAATTGATTTCGGACAGTCCAGAAGGGGCTTATTAGAAAGGAATGTTATTCAAAAAATCAAATGACAAAGATAAACATGACAGCTTTACAGTTCTTTTGCCCCATATTTTGCGGATTCAACAAACAACTTAACGAGTCGAAGACATAAATTCGACACATTCTCCTCCCCAAACACCATTAAGACTGTGTTCACACGATGCCAGCACATTTTGAAAACGATGAAAAATGTGACGGTAGCAAAATTTGAACTAGCGTTCACACGATGCCGTAACAATTTGAAAACGGTAGAAACTTGACGGTAAAAAGCCTTGTTGCAAGATTTTGATGCCAAAGAAATGTACCTACACCCTAAGAATGGACCAGTCTCGTTCCAAAAATGTCTAAAAATGTTCTGTTTTCATCATTTTCAGGTGTCTACACGATGCCGTTTCAAAAATGTGTCGGTTAGAGTTTCGTTTTCAAAATCTATCGTTTTCAAAATCTGCCAGCAAAAATGTGCCGTTTTCGTGTGAACGGGAGGCCTATCCGTCGAATTTTTCACCGTTTTCAAATGTGCCAGCATCATGTGAACGCGGTCTAAAACTAACATGCAAGCTTGTCTAGCGAAACATATTGAAAAAATCGTTAGTAATTTCTGGAATATGATATAAAAATCTGTGACGGACGATTTATGACATTGAGTACGTTACTAAGAAGATATTTTGATATTCAAAGTTGTTAAAAGGAAAAATTCACACTTTCAATCAGCTTGCA
This sequence comes from Aurelia sp. 3 sensu Dawson et al. (2005), assembly GCA_964020215.1. Lineage (NCBI taxonomy): Eukaryota > Metazoa > Cnidaria > Scyphozoa > Semaeostomeae > Ulmaridae > Aurelia > Aurelia sp. 3 sensu Dawson et al. (2005). The sequence continues at coordinate 10,249,602 of OZ026588.1, forward strand.
TTCTCGCATTAAAGTGGCAGGGTCAAGTAATGTAAACAAACTTCTTTCGAAACGAACATTTCGCAGTATTTTGGATAGTTCATATTATCATAGAGATTTTCCATCACTCTCACAATAAAGATGTTATTTCTAAGATGGACTCTTAAATTTATCAGCGAAACAAACCAAACAGTCGTATGTTGTAGGATTGCAAAGACATTGGTGGATTTTTGGAAGTAACTTTATTGTGGGTTACCCTATCTAACAAATCTGAGCAGAACACAATGGCCGCGTGTGGGCAACAATATAGATCATAAAGATAACAGGTTTATTTACGGATACGCAACCCTGTCCCTTTAAGGACATTGGACATTGGATGTCATTGCCAACTCATTTTCACACTGCAAATGCAGTCACGCTGGGCATTTTCACTTCGCTTCACTTCACTTCGTTTCAAGAAAACTGTTTTGGACCTTATAAATTCTTATCCTTAATTGTACATTAAACTATCTTTATTTTATTCTACTTTTTATCATGATTTTAACCACAACGATTGTCAATAGGTAGGATTACAGGTCCTTGAATGATAACAGATAGTTTTACGTCTGAACAAGTCAACCTGTCAAAAATATTAGTTGTATTTTGTCAAAACAATGGGTTGATTACAGGGTAATATGTGATGGCATTTAGTCTTCCAATACAACGAAGTTACAAAACTTTCGTTTTGAGAGCTGATTCCATAAAGAAATTATCAGATGTTGTCACGAGATAGATCATACAAATGTACGACTGGGTATGGTTGCACCATTATATCATAGTTATTTAACTATGGTTTAACTGCCGTACACGTTTTTTTTTATAAGAAACTGGTTTATAAGAAACTAGTACTAAGATGGCCAAAATTTCAAGAAACTCTAGTACTATGTCTGAGAAATACTAAGAAACTTTTCTAAGTTAAAAGCATGAATTTTATAGCAAGTAGATCGTTGAACCTTTATCATTGGGCATTATTATCTAACCATTTGTGTTTTCAACATAACAGAACACTGTTTTTATTCCTGTATGATGTTTTAAATATCAAGAAACACATCTGCAGCAGTGTTAGCGACCACATTGACAATTCATGCATTCAAAAAATAAGAAAACAATTAAGAAACTTTTAGTACTAAAATGGACAAAATTTCATGTTAAATTAAGAAACTTTTAGTACTATGGCCTGATCCTAGTTTCTTATAAAAAAAACGTGTACTTTCTGGCGACGAAAATAAATTGCAAGAAAGTCAAGCAATTCACATCATAACGCAAAAATACAGTGATGTGGATTGCTGACAATGATTCCTAGTCTCTATATGAGCATTGGAAAAGACCTTCTCGAAACTTTTGTTCATCTGCTTCTCCCCCCCCCCCTCTAAGGGCACTAGTGCCCTTGACATGAAATTGTCCGAGAGTGTGCTCAGAAAGAAAACTTTTTTCTACCCGGCTCTACAATATTCTCTACAAACGATACCCGACTTAAGAAAATATCGGTCAAAAGTATATTCAAAAGCATAAAAATTGGACGAAAGAGACCTGATCTAACAAATGCTTTGAGAACCGGCTCTTGAAAATTTGCCTGCTCTTGATATTCGGCGACAGAAAAATCAGGTAAAAACGATACCCTGAAACAGCACATCCCGTCGGACAAATATACCAAGTGTCATTTCCACACTTTATTACTTGACTTAAGTTTCAAAAACGAGGCAATACAGAATCCCGCCACTCCTATTGGTTAATCGCACATTTCCCGCGGGTTTCCCGTAGCCCTGTATAATACAACACAAGGACGCATTTTTATCGCCACAGCAATTGCTTTGGGCCTATGAGATTTACAGTAAACTCGAACAACATGACTGCAACAAAACAAATCTGTTTGATTAAATGATACGAGTCAAAATTAGAAGCTATCAGGTAATAAAACTCATACTAACCGGTTTTGTCGTTGTACAGGAAAATATAAAGCCCTCGGTCTTAATGCACAGACCGAGCTTGCCCGGTCTGTACTTTAAAGACCTTGGGCCTTATATTTTCCTCTACAACAGAAAACCGGTTATTATGCGCATAGTATAGTTTGTGTTATGTTAAAAACAATCCTGAATCTGGATCTGAGAAGGTAGTGGTTAGGTGCGGTATAGTGAATTTCATCAAAACAACTCAACATACCTGTGAGGCCTGTTGAAAAATCTTGGGTATGACTTGGCTCTGTAATTTCATCAGTTATGGAATCTATGGAGATCCTAGATGAGCCACCCATCATAGATCCCATCATTGATCTAAAGTAAATAGGAAATTACAAGATATCACAAACACACATATTATATGCACGTAAGCTGGCTATGGAGATCTTCAAAACTGAATTCTGAATTCGTGCAAAATACAAAGAAAGAATTTTTAATCGACATTCATGTCCTTTAAGGACAAGTCCGGGGTTGATATAATTGTTAATCATTCAAGAGATTACACTGCTGTGAATGGTGTGTAGTACTTTTTTCAATTCAACTTTTTTCTCTTTTAATCTGCGCAACTACATATTTCAATCTGCTAAGAAGTGCGAAATGACGTCATTTTCTATGACGTCACTTCATGATGGCCTGAACGAGGCTGCCAAATGTGCTGATATTATACCACTCACATTGCTAGCCTCCTTATCGCTCCTTCGCACATTCGTACAAAATACAAAATGGAGACAATATTTGGCCCAACTTGCGAAGATTCATTAACCAATTTATGAAAGTTGGAGGCATCAAAACTTGGAAAGAACTCACGATTGGTGTTCAGCAGTTGGTAAGGTTGCTTTTTAACAATGATTTTATCAGCCCAGATTTGTCCTTGAAAATGATTGCAGCAATGCAGGCCCGACCACACAACTTTTGGGTGCAAACAGCAGTCCATAGTCTAAGGTCCCTTGGACCGCAGATTTGGAATAGTTTACCAGATGAAATGAAATAAACAGAATTCTGGCCCAAATCAAAAGACCAATTAAAATGTAATGCGGCCACCTACAGATGCAATGTGCCTTCGAAACTGATGTTATTTTCATATTCTTAATGAAAACTTTTTCTAAAATATTTGTTGGTTTGGAAAATTATCGAATTAGACTAGTCACTGTTTCGAAGCTAAAGGCGATTTCAATGAAAAATAAGAAGGCCCACACACACATACACACTCACACACACTTTATCATGAGAAGAGCAAAACCTTGGCTGAAAGACATAACGATTTCTAAGTGCAGAGACATTTTTTGATGTTTCAGTACCCTCCCTCTGGGTTTATACAAGCAGACTGTATAATTACACAAGTTGTATGAGTAAACACTTCAAGAACAAATAGCTCTCAATTTACTCAAACTCACAAAGATTGGATCAATTTGGACAAAGGAAAACTAAGTTTGAGAGGAGGAACACCGCAAAGCGTTGGAAAACAACAGCAAATATGTTCGAAATTGAGAAATATATACATTAGATTCCAATATTTCGTCCTGCCATGCAGGACTTCTTCAGGGCTGGTATGACCCTGAAGAAGTCCTGCATGGCACGACGAAATATTGGAATCTAATGTATATATTTCTCAATTTCGCACATATTTGCTGTTGCTTATCGTCGCATTGCGGTGTTCCTCCTCTCAAAAGTATCTACGTATTATCACTGCAAGCATCCTCGGATCCGACGAGCGACAATGGTACCGTGTCCTATTCTTTTTCGATTTAAAGGAAAACTACCTGAAACGAATTCCAACTTAAGCCATGAATCTAATGAGGAAAACGCCAATGGGGCTTAACATTTGCTCGAATGTTGGATTGTCCAGCATTGGAGATTCTTAAAGAAGATAATTCTTTAAAGCATTGGAAATACGGCATTAGATAGTGAATGTTAAGTGTAAGATAGTTAAATAGGTAGTCAACATACCTGGTGAATCCTTGTGCAAAACTGGCGCCATATATGGATTGTGATGCCAATTCAGAAGGCTAAAAAGAAATATGAATTCTTTGAAAATTTCAAACAAATTGCATCTATCTTAATGACAGGGTACATACATACATACACACATAGTAGGCAGGAATACGTTCTACTTTTCGCAGCTCGACATTTTTCCGCCTAGTGGAGATCCGGCTTAAGCTGAAGGAGATCCTAGACAAATGTATCAAAAACAAAACAATAGAGCAAACAGCTCCTCCACAACAGCCACACAAATGAGGCACAAATTATTTGGGATAAACTGTAGAAAGACCTCAAGAGCTATAACAAGAACTATAATTAAGTGTACAGTAATGAATTTATCCACTCAAACAGCCACAGGCAAAATATGCACCTTAAATTTTAGATGAAAGCAATTTAGAGTTGAATTAATACCATTATGAAAGTTAGTGTGCCAGCCATTTGTGCCAATAAACAATGAAACCTATAGAAATTAAGTGCTCTGTGCACTGGAGATGTCTGGTGCAGAAGCCTTTCTTTGCGTTGGCAGAATTGGCACTCAAAGGATGAATCTGGTAAACTTACTGTGCCAATTGATGATGAATCACCCATGATCAACATACTGCTTAACTGATTCTTCCTGCAAAATGATAAAACGTTAAAAATTTTGTAAGCTTGGTATTCTTGCTTTAAGTTACAAAAAGGCTCAGTTCTATTAAACAATTGTCAACGGAACTAGAAAATGTAGATCCAAGATGAAGACAACAAATACTTCCGTGAAACTACTTTATTTGTCAAATCAGGAATGACTATTCAAAATAATCAGATATGTTGCAACTATATGACCATATATCATTGAAAATAAATAAAACCGATCTTCCAGTGATCCTTTTAATAACATGCTCATGATGAAAGTAGATATACATAAACATAAGTAAGCAACTTTAGAGAAATATAACTTAGCCAAATCTTATGGGGCAATTAGAGTCTATTCAGTACTCTGCTGCTCGAGTTGTATCAGGAACATGGAAGGGTGCGCTGACAGAAGCTGCATGCAGAGCTTGGCTGGAAATCGCCAAGTTCCTGTAGGTGAAGCAGACTCCTTTTTCTGTTCTACTGTATAAGTTTATAAATAATCTAACTCCTGAATATACCACGGATCCAATTCTGCCACAACGGCAGTCTTGTTACTTTCTTTGCAAACAGGATGCTATAGAGCGAACGAAGGCAAGGACAGAAAAATTCCAATTTGGCTTCTATCCTCACTATCTATGAGAATGGAACACGCTGGATCCAGAAATTAGACTTCCTTGTTCTATTGCAGAATTTAAGAAAAATTTGCTAGCCAAAATTCGCCCTCTGCCAAAATCTATCTTTGGGATACATGACCCAACAGATCGATCTTAATTGACATAACTTAGGGTTGGTCTCAGTAAATTAAACTTTCATAAATTCAAGCATAATCTCAGAGATTACAAAAACCCAATGTGCCCATCCAACGATGGCATTGAGGATACCGAGCACTTTTTGTACCCTGGGTACCAGAGCCTAAAAGAAATAAATAAAAGAAGAAAGGAAAATGTCTCATTTTTCTTTCTTCTTTAATTTTTTTTGGGGGCTCTGGTACCCAGGGTACATTTTTTGTTTCTCTGCCCTTCTTTTGAAGTATTACGAAGAGATACTCTTACTGATGACTGATGTTTCCCCTTCATTACAACCACTTGGACTATACCGATCTTCAAACGATGTTCTTCTGCAGATTTTACTGCATGGTGATAGAGATTCTCCAGACGATCTTAATGGAGGTATACTTGTTTTAAGGTCGGTCTGATTTGGGAATCTTTAATTCAATTATAAGTTGCACAACCACCATGTCTCTTTTAGTACCGGGTGTACCAAAAAAAGTATACGGATTTCATCGAATCGACCCTAGCAATAAGAATATAGCGTGAATCAATCCGAAATTATTTTCAAAACATACTTCGATAGCTAACTTGAACATAGATACATTGTTTGTTGATATCGGTGCGTTGAGAGTGAAGATATTAATCTTCAAAGGACAATTTTGCTTCCACCTCGAAACCAGAGCTTTGGCGTTTTGGCCTGAGCAAATTCTTGAAGGACAGTGAATGAAATCTACAAAATTTGAAGACGGCACAGCAGATTTGTTTTACAAAATACAGTTTGTGTGAGACCTATGGTCAAGGGAGCTCCGAAATCACACATGCTATTCATCTGTGAAAGTACTCCCCTGAGCTCAACGCACTTTTGACATCGTCGAATCATCCTTGAAAAGAATTTGTTATATAAGATCTCTCGAGATCAGGTTGATTATGACGTATCTTCAAAGCTGCTTTTCCAGGTGGGTCATCAACAAGACAGTAGACATCTTTTGGCCCCCAAAAGATCTCTAGACCTTCCAGTCTTGACTCCCGAGAGATCCGATAACAAATTCTTTTCAAGGAATGATTCGACAGTTGCACGAGTGTGTTGATGCTCAAGGGAGTACTTTCGCCGGTGAATAGTAAGAGTAAAATCAATTGTCGATATTGAGATGAATGAAGCTAATTTCGAAGCTCCCTTCACGATAGGTCTGACATAAACTGTATTTAAGAAAACACATCTGTCATGCGGTCCTCAAATTTTGTTATTTTTATTCACTGTGCTTCAAGGATTTGCTTAGGCCAAAACATCAAAGCTCTGGTCTGGAGGCGGAGGCAAATATGTCCTTTGAAGATTAATATCTTCACTCTCAACACACCGATATCAACAAATGAAGTATCTATGTTCAAGTTAGCTATCGAGGTATGTTTTGAAAATCATTCCGGATTGATTCACGCTATATTCTAGTAGCTAGGCTCGATCAAATCTGTATACTTTTTTTGGGACACCCGGTATAATATAGTAGTTGTGTGTAGTTTTATGTTCTTTCTCTGTTTTCTGTTTAATGTTAATTGCCATAAGACATAGGGTACTGGCGGGATTTATCAGGCAGCGGGATATATCAGGCACACGCAGCTTTCAACAACCAGAAACACGACTAAAACATTTCCAAATAAAAAGCAAGTCTTTGTGAACCTTCCTGGATCATTGTTCTCTCATTCTATTGGAACATCATTCCAATTACTCTTTGTTTCATTTCACCAGGCTCGGCGGAGTATCTTTGGGTCAGGCCGAAAACTTCGCGCGTCCATCTTTTCTACGGTTAGGCCAACCTTCGAACTTCCGAGAAGTTGCGAGAAACTTCCTTGAAGTGCAGCATGTTGAAGTCAACTAAAGAGCACCATAGCTAGTGATATGGCACAGAAAAGATGTTAAGTCTTTGGAATTAATGTCTTTGTGTATTTCTAGTGGCTACATTTATTCAAATAAATGAAAATAATAGCTGCCTGATAAATCCCGACGGTGTACGAGATTCACCTCCGCGAGTGGTCAAAATACTTTGCAATAAACACTTCGGTTGGTGAAAAGATGAACCAACCAGCTGCATAAACTTTGCGAGGAATGTTTGAAATATGTTTAGGAAATATCTTTTGTCGCTTTGGATGGATCGATTTTGATTGGCAAGTTTACAAGCCTTAAGTGCCTGATAAATCCCGCCAGTACCCTATTCACTTGTAATGGTATTGCCATAGTAGTACAGTATAGTATCATGCAAGTAGTGTAATCAGTAATATGTCTCGTAACTTTTTAATGCAATGTAAAAAACTGTGGCCATAAGAAAAATTTGAGTCAATCATCTTATTATTGCCAGGAATATTTCAAATAGACAATGAATTGAGAACTATGGAGAGGGAGAAATGCTTCATGTGTTGTCCTTCTAAATTCAGAAGTTTTTAGCATTCTTTAGGTGACCCTAAACAAGCCTCGTCATCTTAGATAACAACTTGGGCACATTAAAACAATAGGAATCCTCAAGAGATCTGAATAATTTTTGAGCAGTAGCGATATAAAGCAACAAAAATGAGCAAATATCCAATGGATACCAATGACAATCATTTCACTGTGAATAAGAAATGTGGCTTTTACCATCTTTATTGAAACAAATTTTCAGGATGATAGCCAAAGCTTAAAAGCTGATCAAGTAACATTTCAGCCAAATGTGATATAAAGCATACTGTATGTCAACAACTTGGAATTGAGGAAATAAGTTATGATCAAGCTTGCAAAGTTTTTTTGGGCCACCCAAAGCTCATGATATACCTTTGAGAATTTGGATCTCCTTGCAGCAATGACTTTGGTGTCACATCTTTTCCAAATTCATCAAAAACCTTTGGAGAGATAATGAATTTCATCATAAAACTTATCCACATTGAGAATAGTGACAGGCAGTGGTGGAGCCAGATGAAAAATAGTGAGGGGGTTAAAATCCAAAATTTTCCAACAGGGAGGTAGAAGGGTATACCCAGACATCTTTATTGCATTTTTAACTACAATTTTACTTATATTTTCAAAAGTGGGGGTGTATTTACCCCCTCATACAGTCCCATGGCTCCACCACTGGTGAGAGCATGAGCATAGCAGCAGCAGTATCAAAAATCTAATGCACATATTCCATAAGAAACTGCTGATAAGAAGCTCAACTCTCAGATCACCAAAAGACTATAGTACTGGAAACAACACTTTATTTTGATAAAGGAAAATAACTCTTATTTTATTTTCACTTGTTTCCAGTATCATGCTGCTTGGAAAGTACTTGAACGATGTCTTCAAAATCTTGTGTGTCAAATTGTTTATGAGGGCACACGTAACATGGAGAATGTCATAGAACCGTTTAAAGAAACTTGTAGCAAACTCTGAGTGCTCAAAATCAGACAATTTTAAGAAAAACTGGCGTAAGTTCTTGATTTCTCATGAAGGTACGTAAAGTAACCAGATCATGTCCTACAATTAAAACTTGTAATGCATTTATTCATCATAGGATTACATTTAATAGGTCACAAAATAAGACAAATTCAAACTCTGGGCAATTAAGTTGAAGAATTACTGTCCTGCTACCATCCATTAACAAACCTGCACAAGGGCCTTTTGCGTGATGCTCTTTTGTGACCTCTCATCAATGGCAACATTCCTTCGACTTCCAATTGCATAAAATGTACTTTTTGAAGCCTTTATTTTAGTCTGATTGCCAAAACTTGCATGGCTCCCAGCCATGCTAGCATTTGCAGCAGTCTTCTTTCCACTGCAAAACAAAGTAATTATTAAGCATCAAGTTCCCACTTGCCATCAAAATTAAAATTAATAGCGGTATATATAGGTTAAAAAGTTATTTGAAGACAAACACCCATTCTTAAACATTTCGAAATACAATGTGGAATAAAAAACAAGTGTTGTCTACAATCATAAAGAAAATTGGGTTTGCATATTATACTTACAGCTTGCAGCAACATTTGTGCTGGACTTGCTACAAGTCTCTCTCTTGTCATCACAAGACATTGAGCAGAAAGAGGGAGGAAAGACAGGTGGAAAGAGAGACTTGTAGGACTAGAAAATTGAAAGCGAGACTCTTTTGTCCACAGGCAGATGGTGGACAAGATTCTGTCCACCGGCAAATCCTTTGATGTAGGCTGAAAGCCAACCAAATGAGCGACACGTGCCGTTGCATAATGCTGATTAAATCTAATTATCTAATTCTTTGTGTTACGGTCTCGGTTTTGATTTCCTAATCTAACAAGTCTCTCGCTCATTCCATTTCCCTTGCCCTCACATTCTACATCTTACGATTCTACATCTTACGATATGTGCTGAGAGTAGAGAGAGACTTGTAGCAAGTCCACATTTGTGCAAAGTTTGTTTTGAGTATATATGTTTCACATTTAGGAATTTGCAAATTCTTTGCAAAGAGCTTGAACCTTGCATCAAACCAGCTTGCAACAATTCTTTGAAGCTTCTTGTAAACATGTAGATTTGCACAAAACTCTACAAAAACTTACAAACTCCAAAAGAACAACAGATCATACTCAATGCAAAATGATTGTTAAGTTTCATTTTTATCACTTTCTGCATCCAAAATATATGCTCAATGACAGGACCGTCGAGAGGGGGGTAACCAGGGTAGTTACCAGGGGGCCCAGGGACTTGAGGGGCCCGTAAGAAAAAGTATGCAATTTTTTCCTTGTTGCAGTTCTCTTTCGGGGGCATTTTCAGGCTCGCGGCTCTCATAGCTTCCCTGCTGTGGCCTTGGCAACATAGACCCTTTAAGGGGGGGGGGGGAGCTGTTGTTTAATGCTGTTTTTTGCTGCAGTTTAGTTAGACACTTAAAAATAGTTTTGGCTTGGAAATAACGGTTGGCAAGGAAATGAAGTCTAGCTATATCCATGAGAGGGACCAACACAATAATATCAATACTATCAATTCTTTTCGTGAAATTTAAATTATTGCCTCTCTCTCTGCTCTATATTGGGCCTTTTTTAGTGTTAAGCGCTCTCTCTCTCTCTCAAAATTCCCAAACATCCCAAAACACTTAAGATTAATCCCAACAATACCCTATAGATCCATCCAATGTGCTCTCGGTAGAAGTATACTCACACATTCGTTTTCATTTTCGTGGCAACTGGCGTTGAACTTTGAAGCTGAACCAAAACAAGAAGTCAAAAGCAGCCAACAGTTTTCAGTTGCTATGTATGTTGTTGGTTGTTGTTGCTGTTGCTACCACCAAATACCAAACGAGACCAAATAGCAATGGCTGTATTTACCGGCTAGTGTAAAATCAACAGCAGTTTTCCAGAAGGAAAATAATGACAAGATCGCAAGTTGAGCTCCTCTTTGGACTGGTAAGACTTGTAAAATGTAGCTCAGTTATTCTTTCTGTAGAGGTCTCAGTTTCTGGATCATGCTGTTGTTGTGCCATTAAGCTCACACCTCTAAACTGAATCGAGTCAGTCGAGTCCCAGTACATACATACATACATACATACATTTTTTATTTGTTCAGCAGGTTGAAAGTTCGGCAGCTCTAAGGAGCTGATGTGGACCTGCAATTAAAAGCTACACTTAATAACAATGGACTAAAGAAATCTAAAATTTGACTTAAAAATAAAAGTAATCATCCTTTTTATTAGATATAGTAATGTTTCCCTTAGCAAAGTTAAAATCATTTATGAGCTTGTTGTAACTTTTCAGTTTGTTCCTGAAGACAGAGTATCTAGTCTGCAGAGTAGATATTTTCCGTAGATATTTTGTGCACACCGTAGATATTTTCCTCCCAAAACTTTTGCACACCAGGCAGATTTGGGTGTGGCAATGTAGATGGGAATGGTCAGGGTGTGGTTGTATTGAATTACCATTACCTATGAACTCAAGATAGACCAGGCTCTGAGCAACTCAACTAATTTTAGAAATCAAGACATAGACTTGACAAATAAACAGGGGACAGCGAGAGAGGGGGTCTGGCCCCTAGAAATCTTTTTGAGGACATGCCCCCTACTTTTGCTCTGAGCACCTCTGCCAATCCCAAGTTTGCTTGTTTTGTACTCGAAATTTTTGAATATTTTAAGCAGTAGAAATATTGGTCTACTTGCAAATAGATTTTGCAGACAAAAGTATTCAGAAAATGTACAATAACTTTCCAAAATTTTAACCACAATGGTTTGGTGTACACCAGCACACCAGAAATTTGTGATGATGCACACCGGCAATTTTGCCCTTGCACACCGGAGATCTCGTCGAAAAGTGCCATACTCTGCAGACTGGATCGAGTCTACCTTATTTAATTTTGCTTTAAAGGGCCTATATTGCTCCTTTAAAGGGCCTATAGGCAATAATGAGAGATCTCTTCAGGCTTACAGCACTTTTGTTATGTGCCTTGTTGAGTTGGGCCCCAACGCTTCAGAAACTTCCCACAAGCAGTCTTCATTAAAACAATATCATAATATTTGTATGTCAACAAAAGAAGTTGCATGCAATTCTGGCAGATTACAACATTCAAAGTGTAAGTATGCGCTGCTGAAATATTTACTGGGCTATATACAAATTATTCTTTGACGATTGGTAGGCCTCATGAAATTTCAATATTTGTCCCAAAATTGATTTTTATCAGATTTGAGCTGGACCGCTCCTCGTTCCTAACAACCCAATTCTGTTAACGCTTGAACCCTTCAGACAATAATTCTTGAGTTCTCATTTTCATCATAATCTGATTGTATAAGTATTATTATGCACTCAGAGTTACAAAGCACATAGCTACAAATCTGTGTCAGCAGTTTTTGATAGATCCACTGGTCTGATTTTTACAAAGGCCTGAAAATTGAGAAGTTCTTTCAGGAATTTACATTAATTCAAATGGCATTATTTCAAGACAGTATGTTTTATCAAAAATTTGTACCACAGTTTTGCAGTTCAGGACCTTAAGTCTTTGGTAAATAGATAGTTGTGGTCCATTAATGGGGTACACAAAGATTTTTTCGCAAGGGTGGTTGATTTTTACCGAAAACCTGGAATAAATCATTTGTGTTTTATCAAATCAATTCAACATGTTTTTATGATATTCTGTGTTTAATTCTGTGTCATGATGTATAATTTTGTGTGGTATGTTTTGGCAAATGGGCGTGGTGAACAGAGTTTCGTAGTCATTGCCTAGAGGGTTACACAAACTTGACATGGTAATTCCCCTTATTTCTTTTTGTTCACCTTATTATCATTTCTGACAACATTGATGACCTCTAATTCAATAGCAGCTCTACCTGTTTTGAAATTTCAGCATGAGCAGTTTGAAAAGTAGGGCAGTCTTTGCCAAGATCTCGCATGGTAAGCTGTGCATGTCCAGCTTTCATTAAATTTTCTTTGTGAGAAGTTACCCTTAGGGTTTTGTAACTGCATAAAGACAAAACATTTTAAGAATGGCTCTTTAAGTTCTTGTTCTTGGTGCTACAGTTTAAAATGTGTTTTGGAATGATCAAATATGCATTGTGAAATTCCTGTGTGTGGTTTTGAAATGTGAAAACTTGGCTCTTATTGTGTAGTCTGCCCACCTCCCCCTTTCAACATCGAATTTCTGTGACTGCTTTGGCCCACTACAGATGGAAGAAGCTGTCATGTTTTGTTTACTTTCAGATTCTTGCAGCCCTTGTATTAACAGCATGGGGCTTTGTCATTTATGCTGGATATTTTGTCACACTAGAGAAGCTAAAAGAGATAAAATGATTCACAGAGTTTATGGTGAGCTACTATTTTCAAAATTACTATATTCTACTTAATGGTTGTTCATGATTTGTTGTCTTTAAATCAAGAAACAGTAGGCTGAGATATGTGTTGAAAGAAAATCTTCTTTCTTTTTCTTTTAGATCCATTTCATTGTGGATCTTATGTAAAATACAAACATGTTATGTACCTCCCCCAGAGAACAGTCCCATCGGCTGATAACAAAACAAATAATTGTGCTATGAACAGAGCTTAAACTGGGTTTAAGCCCGAAACGTTGTACATTACACAGCTTTGTTTGTAGCACAATTAATATCACTTTATTTGTTTTGTTATCAATTCAACATTGTGCAACACGCATAAAAGAACTTTGTTTGCCCATCAGCTGATATTGGATTGAGATTCTTATTGAGGGAGAGGCCTGTCATTTGATGCATTTGTTAAAAAAGATTTTCTTCTTAAGACCTTGATTAAAATTGATAATGCCTAAACATTACATGAAGGACGAGATTAAACTCACCTTGCCTCAAACTGTCTGAGGCAAGGTGTATTTCCTGAAATATGGAAGTGTGCAAATGTGGTGCCAGTTCATAAGAAAAATGAAAAAAATGTGAAAAGTAACTACCGTCCTATTTCTCTGTTACCAATTTTTGGAAAGATACTTGAAAAGCTTATGTACGACTCTCTTTACTCTCATCTTGTTTCCTGTGATTTACTCAACACAAATCAATCAGGCTTTCGTCCCGGTGACTCAGCAGTCAACCAACTAATTTCCATAACACATGCAATATTCAAAACATTCGACTGTAATCCTCCTCTTGATGTTCGTTCTGTGTATCTTGATATTTCTAAAGCTTTCGATAGGGTATGGCATGATGGTCTTATTTATAAACTAAAACGATGTGGTGTTTCAGGACAACTTCTTACTCTTATCGAAAGTTTTCTTAAGGATCGAAAACAGCGAACTGTTCTGAACGGACAATGTTCTAATTGGGGAAACATTTTAGCAGGAGTGCCCCAGGGCTCAATTTTAGGACCACTATTTTTTTCTTGTGTATATAAACGATCTCACTGCTGACTTGAAATGTAGCGTAAAACTTTTTGCCGATGATACGTCCTTATTTACGGTTGTCCGAGACCCTAATGCAGCTGCAAATGACATGAACCATGACCTGGAGCTAATAGGCCAGTGGGCCCATGATTGGAAGATGTCATTTAATCCCGATCCACAAAAGCAAGCTGTTGAATTACTTCTTTCGAAGAAAAGAACTGGCATAGATCATCCAGTGGTCCTTTTTAATGACATACCCGTGAAAAAGGTAGAAGAACACAAACATCTAGGTCTCATTTTGGATACGAAGCTTTCCTTCTCAGCTCATATTAAAGCAGCTATCTCAAAAACGAGAAAAGGTATTGGTTTGCTAAAGTATCTCTCCAAATATCTACCCAGGCATACCCTGAATGAACTTTATAAGCTTTATGTGCGACCCCACCTTGACTATGGAGATGTCATCTACCATATCCCATCGAAAGTATGCGAATTCAGTCAAAACATATTTCTGCCAAGTTTAATGGAAAAATTAGAGTCTGTACAGTATTCTGCTGCGCTTGCTGTAACTGGAACTTGGAGGGGAACGTCGCGGGAAAAGCTGTATGCTGAGCTCGGCTGGGGAGTCACTGAGTTCCCGAAGGTGGAGTAGGCGCCTTATCTTGTTCTATAAGATTATAAACAACCTCACCCCCTTGTATACAAGGGATCCCATTCCAGCACTTCATCAGTCACAATACTCTCTTCGTAAGCAGGATGTGGTTCGGCGAATCGGGGCAAGAACAGAAAAATTCCAGTCCAGTTTTTATCCTAATTGTATCTGTGAGTGGAACAAACTTGATCCTGAGATCAGGCTAGCGCCATCTGTTGCAGTCTTTAAGGCAAAGCTTCTATCAATAATTCGTCCTCCTAAAAAATCTGTCTTTGGGATTTATGACCCAATCGGCTTATCGTATCTCTCGCAGATAAGAGTCGGCTTTAGTAAATTGAATTTTCACAAATTCAAGCACAATTTTAGGGATACTGTAAACCCGATGTGTCCAACTAATGATGGCATTGAGGATACGGAACACTTTTTGTTGCTCTGTCCTTCCTTTGATGTCCAACGACGAGATCTTCTCGCTGAAGTTTCGCAATTAGTAAGACCGTTTGTTCAAATCAACAGTCTTTCAAATGTTGTTCTGATAAACCTTTTATTGTACGGTGACAAAGACCTTTCGGATAACATGAATAAAAATATACTCGAACTGACCCTAAATTTCATTCACAAAACTGGTCGATTTGACTAATTAAGGTAGGTCACTGGTCGAAAATCTCATGAATCAATTTTCTGTTGAGATTACCTTTGAACACACGTTTAAGGAACATATCTTTAAAGGATAAGATTTAAGAATTTCGACCAGTGGCCTGCCTTACGCAATTTTCAGAAATTTTCCTTCGTAAAAGTCACAAAGTCCTCCTTGTTCCTTTTAGAATGTTTTACGTCTGCTTCGCAGTTGATTTCAGGCGTCACAGCTGACCTCCAATATCCAAACTTTACTAGCACTGGCTCAGTGTCTTGGTTTTCTAAAATTTTCGAATTTGATAACTCGACATCAACTGCGAAACAGGTTTCTTTCTATTAGTTATCGGTAAATTGGTTGTATGTAGCTTTTTGTAATCGTATATTTAATTTTAGTTTAGTTCTATGTCTTTTATGGAATGGCGTCGGGGTAGTCAGGGTATTATGCTCCCCGGGGTATCGTCTTTGTAGTGTAGTAAAGTGTGTTGTAAGTAGTGTCTTAGGTAATTCGTCTTTGTAAAATTTTTAAATTGAGTATAAAAAAAAAGATTAAACTTTTCAGTCATCCATAAAAGATATGATAGTGCATCAGAAGAAGCTATCCACTAAACCTGAAAGAACATGATAGATTGTACACAAGAATTATAACTTAATGTTAACTAAAATCAAGAATTAGATTCCAGGGTGTTTTGTAAATTTTTCTCCTGTGAGAATACAGAGACCACATTTTTTGTCTCAAAAATAACTAAAACGATAACAAAAACGTTGATCAAAACATTCTAAGGATTCTACATGAATATACAAATAGCAAGATTTTCCCTTTTGGTCTTGGGATCTGCAAATTTATTGCTGCATGAGTGTTAACCTAGTTTAATGACTGGTCTGATTGTAAATTATGGGGGTGTTGCAGTGGCCTGCTGCACCAAGCTGTTTCCTACATGACAATTCAACGAGACTGTATGCTTGCTAAAATCATACCGCTCCACTGTTTGCATTTTTAGCACCCAAACACCAAACACAGTACCCGTACCAAAGTATAAATTCAATAAAGTTACAAAATAAAATACATTTCTTTGTAATTATTAAAAGTAATGTCACATTTCTCCTAGCATGCAACTAACGTTCGTGCTGCAGATTATTACAACTTATCACGTAGAAGTTTTCTCTATGACCATTCATGTCGAGTCCTTAGAAAACTTGATCTATGGTTTTGAGTAGTTTTCTCCTTGCAGATCCCCGTGGAGATCGAACATTTTGATGAAAGGCTCGCTTATAGCACAGGAAACTGAAGACCAAGACATTTATAAAAACTCTTAAAATCAAACGATGTCGTTTTACTAAATAGTTTACAGTCATGAATCTTCACAACTGGTCTAGTGTATATAGTGGCCTGTTACAAGTGGATACGGGAAGAAGCTTTCGTGAGTTGGAAAGGCGCGAAATATTTGGCATAAATTCTCGCCAATCGGGCAAAATGAGAAATTCTCGGGGAAAGAAACTTCACGAATTACGTTTTTTCAGAAATTTTGTAATGTCTCAAATGTTCCTCGGCTCCTTAATGACTCTTGCAAATCCTCGACACCAATGCTTGTGTCCACTGTTAGGGGTGGCGCCAGGGGAGGGGAGGGTAGCTGCGAAAATTTAGGGCTTTTTTCTCGTTCTTCGCAACCATTGATGTGACTCTCGCGACTCTCGCAAATCGCCATTAACCGGAGCCTCGTTTTCAAATTCTGCATCATACATCGGAAATCAATTGAATGGCCGTTTCCCCTCCCGCGCCTTCGGCGCTCCCTGGCTAGGGGGCTACAGCCCCCGCGTCGGAGGAAATTTTGGTTTCTCGTCGGAGGAAATTTAGCAAAATAAGTAAATAACGCACGAAAACACCATTTTTCAGTCATTTTAGCCCCTCTGCCGGAAGCTCCAGCCCCCTTGTCAGGAAGTTTCTGGCGCCACCCCTGTCCACTGTACGCCAACTTTAAACAAATCATTATTAGAGTCATTGTTAAACAAGATCATGTAATATTGAATTAATATTGAACAAACTCTCGAGGAATTCACATCGAGCAGAGTGCTCAATTCTTTAACAGGGTTGTTGTAAAATTTTATTACCTTTTTCTTTGAATTAAAGTGCTTGAAAGGAACTTTGGGTAATTTGCTGTAAATCTACCTTGATAAATTTTGCTGATATCTTGACTAGTTTCGAGATGGCGGCATTTATTAATTTTGAGGCATATATGTATAAAAAATGGATACAATACATTACTTTAAGGTTAAAAACGTAAAAGGAAAACACCCCTAATTACAGTTGCAGGGATAGCATTAAAGGGTCAAGCTGACCTTATTGCCATAATGGTCCCCTTAGAGCACGGGGGGGGGGGTTCTTCCATAGTAAAGGTACCTGGGGATGTGCCGCCCGCGAGGGTATACTTTTTCGGCCTTCTAGTCTAGCCAAGGGTGTACTTTTTGGCAATTTTAATCGAGTTAAGTCTAGGCAAGGGTATGCTTTTTGGGAATTTTGGTCAAAGAGATGTTAAAATTCGGTAATTTTGGTAAAAAACCCAACTTTTTTGGAATTTTGGTCGAGAAAATGCGAAAATTTGGCAAGTTTTGCCTAGAAAATGCCAATTCAGAGCACTTCTGAAGGAAAAATTAGTCTAGCCAAGGGTGTCATTTTCACAAAAATTGGTCTAGCCAACGGTTACATTTTGAAACTGTGGGCGGCACCCCCCTAA
Source organism: Aurelia sp. 3 sensu Dawson et al. (2005) (assembly GCA_964020215.1). Lineage (NCBI taxonomy): Eukaryota > Metazoa > Cnidaria > Scyphozoa > Semaeostomeae > Ulmaridae > Aurelia > Aurelia sp. 3 sensu Dawson et al. (2005). The sequence goes on from OZ026588.1 coordinate 10,267,730, forward strand.
CCGAAATTTAGCCGAGAACCCCCCCCCCGTGCCTTAGAGGTGCTGGTACAACAGAAAAAGATGCAAAAAAGAAAACAGGAAAGTACTGTAGTTGTTATCAATACAAAACACGCTTTGTGCGACAAAAACATGGTTGGGAGAGATGAGGAAGGGTCTCTGTAGAAGACGTATATGTCATCTTCCTCTTTGTGTATGTTTTGGTTGGAAAAAATTTCTTTGATCTTATGTTTGAATGTATTCTGATTGTTAGCTGATTTTAAGTCAGATGGAATACTATTGCAAGGAAGGCTGTGACCCCATATTGTAGACCTTCATAAACTATGGCTGTTCTTAAAGATTGAATCAATTTTCCTCAAGTAATTTAAGATTCATGGTATCTTAATTTTTTTTCGAAATTTTCGATGAATTTTACAAAGATACTAAGAATGCCGCCATTTTGGATTTAATCAAGATATCGAAATATTGCCACGGCAGATTTACAGCATATTACCGAAGGTTCCTTTCAAGTCATTCAATTCATAGGAAAATGTAATACAATTTTACACCCACCTTTAAGATTTGAGCCCTATACTGACACGTCGTCGGAACTTTCGCGGAATGCAGTTTCGCGAATTTTAGCCAAAGATGCGGAAAACGCGAAGTTTCTTCCCTTAAATTGGTTTTCAGTTTCAGTTTTAGTTTCATATATTTAAATTCACTACATACAATTTATAATCCCAAAAATGCAAACAAATAACTTAACAACAAAGACTAAACATATAAAATGTTACAGAAAATTAATACAATGATACAGAAATTAATATAATATTGAGATAAGATACATAGAGGGGCCAAATAGATTGTATGCAGGGAATTACTTAAAGGAGGAGTTCTCTCAATAGGTAAACTAATCGAGGAGAGAGCCCCCCCCCCCCTATCCTAAGATATAATCAAAAAATTTGTGTGCGTTTAAATAATTGTGCAGCACCGTAATGGCTCAGGTTCAACGTTCGACTTTGTTCAGCAAATGAATTTTCAGTTTTGTTTTGACATTATTTTTGGTGGAGCATTTTCCAAGTGCAGTGTATTCCAAAGTTTAGCCCCAAGATATCGAATAGACTTTAGACCATACTGAAGGTTTTTTAGACATATATGGATCACCCTTGACTGGCCAGTCTTGTGGAATACCGATGAACAAATGAGCAGAATAGGAAAAAGTCATGAAAGCAACTGGGTGAAGTTTTGTTTGCAGGATGGGGGAACAAAAGTTAGGGGTCGCAGTTCCAAGAGCTCAGAAAGTTTCAGGAGCTTAAAATCATTGAAGAATCGGAAGAGGTTTTGTGGCACACCTGGTAGATTTTCTTGCCTGCCATCTTAACTTGAAGTTGTCAGTAATCGTTTTTTTACCCAATAATTTTGTCTTGGACGTTGTTTTCCATTTGAAAAGAATAAATCTTCCTAGTTTTTACAAATGCACAATGTTCTCACAATTAATTGTCTTATTTCAGATTTGGTTATGATGTAGAACAACGACTGAACTGCTGCAACCATGTTCCATAGCAGCAGGCTGATAGGTGACAACACAGTCTCTTTCGACGATGGCGTGGATATTCCCAAGGCAACGTATAAGAAATCACAAATGGACGAGACCAAACAACAAGCAGAAACCATCACTGCAATTTTGAGCATGCTAGCCTCTCTTTTCGCATCTCTTGATCGTGCAGACTTTGTCCGGATGCTTGCAGGAGAGGCTGTTGTTGCGTCAGTGTGAAGTTGGTTTCTTTGTCTCTTCCAAATGATTAATATATAAACATATGTGACTGGCTGGAAAAGGACGTTGAGAGCGTTCACCGACACATCAAAATACACCATTTTCGTCAAGTCATTAGAAGAAACGAACAGAAACGGAATTCTGCTGAGATGTGCCCAGAGCCAACAGCCCAAAATCCAACCCTTGACGAATCTGTATGTGACGATTGAGCTATGCTTAAACGGCTTCGCAACGGCAAGGAAACGATCAATAGTCAACCCAAAGGTACTTGTGACGTATGCCATGTAAAATCCTGTTTGAGTGATAAATAACACTTCTTCGACTCGACTATAGCTCTTGTTATTGACAATACCCCAAAGTGTCCAAGATGGAATAAACAATGTGCAAAGACAAACAGATATGATGCTTATGTTTACTAGTAGATATGTTTGTTTGTTTCCACGTGGCCTTGTTGATATTAATGCATATGCACCTAGAATGTTAAGTAGTAAACCTGCTGTAGATAGGCTGATACCGGCAGCCGAAAATCCAAGTTTTATGCTACGTGAAAGAGTCTGCGCCATCATAGAAGTATTTCGACGCCTTTACCGCAGAGATTAGTCAGAGTCTTCAAAATTGACCGTAGTTGTTATCCAATACCTGGAGAATTGGGCTCAAAGAGTAGCAAACGAAATAACTATTCTACTGCGAATTTGCGGCCATGAAAAATATTCTTTTAGTTGTAAAACAATTGTCATTGACCACTGTATTTGTATGCAGTGTTATTGCTCTGGTTGATGCTATTTACGCTGTAAATCCATTCAGGAATTTCCGTGCTATAAATTTGTGATGTTTCCTTGTCTTCCCGGATCTATTTTACCTTTAGCTGATTCGTTTATACCACTTAAGCAGTTCTTCTTCAATTTATGTCATCAACTTTATCAACCAGGCGAAATACTTTGTTCTCGTCCAAGAGAAGTTTTATTGATTTACTCAAGCTTTGAGGAATCCGAGTAGTTTTCTAAAAGTATCCTTAGGCAAAAACCAGCTTATCCTCCAGTAAATTTAGCCGGGAAGTTTACTGGAAAGTTCTTCGAGCTCACTGTTGTTAAATCCTCTGCACAAATGAAAGATTTTCGATCTTGTATTGCAAGAGTCTGGTAGAGAAACAGTTAATTCAGCTTATGTTAAACGTAAGCTCTTTTCGATTGCAGTAACCAGATATTCTTGTTTTCACGTAGTGTTATCATCATGCAAGAATCTGCTCGACAGTGTCGTTTTCCTCAGAAAATTTGGTCTGCCTTTGCCACTTGTAATCAGGTTTTTACGTTAGCGATTAATGTTATTGTTTGCAAGATTTAGCCAGAGGAGTAGTCAATTCAACATCAGTTGATAGTCGAGAAAACGTAAGGTCTTTCGATTGCAGTAACCAAATGCTGTTGCTTTAGCGTGGTGTTATCATTTTGTAAGAATCTGCTGGAAACCCTTCGTATGCTGCGAAAATTTGGGCTTGCCCATAATCTTTTAAGTTTTTACTTCAACGGTGAATGTTATTCTTTGCAGGAGGTAGCTAGACATCTCATCGATTCCACACCGATCTTACATTGAGAGTGTTTAGTCTGCTTTGACCTCCAGAAATTGAATTGTTAATTGAATGGGGCGTGTAACATTTTCACAATCTAAATTCTGCCTGAAAGATGTTCAGTTTAACAACGACGGGAGAAGAATTCTCTTCAATTATGCATCAATTATGAAAAAATTTGGTCTGCTGTTAGCTCTAGAAGTCATATTGTCCTTTGCCATCTAATACAGCCGTTTGCAATAGTCTGCTAGAAATCTGTTCGACTGTACATCATTTAAGGATTCAGGGAACACAAAAATTGTTGCTGCCAGAAAAACTGTTGATTGATTGGGAGTGTAATTCCTTCATTTACTAGATTCTGCTAGAAAAATGTTTGATTCGACGTCGATTGAAGATTGTTAAAACTTTAGTCTATCTTTACCTGTAGTTATTCCTATTGTTCCCTGTCGTTTAATGCAATCGTGTGCAACAGTCTGCAAGAAATCACCTCAATGTTTCATCAATCACAGATCCAGGCAAATGTGGTCTTCTATCAACTCTAGAAGTCAAATTGTTTCTTGCCGTTTAATGCGGCCGTTTGCAGGAGTCTGCTAGAAATCTGTTCGACTGTGCAGTACGGGTTTCTGAGTGCTTTTGTTTATACAATCGTTTGCAAGTGTTGACTTACATACTGTTGTTGTTGTCGAGTTAAATTTCAATTAGATCCAATATACTTATCCAGCACAAGATTTATGCAAATTTTCTGTTAACAATTTTGTCATTTGTTGGTTCTTTGAATACTCGTCGCTCACTTTATACTTTACCCGTTACTGGTGATGTAGTCGACCGTATTTCATTAACATCGAAGTCTAATATTTTGATGAGAAATTTGAATCAAATTATTTGCTTAGAATGTTTTTATATGTCTAACTGTTCTCTGTATGCTTGTCTGAGTGCTGAATCACATGTTGCTGATGTCTTTAAGTTAATTTCGATTTGATTGAATTCTGCTCATCAATTAGGATTTGTAGTCAAATTTTCTGTTCAAGTTGTTTTCATTTGTTTCAAAACTGTCTTCATTCAGTTAATTCCATCGTTTGCAAGGGCTGATTTATATACGGCTGATGTTGTTGAGTTTATTTCTTCAATTTGATTGAGGTCTATTCATCAATAAGGATTTATTATCAAATTCTCGAATTATTTCCATTTTTAAAAGTTCTCTGAATGCTCTTTGTTAAGGTTATGCCATCGTTTGCAAGTGCTGATTTTGTATTACGCATCAGTAAGGATTTTCAATAAAATTTTTAGTTCAAATTGTTTTGATTTGTTTCAACGCTGTCTTCATTCAATTAATTCCATTGTTTACAAGTGCTGAATTATATACGGCTGATTGAAATTTTCTGCAGCTTATTTGATCTTTTGAAGCTTGTGTTGTTGTTGTTGTCGTTGAGTTTATTTCAATTTGTTCCAAGTCTTTCCAACAGCAAGAAATGTTTGTCACATTTTCCGTTCCAGATGTCTTCATTTGTTCAAAATTTCTTGGAATTCTCGTTTATGCAATCGTTCACTGTTCTCTGAATACTCTGCGTTCGATTTGTGCCATCGTTTGCAAGTTGCTTAAGTCTATGTGGCTGACGTCGTTGAGTTGATTTCTATTTGAAGAGTATTCATCATTAAGGATTCTCATAGGATTTTAATCAGATTTCTCCTCAAGTTGTGTCCACCTGCTTTAAGATTTCTCGCCATCTATCAAGAGTTAACTTCATGCTCAAATGCGTTAAATTGATCATAATTCACTGGTGATTATTGAAGATCTTCTTTTCGCAATATTGACATAACCTTCTAATTTTTGCAAGCATTTAGCCGAGTTAGTTTCCACTTCAATTAAATTATGCAAACAGTTTCTCTGGAATCTTATCAAGAGATGTTATCATATTTTGAATCCTCACTTTACGAGAGAAGATTCACCTTGACCTAAAATCACTCAGGTTGAAATTCAAGTTCATAACCTGATTAAGTCGTTAAATTTATTGAAGTTGATGAGGTGACGCGATTGATTCTCTTCCGAAAGATAAGAAAGAAGCAGATGTCCAGGACAGGACTTTGAACTTTTGCTCTGACCTGGACCAAATGCCAAGACTCCATGTACTACGGCAATGAAGCTCGTCGAAATCCTTCTTCGTCGAATAGAAAAGATTTCTGAATACTTCGTCGCTAGATATTTATTTCATAAAAAATTTTCGCAACCGTTGACAACTGAAAGATTCTGTTGTGGTTAATTGAAGGCGAATCGTCAAACAACTCCCGGGAACAACTCGTACCTCATGACGGCTCATGACTGGCAATAAAGATCTTCAAACTTGCGAAGCAAATATATTTCAGAATGTGTTCATTTCATCTATTTCATGAATAACTTCTTCCAACTGACTTTAACTGAAAGCATTTTGCTATAGGTAACAACAGGACGAAGCTCGAAGCTCTTGCATAACAATTTACTTCGTCGAATTTCTCTCCTCTTCGAAGCAAATATAATTCTGAATACATGAAACACGTATTCAAGTCATGAACAATTTTTTGCAACCGTGCACAAATGAGTTTGCAGAATATATGCCAGTTTGGTAACTGCAGGATGAATCCTCCAGATGCTTGGAGCTCATGTACAGCAACAAACTTCTTCAAAATTCTTTCCTCTTCGAAGCGAGTATAATAGACCTTTTAGCTATTCAGAAAACGAATCTGGATCGAATGATATTTCATTAAACTTTGTAGAATTTTCGAATATGCACAATTGCGATCGAAACTCTAACGCCACTCAATCGAACCTTGCACATAAAATTGTATAAAAATATCGCTCGATCCAGGCTCTTTTGTAGGATAGCTAAAAGGTTTATTCGGGATTCATCCAATAGCTATTCATTTCATGAAAAATTTTTGCCACCGTGCAGAAAATGACATTTGTTGAAAATATTATGTTATAGGTAAGCAAATGCAAGACAAATTGAGCAACTGTTTGGAGCCCATGTACAGCAATAAGCGTCTTCAAAATTCTTTGCTCTTTGCAGCCAATATATTTCTGAATATGTCAATTAGATATTTATTTAAAGCAAAATTTCTTGCAACTGTTTATAGCTGATTTTGATTGTGAATATTCTGCGATGGGTAACTGCAGGATGAATCGTCCAAATGCTTGAAGCTCGTGTACAGCAATAAACTTCTTCAAAATTTTCTGTTGGTATCTATTGTCATGAAAATGTAGCTGGTAAGCTAAATGACGACAAGCTTTGCAAAAAGACAAAATATTTAAAATTTTCTCCTCTGCTGAAATGGTGAGAGAATCATATCCATCCACCGGTCATGCGGAATTTCACTGTTCATAGGTAAAAGAAGAAAGGTTTGTTCATGAATTTATTACGAGAGAAAAATTCCGACTGCTTTTGTTTATCTTGCGGCATGCTGTGTAAAAGTAGATCTATACATTGCTTATGTTGCAAAGAACCTCATCCATCTGGCATCCAAGCAGTCACTTTTCATAGATGAATAAAGAAAGAAGTGCTTGCAAATGAATTACGACAGAAAGCAGGCTCTTGTTTACATAGCGGCATCCTGGAAAAGCCAAATTGCACAATATTTTCTCTTTTTTATATCATTTTCTTCTTGAATTATGCGAACCTCGTAATTTTCTATTTGGCATCTATTTACAGAAAAATGTTGCTGGTGTTTCAAATAAAGATAAAGGTTTTAATTCTAGGCACGAGACGAATATGATGTCATTCTTGTATCCAAACATTCGCTGTTCATAGTTAGAGGGAGAGAGTTTGGCTGGATTTCTATTGCGACAGGATTTTTTCGACTTCTTTTGTTTACTTTGAGGCCTACTGAGTAACAAGTAGACTTTTTCATTGCTTATTTTGCAATAGCCTGCCCCACAAATCTTCTCTAGACATTCTTCTAGGTGAGCTTTTATTTATTTTTTCTTTTGAGGCTCTGGTACCCAGGGTACTGCTCTCTGAGTATATAGGCAATGATATTTTGCAATACTTGATCAAATAGCTAACATGTTCAATTATTTTTAGAAATTTTCCTGACTAAAATCGGTCACTCCGTTCAGATTCTGCAGGCAATTTTCTAAAATGAATCCCTTTGAGAAACCTTAAAAACATGCTAAAATTACAAGCAAGAATCCCTAATGTGTTTACCTCACAGCGATGACTTTCAGCACGCTTTAGCACGTGCTTTCCTTTCGACGGGTTTAAAAGTCTTCTCCCTAGTGTGGATAACTTATTCTGGGGGGATTCCATTCTCCCAAGAGAACAAAATACATGAACACATTCAAGAGTCATTACTGCTAGGATAAAGAACAAAGGGAAATCTTGCTTGGTGTTTTCACTCGTTTTTGCAGGTTTTCGAAAGGGGCTTTCTACAGAAAGAAATGACCGATTAAAGTCGGGTAAATTACTGAAGCTAATTTAACATATCGGGGATGAAATAAGAAGTTTTCAATATTATTACTTTGATTTTCAGGGAGCAGGATTTTTTCAAACGCCGAGCATTTTTATTGACTCACCCGGTAGTCATTGCAGCCTTGTTTTTTCATATTTTGTTGTTCTTGAGATTATCCAAACTCCATTTGGTATCTGTTGACATGAGAATGATGCTGAAATTTTAAATAAAAGGAATGCTTTTAGTTTCTTGCCAATGTATCACTTACTATAAGATTTCTCTCCTGTTGCTGAGAATGGACAGAGGAAAATTGTTTTTCGTCCTGTTATCCAAGCATTCACTGTTCAAAGATAAATGACGAAATTTTTGCTGGGACTGAAAGTTTCCCACTTCTGTTAGTTTACCTAGAGGCATGCTGTGAACAAGTACACTTTTTCATTGCTTGTGTTGTCATAGCCCGACCCACCAACTTTTCTTCTCAAGATATTTCCTTTCTTATTACATAAATAGAACAGTCTTGTTTTTTGATAACCTCTTCGATGAACGACGAAATATTTCATCCTTATAACTGAGAGTAGTAAAGGCTTGAAAATGAATACTGTCTTTCCACCTGCCGTTCACAACTTCACTGTTCATAGATAACAGCACAAAAGTTGGTGCTAGTAAATAAATTATATCGACTCGACTGTTCTTGTTTACCTTACTGCATGCCGAGTAGCAAGTAGATTTCTTTCAATGCTTATTTAGCAATAGCCCGTCCCAGAAATTCTCCTCTTGAGATATTCTCCTTTCTTATTACAAAAACACAAATAGACAGGTAGTGAGATGTCGTGAACAAAACAAGGATGTTGAATATGATATTTTGCGTCTCCTCGTGTCTTTTATTAGCTGTAGCGATCCGAGTTAAATTTAAATTAAAAGCTAACACTGTCAGAAATTTTCTTAATATTTCTATCTTTTGATGACTTTGTTTCAACAACTTTCACAGTGTTATTTGCATAGAGTTTTTTCAAGGAAATCTGTTTGATTTGGCTTTTCCATGTCTTACTAGTTGTGTTCATACGAGCCTTTTGATGCATCGAAGGCAGATGAATATACTTAGAACCATCGTATTTGCTAAACTTGTCGAGGAAAAATGGGATAATTTGCAAGAAAGTCATAGTTTATGAATGAAAATCTAAAATGAGTGTCAAGCACAAATGTTTCACTCTATTGATTTGCGAAATAGAATTTTGATGACAGTCACATCCTCAAATCACTTGGAATATAAAATATGCTATGAATTGGAAAACATCCAAGACTCGTAAGAAGTGCTATGGTAGAATCATAACTAAGTAGCTAAGTTCCTTTCATGCCATCCAGTTCAAGCAAATAGGTTGTAGAATTTTACACGGCATCGTTCTTGAAATTTGGAATCTAGACTAGTTGTATATTCGTAGTTATTGCTGTTGATAGACTGATGGGCGCTCCAACAACGACTCATGGACTTTCACATTGACAATTAGGACGAAGTTTTCCCCCTTCGTTTTCATGACCAGATATGGAAACCATAGCAACATTGTACGAAAATCTGAGTCCTTCAGCCAATGGCGGATGGGCCTAAGTTGCCGGCTCGAACTTCGGATGCGAAAACACCTCAAGATTCAAGTTTTCAGTGACACTAGCCATGAACAAAAGCCACAAGTATCCAGATAAGTCTTTCCTCAATCCAAGAATCAACAATCCTGTCACTGAACCAGGAGTTTCCAACTGTCGAGGGTTGCTTGCCTCGTTTTTGTTATTACTCCATTACCTCGTTCCTGAGTGCATAGATAAATCTGTGCATTTCCGTATCAATTTCTTTATGAAAGTTCGTAAGCCCCAGCTTGAGCTAAAATAAAAAATATTGCTTTTGTTGTCATGGTTGTTGTTGTTGTCGTTGTTGTTGGTGGGATAACTGGCACGATGCCGTGAGTCTATTCGGAACCTTGGCTGCAATGGATAGGCTAAAAATACCTCCATTGGGGTAAATGGTGGTTACATATTCCTATCGATTGAAGACTTCAAGGGACGAAAGAAAACTTTGATGTCTAGCTATGATCAGAAGCGCCGGGAAGGGGGGGCAAGGGGGGGCGGTTGCCCCCCCAATGTTCTCCAGGACCACTTTTCTAATTCTTCTAATTCCGGCGTAAAAATTGCGGGGGGGGGGGGGTAAGGCCGATGATCTTGGCAACTATAATGTGTATGAGTATGTGAGTATAGGTTTCTACAGTCTTGCCATTTTAATTCCATTTTCCCACGATCTGTACAGCATTGACTCGAATTTTTTTCTCGTGCCGAATCCCCCAGATCCCCGTTCTACCCACTACCAACGCTCCACGTATTTCATATGTCATCAAGATAGCTTCTAGAGGACGTCGAGGAGAAAGAATTTTGGTAGTTGGGTATAGACATCGTCAGGAGCGGATCCAGCCCAAAATCTGACTTATGCTCAGGACAGGGCAGGAGGGGGTCTGGGGGCGAAGCCCCCAGAATAATTTTTGGGGACCACGCCCTTTTTATCATCGGAAACGCCCCTTGTATCTTGAAACACGACTTGAAATTTCATTCATTCATTACTGAGATACGCATTATTAGGATCAAGGGTATAACCAAACTCCCTACTTATACTTCTTTCAAATCACATATTTCGAATACCACAGGCGCCTAGTAACAGAACTTGAGATACTGTACTCTACTGAGCTCAAATAACTTTATGGAATTTGAGCAGTTAGCAAAATGATCGTAAACTTTAATGTAAAATATCATACCTCTTACTCGCAACACATTAGCTTTGGACCATTATGGCTCGCTGGAAATTGTTGCTGCAGATTCTGAAATCGATTGCCTAGGCCTATTACCACAGATCAACAGTAGGAGTGGAGAGAGAGGCTTGAAGCAAGTCCACAGTAGGAGTGAAGATAGGTCCATAATCGTGGTGGGTATTCGATCCATTCCTTCAGAGGTTCAGAGGCCTGTCAATTGTTAGACTATGACCTCACCGTGCAATCCAAGTCTCTTTGTTTTGGCCTTACAACAATTGCATAGGTCAACTCCGATTTCTATTGGATACTTGAACAACAATTGCATAGGTCAACTTTGATTTCGATTGGACAAATGAATTTGAGCATAAGTCAACTCGGCTCCTTATTCGTTACTTCAAATTCCACCTATGCTCGCGCCCAAAATTTGTCAAGCAAAGCTGGTCGCTCATTGGCTTGCAGACCTATACTGATGAAATGTATGGGCAACTGCTTCAATAACATTCGGACCCACCTATGCTCTGGAATATAGTGAAGAAAATGGCAATGATTTCAGGACCATGCTGGTCAGTAAAATGTTTTCACAAAGCGAAGCACGAAGCAAAATGTTTCTTCACGGGGGCGATGGCTTATAAATAGGTGATGACGTACATATGAAATAAAATGCATACAAAGGGGTTACGCTCTTGCGCACACAATTCAATGATGATACAAACATTTAAGACGAATTAGAATTGCTTATTTGCAATAATATTCTGAATGAAATATTGAATACTGAATTGTTGTTTCTGAGAATCTGACTTATGCTCGAGCAACGGTTGCTATAGTCTGGATCCGCCCCTGATCGTAAAATAGAAATGCTGGGAGGTAGCTGGGAGACTTGTGTTAAGCCATAGCATAAGTTGGCTTTTTGAAAACTTTTCTAGACAAACTATTATAGAATTGTCCAAGACTTGTAGATTTGAGGCCATGGAAATTGGATTGTGAGAACTAGGACAAAGTAGAGTGTGTTTGCGCAAATATTTTCCGGTGGACATGATTCATTGAAAATAGTTACAAAATCGTGAAAGTTTCCCTTTTGGTCTTGGTAAATATGGCATGCAGGATAGGCATTCTAAGCCAAAGAATACCATGTTTAAAAATTTTACCGGAGATGCCAATTTAGATAACTGTTGCATAGTGATCAACGATTCCAATGCAGCACAGGCTAAAATGTGATCGGTAGAAGCGTTCTAAGCCAAAATAAAGAGCGTATCCACAAAAATTTTCCTAGACCCCCTCAATGTGCCTGGACTTTGAAGTTTCCACTGAACCCGATGCCCTCTTTTTCACAAACCATATATGCTTCGTATTTCTGAATCTGAGAGTACACGATAACTCTTTTGACAATTCCAATACCGAGTGGAGCATGTTAAATTAGTCACAGAAATTTTTCGGGATCCAAAGGTTGGACGCTCGGTCCCCGGTTGGACGTCATTTTCTAATTATGGTACCCTACTCGTGTTATTAAGCAGACTCATTCATCTTAATGTCAATCCATAAAAGGGGTGTTAGTCGCATTTACAGCCAAAGTAGAGAGCTTGGTCCAAGAAAAATTTTCTGGGGCTCCGCCCCAGCCCCATCCCGTTTTGCCCCTCCAATAAAAAATCCTGGCGGCGCCACTGGCTATGATTCTTTCAAAATAACACAGACATCATTTACATGGCAGTTCACATGAGGTTTGGAGGGACATCAAGTTTTTGAATCAATACCCATGATTATTTTTCAGCTCTTACTGCATTGAACAGAACTCATCTTTAGAACTGAATTAACATGAAACACGACTCCCTGGAAGAGCAGCAAATATGCCCCAGCGGTTCTTATTTTATCTCCCTGCATGTATTTTTTATAAATCGCAATTTTGATTTATATGATTTTTTGTGCTGAAGGGATTTTGTCCCGGGGGGGGGGTAACTTAACTTGTCCATGGTACGGGGTTGTGCCATTTTTTAGGGTACCTTTTTCATGATAGATTCCAGATTTATGGGTATGGTTTTCAACAATTTTTTGCACTTTCCGGATTTATGGGTATGGTTTTCAGAAAATTCTCCAGATTTATGGGTATACTTTTGAGAAAATTCTCCGGATTTATGGGTGGTACTTTTACGATTAGAATGGCACAACCCCGTATCTTGGAAACTCAAGTTACCCCCCCCCCCGGGGGATTTTGTGTTATAAATAATTTAATATGAAATATAGAATATGAGAAGCGTCCTTCCCACCATATCAAACCTTCGCAAAGTATCATATTCTTGACTTATAATTATCTTTAAGTAATTGGGAAGAAATGGTTCTTAGCCATTTTTTCAAAAAAATCTTTCCGAATTCTTTGGGATTCTTTTGCGAAATGAAGAGCTACATAACGTTGAAAGTAATCAAGACATCAGAAATCCACAAAGTAGAATGGTAGAAAGAATTAAAACAAAAGATTGAGATGCAATAGCCATTTTCATTGTCACCAGCAGATCTTAAGATTTTGGTCTTATGCATATGAATATTAAATCTTTATTGGCCAAAAATGAACCTATCAGATTGCTGAAACCCTTAAATGTCACAAATTTAGGTCCACCTTAGGGACCGGTCATTAAGTATCTACTAGGGTGGGCTGGAGGGAAAATCGAAATTTTCTCAAAGAATTTCGTAGCACAACCTGAAAGAAACAAAGCGTTTCTGTGGCCCACCAGCTATGTAGAAAAATTTTTCATGGCCCATCCTTTGTCGTTGGCATTATCAAGAGGTATCGCTACAAAATGAAATGACAATTAACCCTTTTTAGTGCATAAGAACTTCATTGCCAATGGAATTATATAGATTTCTCTTTGATACACTGTGTTATTAACAGTGTAACAGTTCAGTATTCATATTTTGAACAAATATTTAAAAATTGTCCAAAATCAAGCATATCTATCAGAATCAAATCGCAAAGAAGGTATATTGTTTTTAAACTTTGTCACCAAACAAATCAATATTGCTCCATGGCCCACCCAAAACTGCAAGAATTATGGTGTAGCCCACCCAATTTGTTTGAATGTATTTCGTGGCCCAGCCATATTCCCTCCAGCCCACCCTAGCAGATAGTTAATGACCGGTCCCTTAATTATTTTCACCACTGTTCCCGAAAGTCTTCTTTGTAAGAGAAGGACGTGCGATGTGCAACAAAAAGTATAATGAGCCACGAAAGATTCATCTCTTATAATTACAGGTCACTAAAAAACTTTAACATTTTAGTGTCCTTCCTTCTGTTGCTCTGTCGGTGTTTTAACTGCAAACACTGTCAACATCCGTATGTGAAATTACCAAAGTAATTTTGTTTTTGAAGTTATAAAAACATTGAAATGACTTTGATGAGATTACATCAACCTCAGCCGTAAAGATAGACTAGGACAATATGAAATTTATGGTAGCAAATTTATAGAAAATTGCTGCAGCTTATTTGATATTTTGAAGCTTGTGCTGTTGTTGCTGTCGCTGTTATCACTTAAGGCTGGTTTTCATGTGTCGCATTTCATCGTATTTCATCGTAATTAGTCGGATTTCCGTAATTGGGATTGTCAAATTATATGAAAATCGAGAATCGTATTTCATCGCAATTCGTACTATTTCATCGTAGAAAACAAGTTTTTTTGATTTGCTGGGATCAATTGCGACGAAATGCGACGAATTGCGACGAATTAGGACGAATTAGGATACCTGGTTTTCATATGATTTGGTTGGTTTTCATATATCGGAATTAATCCTTGATCGTAGACCCGGAATTCCGATGAAATGCGATGAAATACGATGAAATGCGACACATGAAAACCAGCCTTAATGCTGTCATGAACTTTACAAAACATTAATCCCATTTGCTGTGATTATATTGAATTTAGAATTTTGAAACATTGCTGTTTTTCGGCAACACAACTTTAAAACGAAGCTTATTTTATTACATTACAGATTCTCATCAAGAGCATCGTACGATCATGAATTATAAATGGTTGATCGAACATCAAAACTCCTAGCAACCAATTCAGTCATCAGGAAACTTTAGAATTCTAAGAGATAACCTCTCTTAAAGTGCTTCAGGCCAGTTCACACAGCAACGCAGTGGTTCCCACTGCTGATAAAATTTCGTCACATTTTTGTTAGGGAAATTTTGGGGAAACGAACACATTTCTCCTAACTTACCGGATTGGAACTTCCGTTTGCCTTGAATCTCCCAGAGAAACTAGTCCATTTCCCTCAAATTTCCTTCCAAGAACTATAGGGAAATGTTGGTATTTTTTGCTGTGTCCGTTCCAGAGTTATTTCTTCAGTCCTTGCGAATTTTTCCTCTAGCAATTGCATCCACGCGTGCGAATGGGGTAAAAATCTCATCATTCCGTTTGTTGTGGACCAGTTCTACATCTCATTGCCTGTTCACACGGGATCGGAACGGAATGATTGCGTATCGTCACACTTTTCATATCACTTTTTGTACGGAACGAATGCGCTGGGCCTCAGAGTACGCCTTGTTTCCCCTAGACCTAGAGCTGTAACACCCGAAAATTTAGTAATCGGCGATAAATTCCCGTCACCTTGATGTTACAATCAGATATCAAGATTGAATCACAATGTTTGTAACCATGGTTTGAAGAAACATTCATCTAAGTAATGAAGTTAGCTTTATAGTATACAACAGTTATCGAGAACTGCTTTTTGTTGCTTTCTAGAATTGGAAGTTCTAAGAAAATAGCTGGTAGTGGGGGGACAACTCCCATACTTCCATACTTGACTTGGCGAGATGTGTCGCTCAACAGGGTGTTCTTTTACGAACAAAAATCATCGATAGGGTGTCCTTTTCTAGCTAAGATTA
This sequence comes from Aurelia sp. 3 sensu Dawson et al. (2005), assembly GCA_964020215.1. NCBI lineage: Eukaryota > Metazoa > Cnidaria > Scyphozoa > Semaeostomeae > Ulmaridae > Aurelia > Aurelia sp. 3 sensu Dawson et al. (2005). The sequence goes on from OZ026588.1 coordinate 10,283,113, forward strand.
TGCCACAGGGTATTAAAGTCGATGAGAAGTTATGCGACAGGGTATCATGTTGAAGGAAATGTTATTACAGGGTGTCTCAAAAAAAATTGTTCGACGTTGGATTAAATCATTGAAAAATAGCGATAACCTGAACAGGCTCATGGGAAAATAACTAGGTTCCTAAGGTTATGAAATAATTGTAGAGACCAGAATCTTGCAAATCGGTTGAAAATTCACTGAGTTGCGAAGTTTCAAAGATAAAAAATGTGCGATAGCTGAAACCAGAGACTCCCAGATTACTTGTAATGCAAGACGCTCGAAGGCCGAAGTAAAAGAAGCTTATCCAATTTCATACCTCTCTTTGATATCAGAACAATTCATCCAATTTCATACCTCTCTTTGATTTCACTAACAGTGTGCCTATCATCAAGAAACTTGGATGGCACACTGTTAGTGAAATTATTCAAATGGAGACTTTGAGTATGGTATACAAATCTATCAATGATCCGGCTCCCACTTACCTTACAGAAATGTTCTCAAGGCTCTCGGATACATGTAAGAGAGAATTACGCAGTACTAGATCTGATTTAGAAATTCCCATGCGAAAATCTGCAAATGGCCAAAAATGCTTCTCATATAAAGGTGCGACAATGTGGAATCGCCTCAGCCTAGAATCAAAGTTGTCCCCGACTTTGAAAACTTTCAAAAAAAGCATAGCAAACCATGCATTTAGCTAATTCTCTCTTATATCATATCTACATCATACCTGCAATTTTTATATACTTTGTTAATACCTGTTTTATTTTGGATTTACATGTAAATTTAGATAGTTTCTTTTCGTTTGTAAGTATTTTTTAACAGGGTACATTGTAAAACAGTACAACTGAATGTTTTACCCTGTATAAATATTATAAAATCAAATCAAATCAAATCAAAATCAAACAAACCAAGCAGGACTTCTAAAGTAATTCAATCCTTGCGATCATTGTCAAAATTTGGCTAACATTGCATGTGTCCACTCCAAAAACAGTGGTTCAAAACATAATCAACGAGAGACTGAATCTGTTTCCTCAAAGCATCCATTATACTGATTACAGTGAGTCCCACTTATCGCTCAAGCGAAACTACGACTTGTAATCAGTCTAAGCATCCATATGCTTGAAAGTTAGGTTATCGAAAGCCTGTGTCAAATCTTAGTTGATTCGCCCTTAAACATTTCGGAAATAGCATAAACGATGGCCTATGAGATTTTTACAAAAAATGCCATTTCGAGGCCTCTGGTTTCAGCGTTCACACAAACTTAACTTCAAGGGCTTATGACTCCATGAATTTTTAACGGATTTGTAAGATTCTTGTGTCAAAAATTGATTTAAGATCTCAGGAAAAGGGTTACTTGACTAAGTGTCCATTCAGCGTATCGTTATTTTTTAGTATTTAATCAAACGTTGAACAGTTTTTTTGAGACATCCTGCAGAGCTCTATTGAAACAACGGATTATGTACCTTTCGGGCAAAATTATTATCGACAGGGTATACTTTTGGGGCATTTTTTATGCGACGGGGTACAGGGTATAGAGAGATTGTTCACACACCCCCGTCACTTCCCTAGTCAAGTACCAATTAAAAAAGAGAATGAGGTTCAGGAAGCAATGAAAGATATTAACCTAAGAAAGTCAGCAGGATGGGATAAAATGCCACCAGGGATATTTAAAGTTGGAGCAGAAGCCCTTGCACCATCTATAAAGAGATTCTATGACGAATGCATAAGACAAATGGTATGTCCTCATGACTGGAAAAAGGGACAATGGACACCTTAATTTTGTAAATTCTCGGCAATTTCTCTCGCACAATCACCTGCTTGCCTGAACTGATATACCACTACTTCTTGGATGCTACACAGTGCACTGATTATTTCAAATTGTTAGTTTCAGGGACTTCATAAACAATGTGTAGGACGCTTTGATCTAATTCCCCATCTGTTATGGTTGTTACAAGACATTATTGCGAAAGTTCTGACCTTTTGTTTGTTTACGTTGCAGATTGCAGCAAATGATTAATTGCCTGCATAAACATCCGATAATTTCGAGCTTTTTCGAAGTTCATTACAACATTTCTTCCCTACCACAAGAGAAAGGACGAGAAATTCTTTTATCATTGACCAAACTCATTTGGAAATCTAGATTATTTGCAAAATCAGTTAGAAAAGACTATTTTTAACCTTGCATATTTCTTTGCTGTTTGTGAAAGCATCTCCAAATACAATGAACTCTGTGACTCCTTGCATCTTCTTATTGTCATGTATGCAAAAGACATTGGCAATACACATACCGGAGGAGTGAGAAAATTTATCCGCTGTCTGCAAAATCGTACAGGAAAAGCTATGAAGCAAGCTAATTTGTTGAATTTGAATTTCGCCATCTTACTGAGGCTTCAGGTTGACTTTCACCCTAATTTTCATTTTCATTTGAAGTTTTCTTTTTATACATCAATTTAAAATCTTACAATAACAGAACATGGTTACAAGACGATACCACAAGGAGAATGAGAATACATTGCAACCCTGTGGCTTTAACAATTAACATGAAACATTCAACATTTACACGAAAATATTACAGCATAAACTACAAACTACGAAAAGAAATGAAATGATACAAAAATGATACAAAGGTTGGGAGGAAGAGAGGAAATCTCATTGAAATAACTTAAGAAGTTATTTATACAGGGTGAATAAACATTCAATTGATAAGAAAAGAGCTGTTTCACAATGTGCCCTGTTCAAATACAGGGAGTCTCAAAAAATTGTTCGACGTTTGATTGAATACTAAAAACTAACGATAAGCTGAATGCCTACTTGGTCATGTAACCCTTTTCCTGAGATTTTAACTTGACTTTTGACACCAGAATCTTGTGAATCCGCTAAAATTCATGGAGCTACAAGCCTTTGACGTTCAAGTTTGAACGAAAGCTGAAGCCAGAGGCCTCGAAATGGCAATTTTGGTAAAAGTCCCATGGGCCATCGTTTCTATTATTTCTCAATTGTTTTTGGGCAAACCAAATTGGATTTGAACAAGTTTTCGATAACCTAAGGCCCGTTTTAAGAGTCGCGCCGCGCCGTGCCAAACCGAGTGAATTTCGATCAATTTTGCCTGGTTCGGCACGGCGCGACTCTTATAAAACCAACCAGATACTTGGTTCGACCGAGTCGAACCATACGCCAAAGGCCTCTCGACTGGGTCGACCTGGTGCGACTTATAAAACCAATTTCAGCCGTGCCGCACCATACTCACACCCGCATGAAAGAACTATAATTATTTTGATAATGTCAATAGCTTATGGAGTGACGAATAAGTAAACGTTTATCGTCACATCGAATTTCTCATTTAATGAACAAATGTATTCAAATGCATGAAATTAAAAAGAAAATTTTCCAAAGTCAGTATTATGCGCATTCGTCATCATAGTTCGGCACGGCACAGCAAAAGTTTTGTTCTTATAAAACAGAAGAGGCGCTCCAAGTCGAACCTCAGTCGAACTCAAATTTCTCTAGTTCGGCGCGGCGCGGCACGACTTATAAAACGGGCCCAAAACGGGCCTAACTTTCAAGCGTAAGGATGCTTTGAGGGAACAGTTTCAGTCTCTCGTCAATTATGTTTGGAGCTACTGTTTTTGGATGCATGCGATGGTAAGCCAATTTTGACAATGATTGTAAGGAATAAATCACTTCAGAAGTCCTACTTGGTTTGTTCTGATATCAACGAGAGGTATGAAATTGGTTAGCCTTCTGTTACCTCGATCTCCTTGCTTTTCTGCATTACAAGTGATCCGGGGGTCTCTGGTTTCAGCTGTCACAAGTTTTTGATCTTTGAAAGCTCGCAGCTCAATGAATTTTCAACTGATTTGCAAGATTCTTGTCTCTAAAATTATTTCGAAATCTTAGGGACAGGGTTATCTTCCCACGAGCCTATTCATTTTATCATTATTTTCAATATTTAATCAAACGCCAAATAAATTTTTTTTGAGACACCCTGTAGAAAAAATAATATAATGTTTGGGCCTCATTTTGAAAGCACATGTGATAGAGCTCTTCAGTTCAAGGCAAGAACTATGGCTGAGAAAGGCTGCCAATGTCAAGGAAGAGAATCTTATGGCATTTCAAGGTAGGTAAAGAAGCTAAATTAACCTAATCTAATTTACTAGTGTCCCACCACTCATGATAATACTAGAAAAACAAAAATCAATCAATAAATACCTAAATACTAATTAACACATTGTCAGATGAAATTCCGAAAGAAAACCTGATTTCTAATTAGTCCTATTGAAAAGAAAAAGAACGTTACATTGCTACATTTAATAGCGAGGGAGACAGTTTGATTTGGTGATCTAGACTATTCCAAACGGTCGACGCTTGATATGTAAATTCAAGATTTTCTCTGTTTAGTGCATCATTTCTTTTCTGAAATTACGAACTCGCCGAAAGCTCCGTTTCTTGTTATGCTCAAAGCCAGCTATAAATGGCCTGTTCACCATTCATGTAGATTTAGACTTTTTGACGTCCAGCACTGACGACGGGAAAGCATAATTAGAATTTCAATAGTTTTCGTGCAATTAGAAGGCATTGCCTTACCAAAAAGCGTTATTTTACAATTTTGATGGTTGAAATATGGAACTTATCCAGTTTGCCACTTTTTGTTTCCGGAAAGCCAAAGGAAGATGGTTTTCGGGAATCCTTCATTTGAGATAGTTAAACCAGCTTTATCTGACCTAGTTTAAATTTCAGCCAATCAAATGACTGGATTTGCTGGATTGACCAATCAAAAGGCCCTATACGAAAACTTGGCTTAATTCAAGCTGGTTTAACTTACAGTGTGAATAGGGCATTAGATGATGCATTGTAAATTATGAATGACTTCTCAAAATTAAGGCAAACACTCGGTCAGGCAATAAATCTGCTTTTTTCAGATCGGTGTAATAGTATTTGTGGTTTGATTATTTAAAGAATGGATACGTTTATCCGGTAATTTTTACAAGACATTAACTCAAGAAGTAGTTTTATAAGATATAATATCTTCACGAAAATCTCAGCTCCCAATCACCAGGAAATTAAAGCAAACTCGAGCTTGAAACGCATTACGCAGACTAATGCCCTATTCACACTCTGCTTAAACTAAACCAGGTTATTGAATGGGGCCTCCTTATTGGTCAATGTTAGGAAGCGAATGAATTTCATTGGTCGAAATTTAACCTGGTTTAGACAAAGGTGGATTAACTGTAACTGTGTCAGTGTGAAGTGTGAATGCCGTATAAGAAACATTTAGGATCATTTGAAGCTTTAAAATTTGGCCTTTTCTACGTTTATTACTCGGTTACCACTTGAGTAATAGGCTGTTTTGGCAAGAAGACGTTGGTCTAGAAGACGCCAGCATAATTCTTTTGTTAGATACAAAGCGAAATCAACTTCAAAAAACAAGGGCAGATTTTGTAATACAATAGCATCAGTTGCTTTGGTTCACACATGAATTCAAAGCGATTAGCGAATGCAGACAGAAGAAATTCTCTCAGCCAGTAATTAAAAACAAACACAGCCGCAAAGTTGCCTTGAGTTGAAACCAGTATGGTTAATTCTCACTTGGTGTGGGCGAGGGGACGTTCTTAAGAGAAGTTATGTGCTGACGACGAAAGAAGAAGGGTATATATAAAGTTCTGTCTCGCGGATTTTGTTTATGTGATTCAGAGGCCGATCACAGGGCATTACAATTCTTACATACTCATTGCTCAAATGTAAACAGTTACTCCTCAGCTCCCTGAGTCAAATAGACAAAATCCGCCAGACAGAACTATGGATTTACCCTCCCTTCACCCGCACCAAGCGAGGGTTTGCCGTAGTGGTTTCGAGGCAACTTTACGGTTGTGCTTGTTTTGAATTACTGGCTGAGAGAATTTCTTTTGCCTGCACTCGCGGAGGAATATTTGGTGCCAACTATGGAGGAATATTTGGTGCCAAATACACAAAGTTACACAAAGTAATTGATCCAATGAAGCGGGAAAGAGCAACAACAACATTACAAAAACATGGAAATATGGAAGAGAACCCTGCTGGCAGAACTGGCAGCAAAGATGCATTTTTTTTGAAGCTGTCTCCCGTCTTAATGGCTCTTAGAGACAACGAAAGAGATATCGAAACGTAAGATAACTCTTTTCTGATTTTAGTGTTGGACGTACTCTCCATAGGCCTAACTTCGTGTTATATAGGAAGGCCTCCTTCCTATCCTAAAAACAGTCAATTGGGCTCTTTTCTTCACTATCCATCTAACTAAAAACTTACAAGAAATATTACCTAATAACACTACTTACAAAAAATACTATACCCTACTACAAGAACAATGCCATTTGGACCGCAAAAACTACGTCTACCAAATGGCAACATAGAACTGAAAACAAGAACATAGCACCATACGTAACGACTTGAGAGACAAAGATTACACATAAAATTACACGTGACCAGGCGCGCAACTAAGAATTTTACGGGGCAGGGGTCCAAATCAGAAAAAATGGCATACTCTTGATCATTTCAAAGCAATGATGTAGTCTTGGATGTCAGTTTATGAGATCAGAAGGCAATGGCAGGCAGAAATCAAGGAGATTTTTCAAATTTTCGCATTTGTTAATCACATCTCTAAATGCGGTAAAAGAATATTGAGGAGGGTTTGGGGGCTTGCCACGGGAAATTTTCGTAAATCACATTCTCTAGGTCATCGGAGAATGGCCATCATAAAAAGTAATACAAAATTGAAGAGAATGAACTGTGAACCCTGAAATGGTTTGGCTAATACTTGTACCGGCTGAGAAAAGAAAAGCAATGTCCATTGAAAGGCCACTGCTTCCTGAGTAACAGGAGCTAAGGGAGGATATTATTGGCAGAAAGATCTTTGAAAGATCTTTCAACATTTCAAATCCGTTTTAAGAATTTACCTGCTTGAAGTTGGTCACTCCATTCTGAAATCGTAAAGAATTTCTAGAGAAAGCTCCTTAAAAAGGTTCAGGAAACCTTAAAAATTGGCTTAAAATGACAACCAAATTTTCTTATAATTTCTGCTTCGGCCTGTCCACAGGTTTGCTTCAAAGCGATGACTTCAACAAGTATTGGCACATGTTTCATGCTGTTATGCTCCCAAGGATAGGAATAATACTTTCATACTGCCAAAAGGGATAACACGTGCTAAAGCATGTAAAATCCATTGTTGCGAAGTAGAAAATTTGGTCGCTATTTCAGCCTGTTTTGAAAGTTTCTTGAAAGGTCTCTTTTGAGGAAATTTTTGGAACTGAGCTGCCAATTTCAGCACTATTAAATGAAATATCCACCAATATTTGCCTTGATGTCCAGAGAGCAGTGGTCCTCTAAACGGAGATAGTTTTTCGCTCACCCAGTACTAAAAACTTCTTCTAGCGATTTCTCTTAAAAATGAGTCATGTCTTTCGCATGTGGTTTGAAAGTGGAAATTTTTGGCCGTATTTATTCTTCCATGGTTAGATGCTGATAATTTCGGAACAACAGTCCAAAGTCAACCACAGATAATTTTCAAACTTACTTCAAGATATTTGCAATTCAAGAAAGTATTCAGCAACTATTATACTTGATTGCAAAGAAATCGACCAAATACAGATCAATAATGCTTCCATTTCACACAATCTTTCTCCTGAAAAGGGCAATTTTGCCCTTTTGAAAAAAGGGCAGGGGTCTGGACCCCCAGGACCCCCCCTAGTTGCGCGCCTGGTGACTGCCAACACATAACTACTACAAAAAAAGGAAGAACGTTTACTTACAAGGGACTTGGTGGTTGTATGGCTTATAACTATAATTGGGCTCTTATTGGGTTGGTGCTGAGGGGAAGCCTATGGTGATAATGACTTCTTCATCCTGGTTGGGATGATGAAAAAAAAGGTAAGTACTAGTAGTAGGGGATCAGGGGGTTGCCAAAAACTGTTGAACCACCAAAAATTTCAGAAAAACCGTAAAACCGCCTCTCAGTTCAGCTAAACCCGTCACAACATTTTTTCCACTTTATGCATGTATCTCCTCGGTTCTATGCTGCAGACGACTGCCTCTTTATCATTCTCGTGACCCAACAAAGAACAGCTAATTGAAATGCCTTAAATCTAGTGGATAAGGAAAAAAGCGTAGAATTTCTCCCAATTCATATCGTATTGGACAATTATTTGTAGCTTCAACTCCAATTTGTGCAAATTTGTCATCTTGAACCATGCATATTTATCGAAAAAATCTGCAAACTGTTTGGAACGAAAGTAACCGTAAAACCGTCATTTTATGGCCAAGAACTGTAAAACCGTTTCAGAAAAGGCTAGAAACCGCAAACCATCAGCCCCTACGACCCCCACAAGGTGCTGGCTTGCTAAAATGTAACTGTTGCAGATGATGGAGGGGCCCAGACTGGAAAGTTTGCCTTGCACGGCTGATTTCTCTGCTGCACACTTTAAATTTCAGCCACGGTTCCAGCCGCAAAATTTTCATAAAACAACAAAAGGAAACAATAGAGCTATTGTTTAGTGACACAAATACAGCCAGGCAAGAAATTTGGATGCAGGGAGATCCCCTGCGCATTTTGCAAACTTTCCAATCTGGGGAGGGGCAAATATCCACAGTGCCAGGCTGCATTCTTTGCAGTGCATGGGGAAGACTTCCCCGCACAACTTCAACTGCTTCCAGCACTAGACGGTAAATACAGCAAAGCTCCGGCTCCAAAAATAGTCCTGATAACATTATCGTTGACTAAGATTCATTTGTATTCTGTCTTTCGGAGAAGAATAGGCATCATTGGTGACATTATGGATGTCCCTTTGAGCATGCGCTGCGACTTTCAGGGATTTCAAGTAAACCAAAAACATATATCATATATAGTGCACTTGATGTACCAAATCACAAGCATGCGCAAAAGAGAAAAAAAGGGCTTCACCATTCTTTTGTAAATGTAATAACAGTTCAACTTGTAGATTTTGATTTATGGTACTTTGTCTACTTTGTAGCTTAAGTACACAGGAGCACAAGATGTCAGCACAAGAGACAAGAAATATGATTTGTGAATGTGTAAATAATCTACTTACAGATATTCCTTCAGGTTAGATTGTTTTTACTGTTTTCTTCCAATTTCTTCTAACTAAGTGATCGCTTTGTTGTGAATGCTTGCATTTGTCTTTGTAGATTAGTGAACATCAAGATTACAGTATCATTTTGCTGCCTATCTTATGGTAAAAGAATGAAATACCTAGTTTTTTTTTCAATTTGTTTTGAGTAGGCTTGTCAGGATTTCTAGCTACTGAAAGCTAATTTAGGCCCACTGTGCACGCCGCATCCAGGCATGGGACCCCTAGTTTAACGTCCCTTCCGAAGGACGACGAGGTGAGTTGTAAGGTCAGACCTCCGTGGTCACCCATCCAGAGTCTGACCTCACTCAACCAAGCTTAACTTCAGTCACCCGACAAAGACTGTTTAAGCCACTCGGCCACTCACCCCGTAAATGCACTCCTTTTTGAATGCACTCCTTTTTAAGAGTGAAAATTTAGCTTTTCCATATCTTTTGGTTTCAGTCTAAAAACCACCTCCAAACCCAAAAATGCTTTGTTGCCATTCTTGACTTGATGGGTCTGGCTATAGACTTTTTAGCAGATGAGCATTGGTAAGACCGAAAAGTCGGAGATGTCGGAGATGTTGGAGAAAACTCTCAAACTTTTTCAACTCCGACTTTTCGTTTTTGCCCTATATGCTATAAACGAAAAGTCGGAGATGTCGGAGCGGAGATTTTGTCTTTTTAATTCTATGGATTTTGATATTAAAATGCCCTTCTTCTAGGGCAATTTTTGATGCTCCATGGAAGTGACGTTCTAACATATAGCCTCGGACATTTTTCTCCAACTTTTTGCTTTTGCCCTATATGCCATAAACAAAAAGTCGGAGATGTCGGAGCAGGGATTTTCTCTAGTTTCTAATTTAGTGGATTTTGATAGCAAAATGCCCTTCTTCTAAGGTAATTTTCGGTGCTCCATGGAAATGCCGTTCTAACTTAGCCTCGGAGACTTTTCTCCGACTTTTCGTTGTCTAGTTATACCTTTCGGTAGTACGCTATTTCGTGCATAATCGGTATATTTTACAAGGCCCCCCCCAGTAACGACCCTGCAGAAGTATTCCCCCGCCAACATAGGAGGAAGAGCCGCACGCTGAAATCTGTTTCCCCACCAAGACTGAAATTAAAACTTTCCCACCATGTTTCTGTTGTTTCCCAATGAAATTTTTCTTCCCCCGTGAAAAATTATACATTTTCAATTATGGTTATATATTTGAAAATTTCCTTTCCCGATAATGTATTTTTATCATTTCCTCATACTGTGTAATGTCATCACTTCCCGGCTGTATTTCTTGTGTTCGAATCTACTGAATTTAAGGGAGAAAATCCCTGCTCCGACATCTCCGACTTTTCGTTTATGGCATATAGGGTAAAAACGAAAAGTCGGAGAAAAATCTCCGAGGCTATGTTAAAACGTCACTTCCATGGAGCATCAAAAATTGCCCTAGAAGAAGGGCATTTTAATGTCAAAATCCACAGAATTAAAAGGAGAAAATCCCCGCTCCGACATCTCCGACTTTTCATTTATGGCATATAGGGCAGAAACGAAAAGTCGGAGTTGAAAAAGTTTGAGAGTTTGCTCCAACATCTCCGACATCTCCGACTTTTCGGTCTTACCGATGAGCATTGATTTGTTATCCCCCTGCAAATAAAAAGATATGCAAATCAGAACAACTGCCTTTTTGCACAGTTAAGGAAAGCGGTCAGTAGGACTCTGCAGCTTTTGATGTAAACCAGGGGCGGATCCGGCTCAAAGTTGATGGAGGGGCAGCCTGAAAAGAAGGCGCCCAAAGGATGATAGAGAGAAAGCGCACCGAAGGCGCAAGAAAATTTTTGGAGTCCTGATTGAGGAAATTCATTGATTTTTGTTCTAAATAACGTCTTGACTTCTACATTTGCCCTACATTTTGATCACAAAATTTAAATAGAAGTGTCATAGGATAACGACGAGGGCGCATTTCTCGGTAAAGAGGGGGCGCAAAGCTGAGTTTTCATCATGAAGGGGGGCAGTTGCCCCCAACTGCACCCCCTAAATCCGCCACTGATGTAAACATGGAGGGAAGCAAGAGCTATTGGCTTTCCTAGGGCTAGGCCTGAGTTCAGTCATTACCGTAAATCCTGTAATAAGTGCCTGGGCGCTTCTTAATTTTTGTTGATGCTTATTCAAGTGGGCCACTTATTTGATTTTCTGTATGTCAAAGCAATTCAAGGAAAGAGAAAGAAGTAAAGGAGAGGTATTGAAAGACATGCTCTTTATCTTCTCCTAATAGATATTTTTGATGTCATGTTGAAAAGTGTCCTTGCTAGGAAAAATGAAAATAAAGACAGTGTTAAGAATGAAAACTAGAACAAACTTGAAAGATAGAAAAATAACATATATACTTAAAGAGATAAAAGAAAAAGAGACAAGGAAGAATACAGTAAAAAAATTATTGTATATACTTGGTGAAATTCAACATTTCAATAGACCTACGAATGAAGGTTTAAGCTTAAAATAATCTAAAACAAATATTTCCACTGTAAACAGATTTAAGAGTCATTGCTATGTAGGCTGAAAGCAGGCACGTTAACTGCAGGTAAGCAACCAGAATGAACAAACAGATCTGATATCCTTGATAATAGTTTCTTTTGTCAAGAAGATTCTGCTTAATTGCTGCTATTCAACATTGAATTATAGATAACAATTATGATAAGGTTCAGGTTCTGCTGTGTTTTGGCTGCAACATGAATTCAGCTCCTTTCAAAAGAATTTTCCCGCAGCCTAAAAATCTTTCAAAAATTCCTGCAAATGTCATTCCCTTGTTCCCACACATTGTTGACCTCTGTTCTGGTTTTTAATCAATTTTTGTAATTTATCCTTTTTAGTTGCTGCACAGCTGAGCCGTGAAACTGGAGGCACACCGCAATCACAAGTTGTCTTGCAATTTCTTCTGCACTGTGTTGATGCATTTCCTCAGTGTTATATCAGTATGGAAACAATTCATGGTGGCTTTGAAAAAGCTCTAGCTGGGAATCAAGGAGATGATTTGTCTATGGGTAGGTTGCATTACTCAAGTTTACATTGAGACAACAAATATCTTAGTGATGGATTCAGACAGTAAGGACTACCTGTTTGAGGAGAGTCATGGGTCTTTCCATTTAGGCTACCCTCAGATGCTGATAGAGAACTCTGTAGATTGCTCTCCAGAAATTGTTAAAAACGTTGCTCTTTGTGAATTCTCTTTATCTCGTTTTCTATGTTTTAAAAGTTGAAACAGCTCACCTGAACATAACCAGGAGAGCCAGTTGCTGGTCTACTGTAAAGGATTTCATCACCAAGGCTTGGACAATGACTTGCAGACAAAATATATTCAAATTAAATTTCATCAAAATTTTCATACTACTCCCTAAGGCATTCAGTGCATTAATAAGGTTCATAGAAACAAATATGTTGAAACTGCAGATGTCATTATGTAGTTGGAGTCAGTTAATGGTATTTTTTGCCTCCAGGAATAATCCTGTCCATATAGTCAGTTAAACCTGTTCATCAGTTTTCATTGTTTGTTTATGCTTATTTTCTTGATTCATAAATTGCTCTGCCAGTCTGCCAGTAAATAAATCTGTCAGACGATAATTCTATTTGATCCTTTGATTCTTTTTTTCATTCAGTATTTTCTCATTGTAATTTGACCTTGATTTAATGTTCCTTTCAAAGATTTCACCAAATGGGTTATATCAAGGCTCCTAAGAATCCTATGTGCAATTGAATGTCAGACGCTGCATGAGAAAGCAATTGAGGTCATTCATGCAATATTTCAAGTATGAGTTGCATTTGTTCTTTTTACAGTATCATGTTTAATAGACCTTCTTACTTCTCGAAATCATATCATCATGATAAATTTGACACTTTCCATTTCCAAATAACTGTAACTTAGCGTACCATCGCCCTGGTCCGACCACTCTTTAGGGAATGGAGATTTTCCCTCGATGTCAAAGAAGTCTTGGAGAGGAACTCACCTCAAAAAGGCTTCTCAACTCATGCAGCAAACTTCACAGTGAAATCTACATCATCCATTATTTTTATGCTAGAAATGATTTCCAAATATGGTTGATTTCACTCCCAATTTTATTTATCCTTGACCTCGGTTACCTTCCACCACAGTATGCACCGATGGCTTTGAAAACTAGTGGGTTTCATGGTGGACACACCTTTGTGTGCCATTTCGTAAGTTACAGTGCTCTTACTGAATGAGCCGTAGGGCTGATAATTTGTGTGTGATTCTTGAAATTTCTTTGGATATGAAACCAGAAGAGTCGGAGGAAACAGTCCTAAATTATTTTCTATTTTCACGGAGAGACATATTGAGAAACGACACAAAATGAACATGGTGTATGGAAACATCGAAGGGCAAATGAAGTGAACTTACACCTTCGTTGCAGTTGGTCAACTTCAAAACTTTGTTGTAACTGTTGTGAGCAACACAATACAGCGAAAGCGAAGGAAATATCAAAGAGATGACATCAGCATACAACTTTCGCGCGCTTTTTGGCTAGACTAGGTCCAAGCTCTCTTTGATTTCAAAATTTTGCACAAGGCCATTGCACAGCCCTGAATACATAGTGGTGACCTAGGCAATGGTACTCTTTTAAACAACAATTAGCTGAGAATCTTGTTGGCATTAGGGTTGTAAGTATTTACTTCTTTGCTTGCAAATGATTCTTCAACTTAAGTGACTTTAAAAGGTTTGAAGGCAGGCTGATTTTGTGCCAGGCACGAGAATTGCTTCCAAAATGTCTTCTCAACCCTTGGCAGCAATTTGGGTTTGCTAAGAATCTCCAGACATCCCATTGTAGTCGTAGAATCATTTACGCTTGGGTGATGAGTGATTGCTCATCGCTTCCATCTACACCACGACAATTTCTGATATCTCTTTAGTGTGAAATGACAAGCTATGGAAAAGCCACAGTTAAATCTTGTCCAGTTCGATATCGAAGATTGTCTTATTGGACAAGAAATTTTGACAAGGATAATTCTAGACTGATGCAGCAGTTTACGATAGTGTCCATATTTGAAATTTGCATTTGTAGGTCAATTTCTTACCAAATATTTCTAGAAATAGAAACGTAAACATATGTAATATGATGTTTATTTCATAGCTCATCAAAGGAAAAGATTCAGTGTTGTACCAAACAATAATTGCTGAAGTCATTGACCTTGTCAAAGGTTAGTAAAAACTTTACGTGAAGTATGAACAAGCATTCTCTGATGATAACATTTCATTAAAAAGTGTCGCTTATAAGATTTTTGGCCACATTCTAACCCAGATGTTTTCAGGCGATTTTTTCGCAAACAGTAACCAAAATTTTGAATTTTCAAAGCACAAAGTGGAAGTATTGGCCTTTAAAAGAACTCAGATCTTGACCTAGCCATAGACTTCCCGTTATGTGGCTGGTTTATCTTTCGCAACAAACATGCCTTTGGTATTTTGTGATCAATCAAAAGAAATTCACAATGCTCCACCCGCTGCCTTCGAAATACCGAGACTGACCTGAGGGTACCAAAGAAAACTTCTGCAAATGGGCAGAAATGCTTCTCTTTTAGGGGAGCAAAATTGTGGAATAGCCTTTCGGCTGAGTCAAAGCAGGCATCGTCCCTAAACAGTTTCAAAAAGTCTGTTCAGCGATAACTGCAGGGGTGGGGCCTGCGGTGGTGGCGATGGTTGCCCAGGGGTGGCGGGCCGGCTCGGGGCGTATAGCGGTCATGGTTTTGATCGCTGTTCGCTCTGGGATGTCTTGTCGCCTGGGGGCGGCTGGTGCTGGCGCTGCGGGGTCTGCCTCTGCCAGTGACTCCGGACTCGTTTTCGTGTTACTCTCTTTATTTCATTTTTAGTATGTATACAAATGATCATTTCTTGTAAATAGGTTTTTAATAGTATGGTTTTCATTGTAATTAGATTAGGGTAGTTTTCTTTGGTATTCTTGTAATAATAATAATGTTCTTATTGGAGGGCCCCTTGAAAAACGGCTTTTGCCGAAGGGCAACCCACCTTAAATAAATGAAATGAAATGAATCAAAGAGTCGCAGCAGTCCAAAAATTTGGGCGTGACAAATTTCAAGCAACCATCAGATTTTATGCGAATTTCTTTTCAGCAACGCTGACATTGTTTGCTCTCAAAGCACAGATTTAGATATAGGTTTAAAGTGGTTTGATTCCGGCACATTTTGAAAAAGATGAAAAATATGGCGGATAGGCCTTTACGCGAAAACGGAACATCTTTTACCTGTAGATCTTGTAAACGGTAAATTTTGAAAACGGAACTGTAACCGGCACATTTTCAAAACGGCATCGTGTGAACACTCGAAAATGATGAAAATGAATCATTTTTCGACATTTTCAAAACGAGGCTGATCGATCCACAGGAAATTAAGGATTCTTCTTCTGTGCAACAATTCAAGAATAAAATCAAATATTGGAACAATGAAGGCTGCGACTGCAGACTTTGCAGGCAGTATATTCCTCGGCTCGGCTTTTTATAGTTTTTATAGTTTTACACCATTTTTAATATGAACTTTGTAAATTGATATGAACTTTGTGAATTTTGTAATTTTATCGACTTATTTTCTTGTATATATTCATGTAGCATTGTATTAATTTGTTGGCTTGAATTAGCTTTTTTAGTTATATATAGCTATGTAAGTTGCCAACGTAAAACAAATTGATAATAATAATAATAATAATAATCCCCTACGTACATATAAATTTCTTTGGTATCAGATTATTGGGCAAACTGCAACGAGTGTCGCTGTGAGATTTTGTTTCCAAGATCTTTCAGTAGATCCCGTGTCTTGTACGGTAAGTCTTGATTTGGTAATATTGTTTTGGTAACTATTCTCTTTAAGACACATGCAATAACTTAAATTTTAAAACTAAACATCACTACCTCAAATATTTCGCTTCCCATCGGCAGCCTCATCAGTGAGTTAATAATGAGGCTGCCAGTCTAACTCATTGACAAGGCTGCCGATGTGCGGCGAAATATTTGAGGTAACGATGTTCAGTTTTAAAATTACGTTATTGCATGTGTCTTAAAGAGAATGGTCACCAAAACAACATTACCAAATTACAATGTAACGAGTTTGTGACCGATAAATTTCCTACCGTTTTCAAATTGTTCCTGTATCGTGCCAATGCTAGCTCATATTTTGCTACCGTCACATTTTCACCGTTTTCAAAAGTGTTGGCCTCGTCTGAACGTAGTTTAATACTAACATAGAACTTGCATGTGTGGCTACGTCATGTCATAGCAGCTTAAAATTAGCGGAATTCAAAACCAGGACTTTTTCAAGAGACTAAAAAGTCGTTATCTTACTCCACTGATATGGTCACCTATCTACTGGACTTCGAATCGAACGTAAAGAGCTCCGCGCATCTGGAAAATTTAACTTCGATCTTTCATTGATTTGTTTAGAGTGTATCCAAGTCGGCCACTCCGTTCTGATATAATAAAGGATTTTCTCGAGAAAGCATCTTCAAGAACCTTCAAAAGTGCTTTAAATCACGAGCACATTTTCCTGAGATTCCCGCCTTACACGGGCCTTGTAGCAATGACTTCTGAACGCTTAAGCACGAGCTATCCTTTGGGAATATGAACCAGTTTTCCCGCTGTAATGAATAGCCTATTCAAAGGGATTTAATTCTACGAATAGGACACAATGCATGAATACATGTGATTGTCATCGTTTGTAGGCAGGGAAACCAAGGAAATATTACTCATCGTTTTCACTCGTTTTGCAGGTTTTTTGAAAGATGCTTTTTGCAGAAAATCTTCCATAATCACCGGAAGGAATGACCGATTAAAGCCGGATAAATTACTGAATCTAACTGAACATATCGGGAATGAAACAAGACAGTTTACAATATCATTGCTTAGATATTCAGGGAGCAGTGACCTTTCTAACGGGGATTCTTTTTTGTCTCACCCGGTACTTTTGTAGCATGTAAGATGTTTCTTTCAATTGATTCTCCTTGTAGATTTAACAATTTTGACGGAGAAAGTGTTCGTGAATGAATCTGATGAATTTAATGGCAACACATTCTGTATAGATCGATTTCAGAAGATTGGAGTAGACAGTAGGGTAAGTAGTGCTCAGTATGTTCATTTCCATTCGAGGCATCTTTGGTTAAGATACAATTCTTCTGTCTCAATCATTCTTTCTAAATGACTTTGATTATGAGCAATAGTTTTGAAGGTTGTGCCAAAAGCTTTCTCCTCTTTGAAAGATAACACGAAAAGAATTCCCAGAACCCAACTTTCATAATCTTTTCATTTCTAAGAAGTTAATTTAAAGTCTGGTGAAATACTTTGAAAATCCAACTGATAGACAGAATTTTGAAGTCTGTTTCAAGGTATGTTAGAAGCTCATTGATTGGTAATGGTAACGGTAACAACGGTATCAGGAACGGTAACAGGAACGGTAATATTGCGATAGACTAGTTAAAGTGTTCTGTAAGGACAAGCCATAGGTTGGTATAATTAATGCTGAAAACAAACTTGCCAACTGCTGCTGCAAATTGTAAACTTCTTTCCATATATTGGTATTGGTCACAGCTGTAAAGTAGTTAAATATCTTGCGAATTTAGGCCAAACATCGTCGCAGTTGTTTCGTCACAACACAATGACGAAGCTAGCATCGATTAAGAGCCAGGGAACAATTGGCGGCCTTCTTTTCGTTGAGCATGACTTCGGAAAAGCACAAATTCTTTTCTTTTATGGCGTCATTATCCTCTGGCTCATTATTTGTATGCGCGATTCCGCAGAGAAAAGACGAGAGATGATGGGAAAAAGTATGATACACCATTCGTGACAGTATAATCTTGTATTTTATCATCAGTCACATCAACCTCGGACTTGGCATTTAAGGCGCCGTTCACACTGCTCCGTTTTCATATGAAAACGGAGTAAAACTTCTCCGTTTTGCATTGCGCACATTGCTCCGCAGTGAAAACGGGGCTTTTCGAAAACGCTAATGAAAACGCATGAATTTGAAAAAACGATCCGTTTTCAGTGTGAACGCCAAAAACGGAGACATTTGAAAACGCTGCACATTCCTTTGTTAATAGACTTTCGATTACAATGCCATTCAAAGTCGCGATTGGCGCCTTGTTGACAGCTATTAACAAAAGGAATTGTTTTGAAGAGGGGATTAACAACATCGTTTTGCTAGAGAAATGTGAACGCCTATCGTTTTCATAGCGTATCTATTTGAAAACGGAGCAATGTGAACGGGCAGCGTTTTCATCAACAAAAACGGATAGAAATGAAAACGGAGCAGTGTAAACGTAGCCTAAGACTGCGTTCACACGATGCCGGCAGATTTTTAAAACGGTGAAAAATGTGACGGATAGGCCTCCTGTTCACACGAAAACGGCACATTTGTTGCCGGCAGATTTCGAAAACGGTAGATTTTGAAAACGGAACACTAACCAGTATAAATTTGAAACAGCATCGTAAACAGATCATTTTTCAACGCTTTTGGATCGAGACTGGTCGATTCTTAGGGTGTAGGTACTTTTCTTTAGCATCAAAGTCCAGGAACGAGTGTTTACTGTCAATTTTCCTACCGTTTTCAAATTATACCGGCATCGTGTGAACGCTAGCTCAAATTTTGCTGCCGTCACATTTTTCACCGTTTTCAAAATGTACCGGCATCGTGTGAACGCAGTCTAAGACTATGATGATTAATAAATTTAGTTTCGTTTTTATGAACACTGGAGTAGTATCTTTCTCGGTAGTAATCGAAGAAATTTGTACTTTTAGAAACCATTGGATGTGGTTATGAGATAAATGTGGATGTTTTGAGCGTAGACGACTTCTTGCGAAACGTTGATGAAATAGGTTTTGATTTGAGAAGTTACTTTGATATTTGATTGCCAATTTGAGAGTTCATCGTGCACCACCTTTAGATGTGCAACAACATACCATTGAAATTCTTTTTCGCTTTTTTTAGGAAACTGAGGAGAGTTTTGATGAAGAGAAGATGCAAGCAAAATTGATCGAGATAGAATCTTTTTCACAAAGTGATTTGTTGATGTCGTCATGCTTGTAAGATCATTCTATTCAGTTTAGGAAACAAAGACATATCTTGTAACGGCTCCAGCTTATGCTGACGAAGTATTCCAACTAATTGACCAAAGCTGAGTGACACTAAGGTCTCAGTTTAAATTAAACCTTCCATTTCGCAAAAGTAACACGGGCCAAAAATGCCTGTCCTACTTGAAACCAAAAATATGGAATAGCCTATTTTCTGATTAAAAATCTACAAATAGTATCAATTCATTTAGCACAAGATCAAGGATAATTTTTCCAAAACATACAGAGAGAGATATGTGCCCTGCAAAACCCGCGCATCCTCTCTCATATTCATGATTCGGCCTTTCTAAATTATGCTGTATCCAAAAGCACAAAAAATGTAATGTTTTATAAATTTTTGCAACCATCTCTAAGGGGAATATTATGGAAGGAAATAAGGTCAACTCTATCTTTTTAATGGTATCCCTGCCCCTATAATTAGGGTGTGTTTTCAACTTTCATTTATCAAATTTGTTATGCAAATTGTACTGCAAATATTTTATGAATTTATTTTTCATAACCACTGCAAATGTTTAAGTTTGTGGCATATTTTTACTAACTTACTTACTAACCTTCCGTACAAAAGTTTATAGTAATGTCGGCTCGATCCAGACTCTTTTGTAGAACAGCTAGGAAGTCTGTTGCCGTGGCTAGCTGACGTGAGTACCGGGCGAGCCAGGAAAAAGTTCCCACTTTTGAAAATTCATAACAGCAAAAGTGTTTCACAGATTTGAATGATTTCAATTCTAGTTAAAAGGCAAAAGGTAGAAGTATTTTTGTGATTTTTCTCTTTGTCTCACGGGCACTACAACCGTAGGTAAATTCAACTTTGCAAAAATTTCATGGTTGCAAAATGACTGAAAAATTTGGCCTAGAATATCGATCAAAGCATAAATGACTCCTAGCTCAGAATAATGAAGGAAATGCAACTTCTCATGAGTGGGATATCCTCCGCACATTAATTGCCATGGGATTGGAAATCTTCTGTATTTGTTTGAAAATCGATGTCTTATAACACTTGAGGGAGGTGAAACGCCCTTTGCCTATTGTTCGGTGTGAATAGAGTCCTTACGATTTGATCAATGTTTTAGGCCCGTTTTCCGTCATTTTGCAACAATGAAATTTCTATATAGTTGAATTTACCATTACTTCTAGTACTGGTAGGACAGCAAGAAAAATCACAAAATACTTGAATCTTTCGGCTTTTAACTAGAGGTTGAATGATTGAAATGTGTGAAGTAGACTTGGTGCTATGAATTTTCAAAAGTGGGAACTTTTTCTGGTTCACCCGGTAGACCTTCAAATACATGTTTAGAGGCAGTCTGTCATGAATTTGATTGGGCGATAAGGACAATACAAAGAATAGGAAATTTGAATTGTTCTTAATCATCTAACTTTCTACGGCCATGAAAAATCAAGACGATTAGCCCTCCTTTGTTTCAAACACACAGATTCACAAAGAAATCCGTTGTGTTGAGCTCTGACTGTTGCAGCCAATCAGAGACGTGACAGACTTCCTTTAAGTAAACAAGTAAATAGCAGAGTCAAAATTATATCTCTAAAGTTCTTATTGTTGACAAAGTTTGGGCCTGAGAAGCATTTTTCGAATTCCATATAAAGTGTTCATATGGAATAAGATTATTTTGTTTATTTCATTTTTGATGTGTGTCAGTGTGTAAATTTATTTTGAATCTGATCTGTGTAGCATATCAGTTAATCTGTTTTGAATTCACCTTTATCGTCATCAATAGCTGAATGTTTTTGTGCCGTCTTCCTTTTAGCACGTTGCTGCGGAGGTCAGTGCATGGACTTTGTCAGTACTGTGGATCACGTATCGAAGAGTTATGGAGAGTCATTATCTTTCGCCTCCAGATCCAAACACAGAACCAGCCTAAGGTATACTTTTTTATATTCTGGTCAGTTTAACACATTGATCAATCAGTTTGTTAGTTCATTTATTTTTGCAATCGATAGGAACTTACATTGGGAAGAACACATTAACAATCTCCGTACCAAGGTCTCTCGTTCAATAAACCTTTTAGCTATTCTACAAAAGAGCCTGGATCGAGTGTTATTTTTATACATTTTTATACATGAGGTTCGATCGAGTAGCGTTAAAGCTTCTATCACTATTGTGCACATTGGAAAATTCTACAAATTATAGCAACATGTCGTTCGATTCTGATTCTTTTTCAGAATAGCTAAAAGGTCTATTGGGTTTTCGAAATAATCCAGGAAATTTTTACTTCAAAACACAGTAAGCTGTATTGGGGTATCGTCGAGCCCCACGGTCCCGTTTTCCAAAATGCCGCACTCATTACTTAATATTATTTTTAGTTCTACTGTATATAATTATCTACATGTATGCTCTTTTTTTGTCAAAGGAAGCAGTATCTCTTGTTCTGTTCTTGTTGAAAACCTCTGGAATGACTTCTTCAGTCACGATCGATGCACTTTTGAAGACGCTGTTGTCGTCAGTGGAATATGTTGTTTCTTCAATTGATACATCTGAAAGGTATTCATATTCAGCAATCATGTGCCTCCTACTGGGTGAGTAAACAAAAACGCCCGCCGTTCGAAGAAATCCTACCACCTGAATATCAAAGTATTGATATTGAAAACTGTATTGTTTTATTCCCGATATGTCAAATTAGGTTCAGTAATTTACCCGTCTTTAGTAGGTCATTCCTTCCCGTCGAAATAGGAGATTTTCTGCAGAAATCCTCTTGCGAAAACTTGCAAAAACGACTGAAAACACCAAGCAAGATTTCCCTTTGTTCTCCTTTCTAGCGATAATGACTCTTGGATGTGTTCGTGTATTTTGTCCTCATGGGAGAATGGAATTCCCCTGATTAAGTTATTCACACTAGGGGGAAGGCTTTTCAACCCGCAGAAGGAAAGCACGTGCTAAAGTGTGCTGAAAGTCATCGCTGCGAGGTTAAAAATCGCTTGCAGAATCTGAACGGAGGGATCAATTTTAGCCAGAAAAATTTCTAGACATCATTGAACATGTTAGCTATGCAATCAGCTGTTGCAAAATATCGTTGCTCATATACTCAGGGAGCGGTAGCCTTTCAAATGCCGGGCGTTTTTTTGACTCACCCTGTACATCGGTAAAAAGATCCCTGGTTCGGCTTTTGGAGAAATGTCCTGTTCAAACAAATCATAGCAAGGGTGTTAGAACACGGATGATTTGATTAAATATTCATTTAACTTGATATGCCACTTGTTTTCTTTGTCTTCAACTGGTGTCTGCATCAGAACGTGGATTTTGGTCTAATCGCTGTCAGTTTTTCGAATAGAACTCCCTTGTGTTCCTGGTCTTAATGTGCCTTCACAGAAGAAACGGTTTCAAACTGAAAAGCCACGAATTTTCTTTTCACGCTGTGCAGTTGAGACATTTCTTCTGTGAAGGTGCACTAAGGGACAGGAGCACGCGAGAGTAATATTCGAATAAGTTGCAGCGCTTAGGTCTAGACTCCAGCTGAAGACGAAACAGAGAAGAAAACAAGGATCAAAATAAGGTAAATAACTATCTATAAAACCATCTGCGTCCTAACTCTCTTTATCATGGCGCATTTTATGGTGTATAGGCTACCTTTGGTATGACAATTTATTGAAATGAAACTTCTATACTAGAGGTATTTTCTTCGAAGCTGCGTTTGATAAAGCATGAAAAAGCTAGAGTTGTGTCATTCATTTTGGATGACAGTCAAATACGTCATGGATAGATACACATTCATTACAAATTCCTTAGGAGTTTTCTTGTTCATTGCCATTATTTTGCAAAGCTAAAATGTTCTTTGAAGCTAGGAAAATCTTGGTTTGAACTGAAAGGTTTTGTTTAGCAAGCTCTTTCGAAAAATGACTTTTCTAGGGCTTCTTTCAAATGATAGCTCCACTGATATTGATATATGGTTTAAGATTCTCTCTACTGGTTGTGATATTAACCTTTTTCTTGATTTTTTTTGCAGAAATGAAAAGAATGTTCTAGATTATGCATCTGTTCTGACAGAAGTCTTCCAGTCTCTCTTTGCTAATAGCCAAGGCAACTCAAAGCCATCGTTTTCCTCTTTCGAGCTGAACAGTTATCTCGAGAAAATCTCAGATTGGCTGACTAATGGATCATTTAACACTGAAGGCATCACTGAAGATAAATTTATGGTATGACCTACGCTTAATTTTAGTTCAGTTGTAGTGTTTTGGGGGTAGTCATAGTATTTTGCTCCTCGAGGTATCGTTCCAGTAGTATAGCATAGTGTATAGTATAAAGTATATAGTGTATAGTATATAGTATATAGTATGTGGTATATAGTATGTAATATATAGTATATAGCTGTATAGTATAGTAATCTTGTAAAGCAGGGTAGCTTGTAAATATATCTTGTAATCTTTTAGTGGAAATAAAAAAGTTTCAGTTCATAAAAAAAGTTAAAAACAACTGATTATAGTCATTAGCCCCACGATACATATGGCAGTTGCAACAAGCAATGAATAATCAATCCAAGGGTATCGCAAGAAAGAGATTTCCTAAGGAGAAACTCGCCTGTCAGGAGATGAAATGATCGAGGAATTGGAATCCCCTTCTTAAGCCAAAGTGCAAGAAGCGTACCACCTGTGTTCTCAGTATTCAAAGTGGAATCGTATCTTCACTTGATTTTGTTTTCCCTGCATGAAGAATTAATTGAACATCCATGGCCATTGTCGTTTTCAAAGGAAAGAGCTCCTTTTGTAATCCTTTCTACGCTCCTCCCAACGAAAGCAATGTTCGAATAGAACGGAAGCAAATAATAAAGCAATATTTGAAGAGTCATCCAATTATGAAAATCTATTTTCAAATAATGCCAATGCAACTGTTTTAGCAATGAAATGACCAGATAAAAGAAACGTTGGATCAAAACATTTGACAAATTTGAAGCAACTTTGGAATAAAGTTTGGTAGTTATTTTATTACCAGAATTGCTTTTAAGGCTCTTGGCAAATCGGTGTGCATTACAATCGTTTGCTTTTCTTGGCTTCACTTTCAGTTTCATTTTAAGATTCACTCAATATAACAAGTTTCAATGTAAAATACATTAAATACAATAATACAGATATAAAACAAACGATACGAGCACCTAAAATTAAACTAAGGAAAAGAACAAATGAAACCTGTATGTGGGGAATTCCTTAAAGGAGGGACTCTCTCAGTAGAAAGACTAATCGAGGAGAGCGCACCCCACACGTTAAAGAATCCATATTTTCCGTAATTAGTATGATTCTAAAAGATGCGTGATGTGCAGGAGACACGGAATAACCACAGTGATCCCAAGCCCGCGGAGCCTTCTCCAGGCTTGATTTCATTCAATTCAAACCCAATGTTTAATACATGTGAAGAGAAACATGGGCGCTGTTGGAGCTGCAGTGACTTACTGTTGACGTGAGCGACATCACGGAATTATGAATCCACAATTGTCCAAAGAGCCTTCAAACTTTAGACGAAAGCTGGAGACAGATGACAATTTTTTTAAAATTTGTTCATGCATTTGATCGGACTACTTATGGATTGACCATGTGATTCGAGCAGAACATTGGCTTTCATGATAAAGAATATAGGGTGCCCCAAAAACTTGTCTCCCGTTTGTTTGGGTGCTTTTTCGATGCTTTAACTTTAAATTTATCAGATTTTACAGAATTGCATAAGTCAGGCGTTAGCTTAGCGGTTGAGACCTTGTTTAAGTCAAAATGACAAGTGGCTGACTTCTAATGTTCTCCAGCAATGTCAGCTTCCAAGCAGTGTTTGGAAATAGGGTTATTTTCTCTGAATTTGTAAAATGGCTGACAGTGTTAGCACATAGATGAAAAAGTCTATAAACCCTGTTCAAAATGAATATAACTCTAGAACAATGAAAGTGCTGTTTTTGAAGCAACCACTTATCTTGCCTTTCCTATGCCCTCAATCAGCAACCACTTGTAAAATTGACTCAAAGGAAGGTCTCATACACAAACTTAAAGGCAGTCTATATCATTCATAATTTGCCGAGATTATAAAAGGGATTAAAAATTTGTATGGCAGGATTGACAAAAAAGAATTGGAAAGATGTCGTTCTGTGAGCTGAACTGAATTTTTATCATGCGACAACTTCAAAAGAGTCTGGGCTCTAGCTCGTTTCCTTTGTCCAACCTTTGCCTAACAATTTTTGATGATTTCGATTTTTAGATGAATATGTGAAAATTTTATTCGTTAGGTGCTGATTTTTGAGCTGGCAAACAGTCTCTTGAAAGTAGGAATGCATGGAAAGGGTCGCCTGATTTCTAGAAGAACTCTTTTACGATTGTTTCAGAGTCTGCTGGATAATCCTGGTTACGCTATGACCACAGAAGTAAGAAAATGACTTACATACAATCTGTTTGCTTAACTCATGTTTAGTTCACTGTATGATTAGCCATCATTCATTTCATTAATTCATTTTTAAATATTTATACAGGTTCACAGATTTCAGTAACAACTGTTTTACAAATCGATCTGTGCAAAAACAGAAAAGTCTGAATTAAAGAGAATTACAATTATACAGTAAGACAAAGGCAAAAGAGCATAACAGAACTAAATATGAAAGTAAAATGTACCTCTTCTTTGCATTTTTAAAAATAGCTAGGGGCGGTGCCAATTTAGTTTTCTTATTGAATGTGATCAACGTTTTTTGGGTCATTTTCATTACTTTTGAAATTGAAATTTTTAAGAAACTCGCTTATAGCTCCATAAATAGAGGATTGAAAAATACACAAAAATACTAGCATTTAATTGAAGATCTTAGCTAAAGATTAATTCATGAATCCTCAAAATCGGTCCAGTATACGATTTATCGTGGCCTGTCTAAAGTGCATAATTTATTTTAGCGCACCCGGGAGTGCAATGCATATATTTTCTAACCATTGATTTGTGGGGTAAAATTAGTTTATTCTTAGCACATCTGCTTGATATTTTTCAACTTTTTGTCCTTTGTAGGTGTATACTTCGCTCATAATCTCAGTATTCACGGCGCTGGAGCCCAAGAATGGAAACTATGGAGCGAAAAGAACTGTAAGTTGTGTTCTGTTTCTTCCAATACTCTTCAAACCTTTTCTGCTTTGCTGCTTTGCCATTCATTTGAAGTTCAACGACGACATCTTCTCGCTGGAGTTTCGGTACTATTACAACAATTTATTGAAATAAACAGCCTCCCCAACGACGTTCTTGTTCAGATTCTATTGTATGGTGACAAAAACCTTTCGAATGAAATCAACAAAAGTATACTCGAACTGACACTAGTTTTCATCCACAATACAGGTCGGTTTGATTAAAAAGATCTGAAAAGTTTGTTTACTCCACTCAGCCACTATCAATCCCTTTCTCTTGTTTTTTATTGTTCACTTGTTTATGCCTGTTTCACAATTGATGTTGGGAATTCAGTGTTATGAAATTCCGACGCCAACCTAACTCATTTTAATCTCAATTTTTCAGTAAAATTTAGCGTCCATCCCACGTAATCACTTAGCGGATACAACCAAAACACAGCAACTGCCGACATCCAATGTGAACCCGACTTTAGCATTTATCAGTCGGACTTGTTTGTACTTAATTTTTGTATCTATATTTGATTGTATATTTAGACTTAGTTTTAATTACCTGTCTCTATGTTATGGCCATGGGGTAGTCATGGTCTTCTGCTCCTCATGGCATCGTTCTTGTAGTGTAGTACAGTAGTTTGTAAGTGCTGTTTTAAGTAATATCGTTATTGTAAATTTTTATATTGGATAGAAAAAAAAGAAAATCTTTTCTTGGTTACGAGAAATAGCGGTACTCTGTTTTGATAGCTTGCATCAGATTTAGGGCCTGTTTATATGAGGAAAAACACCTCACCTGCCAGACCCGGGGCTGAGAGGTGAGATTCCACCTTCCCATAGAATCCTTTGTATTTTCATTTCGCGTTTACATGACGAACGCAACACCACCGGTATAGTGAAATCCCACCTCACCAGAGGTGGGATCTCACCTGGGTGAGGTGAAATTTTTCCATATAAACGAAACACCACCGGTATGGTGAGGTAAATTGAAATTATCCGTTGATTCTTATTGGTCAGTTCGATCTGATTTCACGGAAGAGAGACTTTACTCCACATCGCCTCTCAGCCCCGGGGCTGACAGGTGAGGTGAAATATCTCATATAAACAGTGGCTGAAATTTACCTCGCCTCTCAGCCCCGGGTCTGGCAGGTGAGGTGTTTTTCCTCATATAAACAAGGCCTTAGATTCATTCTCAATTTCCCTCTGCTCTTTTACTAGACTGATGCCTTTTCGTCCCTTGTTTCCCTGCGTTCCTTGTTCAAGAGGGACTAATAACATTACTCTGAAATAGTGGGCCCACTTTAGGCCCGCGTAGGGTGGTTCCGTATTCACCAATCAAATCGCTAGAATTCAGTTTTTAACCAATCAGGGGCCGCTATTCAGAATGTTGTTGTTGTTGCTCTTAAAGAACGGTTGAAGAAGCCTGGAGTTCTCGCAGCTTCGATGGATCTATTTTGCATCTACAGAGGACGATTACTGTCTGAAAGGTATGCATTTTGCGCGTTGTAGGTCAGCACAACATCATTCTTTGTACCAAAACTTCGCTTTTGAATGTTTGAGCTCTTTAAACCAGATTTTGAAGCGATTTTGTTAAGTGTACGAGAACTCCCACCTGTTTAGGCCATTTTGAAAAAGTGGGCCCATTATATAAGCGTAATATTATGAGTCCCTATTGACCAAGTGATATCAGCAAATCAACGAACGCAGGGAAACAAGGGACGAAAAGGCATAAGTCTACTCTTTTACATCATGTTGTTCTGCAAGGTGTTTCAGAGAAAATGCAGTCAGACTTTAGTGGAGATTGTTCAGGAAATAACGATGTTTTGATTAATGTGATGCATGGTATTGGAAAGTACAATCTATCTTCGTTCTATTGATATCCAGGTTGGGCATTTTAAAGGGAATCGACATAGTTAAAAGCTGGCCCAGGCCAAGTCAAAACAAATCTTTTGTACTGGACAACTTAGACGCATTCGGTTTGATTGTGTAGCTAAAGAAACAAAGGATTTGTGGGCGTTTCTCTAGCCTATTTATAGCGGCTACGAGATATAGCTATGTCTGTTCCCTTTAAGTACTTAACTTAACGTTTTGGTATGTGTGGCCTATTAGAGATGCCAGAAAGTGGTGGGACATTTACATAGTCGAAGACCCATCTCTGTGAGAACGTATTTTGTCATTCTTTGGAAAATGGATAATATGCTGAAACTATCAGCTAATTCTGTGTCGTAACTTTTTGCCGTGAAAAGGATGTTTATATTTTTTGCAACATGCTGCATTTGAAATTGAGTATACTCATGCTAGCGAACCTATGCGCCTACCGTGGTGGATGTATGCGGGAGGTGGGGCATTGTGCTGCAGAGGTGAGGCATTATGCTGCAGAGGTGGGGCATTATGCTTCAAGTGGTGGATGCGAATGCGGGAGGTGGGGCATTATGCTGCAGAGGTGGGGCATTATGCTTAGTGGCGGGGGCATTATGCTTCAAGTGGTGGATGCGAATGCGGGAGGTGGGGCATCATGCTTCAGAAGTGGGGCATTATGTTTCCATTCGCATCCACCACTTGAAGCATAATGCCCCACCTCTGAAGCATAATGCCCCACCTCCCGCATTCGCATCCACCACGGTAGGCGCATAGGTTCGCTAGCGTGATACTTACTGAAGTATCAGTCATAATTCCATAAATGTATGCAAACTGCGTATCATTAGAAAGAAGAAAGATTGTACTTTCAGACAGGATGCATCTTCCAAAACCTTATAACTTTTTATGATTTTCAGTTACAGTAGGTGGCTTTTTCTGAAGCATCCTATATATGCCGTGGACCTTTAAAAATTTGGAATTATATTTGGAATTATAGGCTGCAGAAATGGACTCAAGGAACCAGCGAAATTTTCAAAGGTAAGTGGCTTTTTCCTCTCTAGCAAAGGAAATTTTGTTTTTCAAAGAAGATTTCATTTTTTTGATCCTTTACTCTAAAATTTTTTTCCAATATAATCTTCATTCCCAGGCCTGCGCACGCTTCCCAGATTTATCCGTTTTGGCGGGAATTTCAAAGGTCTGGAAAAATACTTAGGCCACATACTTCATTTCATTTTGTCAGCCGCTCTTCTATCGGGGAGCAAAAGTGTGAAAACAAAATAAAATTAGGCACCATGAAATATCAGCTTTCATCTCCGCTAATTTTTAGCAAAAGTTTTAGACCCTGAGAATGTCATCTTGGTGCACGAAGCAGGCGTACCCGAGGCTCCGCAGCTCGCATCTACCATTATGGACTCAATTTGCCACTCAAAGAGTTTCGAACGTGATTATGACGTCAATATGCATATCATGTATTGTGCCATGTATAACCATGTATAACCAACCAGACATTGCTATTGATACTATGTTAGCATGCAGGACCAATTCTTTGTCTATAGTCATAGGGATCCGTGTCGGGCGGGCGGCTGATCAGCCATTTCATCAAACAGCCTCTGTTCTGCTCAGCGATCAGGCTCTTCCCTTTTTTATTTTTCGTTCTGATGTAATCTTTCTTTTGAGTTTTAATTTCCGTAGTTTATTGTTAAGTGTCACTCATTGTGGGAACTCGCTGACTTCGTGTCCTTTCCTGCAATGAGTGGCACAGTAGTTGTATTTGTTATATGTATTAATGTTTTATGTGATAAAAAAAAATGTATTGTGCATTTCCTACTCATGTATAGATTGATAGAAACCGTACCTGTACCAAACGAGGTCCGGGTCCGCTCTTTCGAGGAAATAAGATATTCACTCACAATTCAGAATATGAGATGTGTGTATCGCTGCTAAAACCGTGTTTTGCAAAGAAAGAACATAAATTGCAATGCTACTATGATCCATTGACGATAAAGTTTCACCCCATTGTCGACTGATTATTGTTGTTTTAGACTGCGTTCACACGATGCCGGCCGGCACATTTTGAAAACGGCAAAAAATGTGACGGATAGGCCTCCTGTTCACACGAAAACGGCACATTTTGAAAACGGCAAAAAATGTGACGGATAGGTCTCCTGTTCACACGATGCCGGCCGGCACATTTTGAAAACGGCAAAAAATGTGACGGATAGGCCTCCTGTTCACACGAAAACGGCACATTTTGAAAATGGCAAAAAATGTGACGGATAGGCCTCCTGTTCACACGAAAACGGCACATTTTTTGCCGGCAGATTTTGAAAACGGTAGATTTTGAAAACGGAACTCTAATCGGCACATTTTGGAAACGGCATCGTATAAACACTTAAAAGTGATGAAAATAGAACATTTTCAGACGCTTTTGGAACGAGACTGAACGATTCTTAGGGTTTAGGCACACTTCTTTGGCATCAAAGTCTTGCTTCGCGGGGTGAGTAGCCGAGTGGCTTATACAGTCTTCGTCAGGTGACTGAAGTTAAGCTTGGTCGAGTGAGGTCAAAACTCTGGATGGGTGACCTCGGAGGTCTGACCTCACAATTCACCTCGTCGTCCTTCGGAAGGGACGTTAAGCCAGGGGTCCCATGCCTGGATGCGGCATGCACAGTGGGCCTAAATTAGCTTTCAGTAGCTAGAAATCCTGACAAGCCCACTCAAAAACAAATTGAAAATGAGCTTTTTACCGGCAAATTTACAACCGTTTTCAAATTGTTCCGGCATCGTGTGAACGCTAGCTCAAATTTTGCTACCGTCACATTTTTCATCGTTTTCAAAATGAGCCGGCATCGTGTGAACGCAGTCTAAATTTTGATCCTTCATCTTCTTGTTGCAGCCAAAAAGACAAATCTGGCATTGGTAATTCAAGACTTGATTTGTTGACTGAGAAGCAGAATCATTTATTTGGTGCATTGAATTCAATTTTTGAAAATGAAAAACAGCAGGTATTAACTTGTGACGCAATTTCCATAACTCTTCATCGAAATTCATAATCATGCAGTGAGTTGAAGGCCTCTATCTATAAGTTGAAAAGATCAACGATTTTAACGCTTTGCCACACCAATAGACCTTTTAGCTATCCTACAAAAGAGTCTGGATCGAGCGATATTTTTATACATTTTCATACGCGAAGTTCGATCGAGTGGCGTTAGGGCTTCTACCGCTATTGTGCATATTCGAAAATTCTTCAAAATGTAAACAAACGTCGTTCGATTGAGGTTCTTTTTCAGAATAGCTAAAAGGTCTATTATTTCAAGGAATAGTGTTTACCCAATCACTCGTTCTGACTGCTTTATTTGAAACAAAGTTGCTCCACTGAGGCCTGCAGTCATTTAATGTCAAAGCAATGAGTACACTAAAAGAAGTCCCGCATTTAAGAAACCACCTAAAAGAAATTTTTTGACATACTGCAAAATAATTGCCCCCCCCCCCTACGTATAAGAAACTATTGATGCTCACACCCAAAATGAAATTTCTTGTACAGGGTGTCTCAAAAAAATTGTTCGACGTTTGATTAAATACTAAGAAATAACGATACGCTGAATGGACCCTTGGTCAAGTCACCCTTTTCCTGAGATTTTAAATTAATTTTTGACACAAGAATCTTGCAAATCCGCTAAAAATTCATGGGGTTACAAGCTTTTAAAGTTCAAGTTTGTGCGAAAGCTGAAACCAGAGGCCTCAAAATGGCATTTTTGGTAAAAGTCCCATAGCCGTCGTTTCTGTTATTTCTCAATTGTTTCAGGGCGAACCAAATGGAATTCAAACAGGTTTTTGATAACCTAACTGTCAAGCATATGGATGCTTTGAGGAAACAGATCCAGTCTCTCGCCGATTATGTTTTGAGCCATTGTTTTTGGACTTACGCAATGTTATGAAATTTTCAGAATGATCGCAAGAAGTAATTTACTTTAGAAGTCCTATTTGGTTTGCTCTGATATCAACGAGAGGTATGACATTGGATAAGCTTCTCTTACCTCCGTCTTCGAGCTTTTTGCGATACAAGTAATCTGGGGGGTCTCTGGTTTCAGCCATCGCATATTTCCGACCTTCGAGAGCTCGTAACTCAGCGAATTTTCAACCGATTTGCACGATTTTAGTCTCTAAAATTATTTCATAATCTTAGGAACAAGGTTATCTTTCCATGAGCCTGTTCATGTTGTCCTTATTTTTCAATATTTAATCAAACGTCGAACAATTTTTTTGAGACACCCTGTAGTTTGAGTGACACCAAGTACTGGTCTAATGGTCTGGGAGCATTAATATTCATACAGGTTTAATAAGAAATTGCCAGCAATATGTCTTGGATTTGGCAGATTTTTACCTTGATTTTGCTTGATGTTCATGATGATCATTGATACACTAAAACCCCGCAAACAAGAACATAGCAAGATAAGAACCTGCAGACTGATTTTGTGCGAAAAGACACCCAGATAAAAGAACCAAATACAGACTGATTTCTTCAATGTTCTTATGAGATGGTACACTTGATTACGAAATTTCATCAAATCAGTAAACAATTTATTGACAACTGAACACCTCCAACAGTTTCAGGAATATGCAAATTCTTTTATCTAGCTGTATGATTTAAATTGCTTTGTCAATGACAAAAATACCATACACTATACCTTCTGATATTGAAATGAAGTCATTATACCCTTGAGTATATTTAAGACATACTGTATACTGCAGCTATATATTCATCATAGTCATAACTGACCTTGTGATAAGAACCAAACCCTGTAAATGTCATAAGTACCTCATTTATAAGAACCTAGCCAGTCTGTCTTTAGCACACACATATGCCACAATATGGCCAATTTATCAACAGATAACTCCATTTTGTTTTAACATATTTTTCTTTGACTTTCTAGAAAAGAGATATGAGATTTTCCTCAAAACATGAGACGTATTATAGATGTGAAAAACATTTTAGGCTAAGGTGTGAAAAAGTCGTTTCTTAAATGCGGGAGCCTTACTGTACATTTAAGGGAACTGCTTCCTGGAAGAACGATCACCTCATGACAGTTGAAAATTCTTAGATGAAAGAATGATGCTGTCAGCACAGATTGTTCTTTGATTGTTCCAGTGATGGAATTCCAAGTTCCCAAGCGTTTTGTGATCTGTCTTTTTACAATACTACAACTTCGACTTGCAATGAGTTTAAGAATAATAATTGTAATGGTGTATAGGAGTTCAGTCTGAAATGGAATTTGCCTCTCTTGTATCAAGTCTAGTAGGCTTACACAAGGTGAAGTAGACCCTCGTATAAGAACGTACAATTTTGCAAGTCAGCCTGACTAGTTTCTTGTATATTGGGTATGCAGTGGGAAATTAGGCCGTTCAGGTTCTTAAATTGGTTCTTATTTATTCAGGGTTTTCAGGTATTTCTGTTGCTCCGATTCAAACTTCAAGTCTGTTATTTAAGCCTGGTTTTCATTAAATCGTAATTCATCGCCGATCATGGTCTTGAAGTATCGGCAATGATCGCCGATATTTTAAGACAATGATTGGCGATGAATTACGATTTAATGAAAACCATGCTTTACTGCCAGTTCATAGCACTTGAGTTCTTGATGTTTTCTCCACAAAAGAAGTTTGTGGAACAATCAGTATTTCTGTATAATGCAATGAAAAGCTTTCAAAGCACCGTAGAGTTCTTTGCAATATACATCTAGGATATTATCAGTTTGAATAAGTTCAATCATTAAGCAACTTGAGTTTCAATTTAGTTTTATGATGGCTGCAAATAAGAACCTATTTCAAATTTCAGGCTGAATTGGTTCTAATATAATTGGGGTCTAATTTCAAAATTTCAACCTTTAGGTTCTTAACCACTAGGTTCTTATACGCAGGTTTTAACTATTTTCTAAAAGTCAGTTGAATGCATCTTGTGGAAGTTTTTTTGATAGCGAGGCTATTGCGTTCTCAATCTCTTACAAAGGGCTATTAATTTTGACAAAAAATTCATGCAGCTATCTTTTACAGAAGTCATAGAAACATCTTAATTACTGAAAGTTCTGAAATAGTTTCATTTTATTTCACACAGATCAAACTTGCTGAATTGATGATAACTCTCAAAGCTATTTCAGCACTTCTCCAAATTTTTTGTCATTTGAAGTGGACCTTGTCAAACGGTAAGTCGCTTCCCATAGAGTTAAAATCAAATGTTTTTGGTGTCTTTAGACATGTTTTCTCTCTACAGTAACGTACAGACCGACAATGTTTAGACCGACAATATTCGGACAGACATTGTTTGGACCGACAATACTCTGACTGATATTGTTTGGACCAACAATGTCTGGACCGACAATACTGGGACAGACAATGTTTGGGCCGACAATACTCGGACCGACAGTATTCGATCCGACAGTGTTTGGACCGACAATATTCGCATCGACACTGTTTGGACCGATAATATTCGGACTGACAGTATTCGGACCCACAATGTTTGGATCGACAATACTCGGACCGACAATATTGGACAATAAACTGTGGAGCAAAATTTATTTTTGAATTTGTCACCTCGGCGTCAAGTTTTGAATTGCTCCAAAGGACGGACCTGTAAGGTGAACAATAAAGTTAAATGAATATGGATGTAACCTTTTTTCGTAACCGAAGTTAAATTGTATCGGCTATATTTCCATAAACTTATTTCGGTCTATTGAGATAAAAAGTACTGTGGATGAATGGCATCAGATGACAATCTGAAGTGAGGATGACGACATGAGAGTAAATATATGTTTGTCGTGTTGCTAGCATGTTTTTTGCACGTTGTGAGCCTTCCATAAAAGTACTGAGAAACGTGAAAATGAACTTTTCATTGACAGCCAGCTGCACTGTAATGATTGGTTTCTTTTGCCTTTCCTATCTGTTAGGAGACCAAAATAAATTTTCAAATATAGCTGGGCTGTTTCGTTCTTTGCTTAGTTGTTGAAAAACGATCTCAGAAGTGATTTAAGCTGCTAGGCATATAGTATCCTGTCTGAGTTGCCTGTAAGTTGGCTGTAAACTAAGCAACAGTTCTTTTTAGTGATTTACGTCTTTTCCCTTTATTTGCAAGAATTTGCCACTCGACTTGATACAACATCTTGCCAGATTCACTCTATCCTGCGTAACCCCTGTTTTATGACATGCGCAGAAAGGGAAAGAGCTCACATGCTGCAGGCCATGATCCAAATTTTCGACAGTGTAGTGAATTTGTTCGGCTGCAATAAGGTGGAGATGAACGGTCAACTTCATGATGGAATTCTTGAGATGATTTATCTTCCTTGGCTTGCCAGCATTGATCCACCTTGGTTTGACTGGATACCTCGTATTCACAAAGAGGATGAGTTGAGATTGTTACACACTAGACTGCAGTCGGCAATTGATAATCAGTACATTGAAATGGCAATCAAGATGATTTTGAAATTGAGTAATAAAGATCATGTCCAATGGAAAGTCCATATATTCAGGACAGCTCTTGTAAGTGTACTATTAGTTCCTTGTTGGGACCTTTTTGAAACATGGTAAACATTAGACTGACGACGTGATTCCTTGTATTCGTTCAACATTTATAATCTGATGTTTTAATTTCACTCATACAAAGGACTCACGACCAAACAGATTCTAAACAGGGACTAAAATCTTACGAAAAATCAGAAGAAACTTAGAACATCTTCCATCCTACGAACGTCGAAAGAAAAGTCGAACGTCCCTTCGAACGTCATTTCGAGCGTCGCTTCGCTTCGAGAAATCGAACTTTGAACTAATGAGCCAATCAAACGCTACAAATAGGCACGTGGGTTGACCATATTAAGAAAGTAGCGATCTGATTGGTCGCGCCGTGAACGCGGCGGACTTGGCCTAATTAGTCCCTATTCTGAAGCGTAAGGACATAAGTCCCTCAACTGAAGCGATGACAACAACAACAACGAGCGTAAGTTAGAGGGGCTTATGTAATGTAGTCTAGGTAAACATGCGCTTCTTTTGATTTTATGCTTAAAGAGACACAATCGCATTTTTTTCATGTATGAAAATCACGACGAAAAGTCTCCAGCATGAAGTTGAGGCCTCGTACTTTCCGAAAATGTGTTTACCCTTTTCGTACGACATCTGGAAGTATCGAAAAACTATGAAAAGGAAGGGGAAACGAAAATTTTATACCCACACTTTTCTACGGTTCCGTGCGCATGAAACAATGGATCGGTTTCATCGCGTGAGTTCGTCTTATTAATTCTCGGTCATTAGAATTTTCGCTGCAAAGCGGATTCGCCGGCACCGGAGCATGTCGACACCAGGCCTATTCACAGGCTTGTCACGACAAACTTCTTCTTTCCACTCTTGCTCTTGTTGGCTGCCCTTTCTGTACTGAGGAACGTTTACCAGTCGACATCCCAATCTTCGGTCGTATTGTTCCCACGAAAACGAAAATTTCAGCGACAAATTCTCGTGAATAAATTCGGTCGCTCGCGCCGCTCGCACCCACTTTTTCCCTCCTTTATTTGCAGCCCCCATCAAATTCCACGAAGAAACAGAAAAGCTCATAATGATTTGTTCATAATTTAGGGGAAATTTTGTTTACTTGACAAAATTTTTGAAAAATGTTATTTATTTGCGATTGTGTCTCTTTAAAGTGAGTAACCTGAGCTAAGTGCTGTAATCAATAAAAAGGACAAAGAATACCTCTGAACACGTCATTTTTTCAGTCGTTGATTTTAGACCTGTAATCGTGTGGCCTTTGACTCCGTTTAATCCCTCTGACAAAGAACAATGTCAAAAAGCTATAAGGATATTAAATCTGTTTTGAAGCTTTCTCAAAAGAAGGTTGGACATTGTTTTAACCACCACGCAGTATTTGCAAATCGTCATATGTCACAGGGAGAGGGGGGGCTGGTTGTTAAGGAATGACCAAGCAGCTTTCAGTTCAACGCTGTATTGTCTATACTTGATAAAGAATTTTACTTCTGCATTCCTTATGTCACTAGGATTTTACCGCATTCACACTGACACAGATAAACCAGCTTTACTTAAACTAGGTTAGACTTCAACCGAACAAATGTATTGGACTTGTTGGAATGCCCAATAAGAAGGCTCCATTCGATAACCTGGTTTAGTTTAAACTGGTTTAACTTGCGCCGTGAATAGGGTATTAGATTTAACGACAACTCAACGCCAACCGGAATGAGAAAATCTAAGGAAGACTTTCATTAATAGATTAATGGAAATTGTTCGATATGGGTCAACTACTTACATTTCTACGATCATGCAATCATGCATGTATATAATCAGCTAACTTGTTTATTTAACTGTTCGCTTACAGGCCAGCCCAAACATCGATACCCAAAAATCAGCCGCCAGATGTCTCCCAGGATTCCTTGCTGTCATCAATCAAGCCTCTTATTGTTTGTTAGCGGAAGAGATTGGTCCACTTGTGCGATCCTCAAGGGAATGTGTTCGAGAAGAGTTGGCAAAAATTTGTGGAGACGTAGCATGTGTTTTAGCTAATAACTGCCAAGTCATATTCACCAATGACGAGATTGATTCCATGCAAACAAACGTCGGTTCTACAATCGAACGTGGCTACAAATTGGAATGCAGAACGTGCAAAGAAGGTAAAAAATATAGGCACAAAGTCTCTTTTGAAAACGTGTTTATTGTCCTAGATTGACCAAAAGTTTTTCAGATAGGTTCCTTTCAAACATTTCACAGAAGCAGACTCAAAATACATGATTTCATCAAAGTTCGAGGCTGTACGTCTCCACAAGTTAGAGGCAACCTTTAGTTAGAACTTCTTGGAAAACCTCGGGAACGAATCAGTAAGAACTGTATTGTTGATGTTCTCAAGAATGTTCATAAAGCTGCACATATTTTTTTTACATGGAAGAGACGCATTTGTGTTTTGTATCTTTCTCCCCAGAGGATGTTTGTACTCGGTCTTATTGTCTGAAGCTGAAGCGTAGACAAAAGTTAATGCACATACATAATTTCGAAAGCTGGCTCCAAACAAAATTTTTGTGGACTAAAGGCTTATTTTCATGCAGCTGCATTTTCCTTTTGCGTGGAAAAAACTCGAGAGCACTTCTGTGAAGCGTAAAAATTTAGACGAAGAGCAGTTTTTTCGTTCTTATGCGCATTCTTCGCAGGATGTTGTCAAGAATTTGCCGCTCAAGCGGAAAATACATTTCCATGGAAATGTGCCTTAAATTTTGTCATCATGATTATCTTTCCAACTCTGATTCATGGAAATTGATTTATTGAAAACAGTGGATAGCTGGACACAGTTGTAAGTATT
The DNA here is from genome assembly GCA_964020215.1 of Aurelia sp. 3 sensu Dawson et al. (2005). Lineage (NCBI taxonomy): Eukaryota > Metazoa > Cnidaria > Scyphozoa > Semaeostomeae > Ulmaridae > Aurelia > Aurelia sp. 3 sensu Dawson et al. (2005). The sequence continues at coordinate 10,321,611 of OZ026588.1, forward strand.
GCTCGCAAGAATGTATAATCCTCCCCTTAAAGGTTTCTCTGTGCTTCTTCCCTTCCCGTTTCTTTAGTTCAAGCCCTTGAAAGATCAGGAAACTGTTTTCTTTCCCCGATGAAATATTGTAGTTTGAAGATTATTGCTTGCTGCTCGAATAACTCAGGACGTACCTTTCGGAAAATGCTGATATGTTTTTGATCGAGCTGTTGAAAGGTTGTTTCAACGGCATTTGTTGGTGAAAGTGACGGAAAGGTAATGTTAAAGTTTTTAGCGCCAAGCGCTGGGATTGCAGAAGTTACGAGAAAACCTAATCGAATCAGCTACCCCTTGTCATGACGTCGAATTGGTGGGGCTCTACCTAGGATCGAGCTCTGTCCGCGTGACTGTTTTGGTTTCAAAGTCAGAAGATTATACCTGAATGGTTGTCACTTATGCCAAATTTTATTATCCTCGGGGCTAGAATAAAGTATATATACGCAGCAGAACGCTTTGATTGAACCAATGCCATCTTTTCTTTAACATAAACGTACAGTATGCTCTCCACATAGCGAATCATCCGTCCAATGGACCCTCGTTTTGTTTTTAAGCATCCATTTTCCAGGGACATAAGCCCTTGCAGACTAATTCTCAATTCTACAGACCAGTTATTTAACGAGATCTGGATTCAGTTATGGGTTCTCGGACGGTTTGTTGCATGGAGTGGTCACTGTAGCGGTTATCTTTTCTTCGTGTAGTTTCTGTTAGATTTTTTTCTGGTTTTTTGTATTAGTATCTATAACATTAGTATTCGTATTAATGTTAGTATCTATGTTAAGTAGTGTTTGTGTTAAGTGTAACTATGTAATTAGTAAGTAGTGCAACTATGTAGTATGATGTTAAGTGTAATAGTTGCTGGGTTGCAACGTATTTTCATGCTCGTTGCACTATCGTCTTGTATTGTAATGTGTTCGTTAGTATATTGTAAATTTTAGATGAAAATATATATAAAAAAGCATTATACCACTTCTTTACCACAACACCTTATATCTTATTTTATTTTTTTTACCTTACTTTTGATGTTTATATTGATGTGTTTATGTTTTTAGGAAAGGCTAGTGCCTCTGCAGATGTTTCGTTACTGACACCATTCTTCCAAATACTAAGAGAAGATGCTTCAAGAGCTGTGAAATTAGCATTCATTGGAAACTTAAGCAAACTCATGAATCACATTCTGAATGAAAAGGAACACACAACGACTGCTCTTTGGTCTTCATATTTGGATTTCATTGATGATCCTGATGTTATTATCCGAATTTCTTTCAGGTAAGAAGGCTGAATTTGCATTCAATTTCTTTTCTACATCAATCTAAAATTTTACAATAACAGAACATAGTTACAAGACGATGCCACAAGGAGAATGAGAATACATTGCAACCCTGTGGCTTTAACATAAAACATTTACACGAAGAATAGTGAACGAACAGTACATTACAGCATAAACTACAAACTACGAAAAGAAATAAAATGATACAAAGGTGGGAAGAGGAGAGGAAATTTCATTAATGAATGCTAATGTTTCTCCTATGCAGAAGCTGCAGCGTTTGCCTTTTCAATAGCAAAATGTTTTGAATAAAATGATGCTACTGAAACTTAGCTGCTGCAACCTGTTCAAGGACTTATATGTATTGTTTGGTTTTCTTTCTTTTCTTTTTTTTCTCTCCTTCCCTTCATATTTGCTTGTAGTTTTTATCTTTATGTTAAATGGCCGCAGGGTAGACACAGCATTGTGCTCCTTGCGGTATCGTTTTTAGTAGTGTAATGGAGTAGTTTTGTAAGTAGCGTAATTGGTAGAGTGACTTTCTAAGTAGTGTAGCTAGTAATGTGTGATGTAATGATTATTGATAAAAAAAAATTCATTGAAATGATTTACGAGAATCTTTTTGATGATTCGATGAACTCTAGTGTTGCTTTATTCGATTCAATTGGCAACCTTTCATCATCATACAAGATTATCGAAACCAATTCCTCATTGGAAAGGTTCAACAAACCGTATGAAAGCAAAATTGCCTGTACGCAGCTGAGGAGACTATTTCTCTGTATTCAATTTTTACTTACTTTGAATGATTATATTGAATTTTATTTGAAGAACCGTACAATATATCACAGCAATAACTAGACTTATGACCTGGAGTCCCGTCGTTTCCTTGTGCTCCTTTGACTCGATGATGGCGCTTCGGTCAACAGATACTCATAACATTACTCTGAAAGGTTTGACACTATTTAGGCCCAAATTCTTAGCGTCCTAGTGTACCAATCAGATCGCGAGATTTGTGAATCACTATGGTTATGGCAAATATCATAGAATTTTCGATTCGATTGAAGAACTGATAAAATTCCCACGTATAATGTTGTGTACAAAGATTCTAGAGCCCAGACTCCGAGTATTACTTTATGTATGATAGTTTTTTGAGATAGAGTTCGTGTTATGTTATATTCTTAACTGTTTGTCTTCTCTGACGTTCTTCGTATGGCGGAGGATATTGTACCACGGGATATGAGATTCGAAGCCTTCATTCCATCATAATTCCATTGATGAATGCAGAAAATAGGTTCAGCTTTTTCACCGTTTCATAATGAGTCACGGTTAGGCATGGTTTACCGCGGGGATACAAGGGCTCATCGTCATAAGTCTATGCAATAACGCACCGTTGATGTGGCCTGTATCGTATCCTTACTCACTGTGTTGTTTCTTTTCCACGTGATTGCGTGAAAAGCTTGGTGATGGTGCTTCTCCTTCGTTCTCCTTGTCATGCGCGACTTCGATTCAAGAAATTTTATACTTCTCTTCATCATTTCTCTTGCTTCTTTTTCCAGTCAAGCTGTCAATTCGTTCGTGAAGCGCAGTGGCATGGGGCATATCCAAGAATTACTTGTCAACAAGTTGAAGATGTCTTTTCTGAAAGCATCCAGTGAAGGGGACATGAAGATTTTGGAGACTGTCGTCTTGACCCTTGGATGTGTAGGAAAGACTGCAGAAGGTAAAAAATTAAAAGTCAATATGAAATCTCAATTAATTCACTAAGATTTTTTGTTTGGAAGGCATCTAATTCTAAGTTTGAGAGTTCTAGCTTGCAACTACAAAAGTTGTCGGATTATTCTTATTCGAAACTTGTGGACGGACATTGCAGTAAAGCGCCAAAATTTGGTCCATCTGTTGTATAAGCTTGCTCTTGTTACTCATTTTTAAGTATTTCTTAGTGATGTGATCTTTGTTTGAAAATCCATTGGGTTAGTTATGAATCCCTTTATTCAAACAACGATGAAATGCAGAATACAGACACAAAAAGACATGATTATTTCAGAACACAAATCGTTATTTCAAAAAGGAATTGTCAGCCTCATTAAAGAAATTTTGTTCTTCCCCACGCTGTACATTTTTTGTGAAACTTTTCCAGCTTCAAGACTAAATTCAATGTTTTGTAGGGATTCGTATACCGCATCGAACTGACATTTAAATTAGCTTTACCTAAACCAGGTTAAATCTCAACCAATGAAATGCATTCGATGCATTTGATCGACCAATAGACCTTTTTTACTTCTTAAAGAAGAGGTTTGGATCGAGCGTCCAAATCTGGTAAATTTGTAAAAGAAAACAAAAGCATAACCCCCGTTCTCGGTATAACGATGCTAGCTGTGGCAAGATGTTGCTTCGGATTCCAGGACACTTTTCAGAGAGTTTGTTATCCACAAATTTGTGCAAAATGATTTAGAACAGGCTCATTTTGCACAGAGGCAAATATTCATGCTCTCTTTGCTTTGTTTCTCGTTATATGCATTGATTGTTAGCCGACTTTTCTCTCAACTGAATAACAACGATTAAAACAGCAAACTTCGACTTTCAAAATCGCAAAATTAAACCCCTTTATGCTCGCACTTTTCAGCTCTAACTGTTGCACAACAAAACCAGCAAACAATGAATGAAAACAATGAGAAACAAGGCCAAAAGGCAAATAAAACTTCCCTGTGTATCAACTAAATCATTCCTAGCTCGCTTTGAGTCAAAGTTATCGCTTCTCTGACTAAGTAGCTATCGCTAACTAATGCCCACGCTTCATCGCTTCAGTGGAAGCCTGAAACACATTAGGAAAACATTGTAACGGCTGCTAAAAACTTTGTTTGAAATTTTCACGAGACCACAGACAGTGGAAAATACTCTTGCATGGTGGAAGACCAAGCTCCTCGATTGATTCAACAGGGAAATACCAATACCTAGAATTTTGGATTGGGCTAACTTAACCTACCTGCTCAATTTGCAGCCAGAACACTGGCTCTGCCCTTGCATACCCAGGCGGGCTTCCTGCTAGGGTTCTCTCATTGAAGCCTGCATGGTAAACAAATCCCCAATCAAAATGTCAAAGTCATTTACAGATCAATAATTTCCAAACAACGAAATCTTTAAGCCTGTGTGGCAATTCAAGAAAACGGAAGCTTTGAGAAGACCAAGACAAATGCTTCTTCGTCGACTAGTACAATATCGATTGTCATGAAATCGATTGTTATTGAGTTCCGGATATCATGAAAACATTAGAACAAAGACCTGAATTGTTTTGCGTCATAATACAAAGTGGTGGAAAATTTTGCTGACGCATTTTCGTACTGATCTCGCTATCGCGATTCCGCGTGGGCAAAAAGTGTCCTGAAATCTGAAGCAACTTCTTGCCGCAGCCAGCATCGTTATACCCAGTACGGGGGTCACACTTCTGCTTCCCTTTACAAATTTACCCGATTTGGGCGCTAGATCCAAGCCCCCTTTTAAGAGGTAAAAAGGTCTATTAGAATCCCCCGTTCGATAACCTGATTCCTTTTAAGCTGGTTTAACTTACAGTGTAAATAGGGTATTAGTATGAAAAATCTTGGGAGTAAAAGTGCTCCCAGCAACAGAGGCAAATTTTGTAAACAATAGCAGCTCTGTTTTGTTTACATATGATGTAATCTTAGTTAACCAGCCAATCAGAGAGCTCGTTTTCTGTGGCGTCATCTGGTGATTATGGCGGAGGGAGGGGTTTGCTGTGGAGAAAACCACACCCTCGTTTTTTCCTCGCGACGAAAATATACTTTCGCCAAAACTCAAAATTCTTTGCTACCATAAAGAACGAGAAATTTTACATACTTGGTTGCTTTCACTAAGCTCTGCGTCTGCTGCTCTTCGCGCGATCTTTCGCTGTTGACTCCCCTTTTTGCGCGTCCTGATGATTGGGCCTAAACCATTAAAAAGTTCTTGCAGAACTTGCAACTTCCCTCGACAGAAAAGTATTTCTAAAAACCAATGTATTTTGGAATTACAGGTTAGAAGTTACGAATTCAGCCTGACATGGTTGATCTTGTCATCTCAGACTGGACTTAGAAAATGCGAAAGCCAAAGTAATTTTGGAGATGTAAATAAGTAAGAACTTACCCAGTTTTCATTCACTGAGACCAAGCAATACTGAACAAACAAATTCCACTTGTCCAATCCTGGACAAGACGAACTCCCAACGATAAAATGAAACTGTCTTCACAACACAAGTTTGACCAACACAACCTTGATCGCACTTCCACAATAAGTTGACGAAGAAGAAATGTACATCAATTCCGAAATCTGAGAGGAAATGGCGCGAAATAATCTTGTCTCCAGTCTCCAAAAATAGAAAGTGTTTCCATAACAAGCTTAGTTCTTGTTTTTAGAGCAGTCACTTTCAGTTAATTGTAAGGAACTTGATGATAAAATGTATTTTGATCCTTGAATCAGGCGTACACTTATTTCTTTAAAAGAAACTGCTTATAAGAAACTCAACTATCAGATCGCCAAAAAATTAAGAAACTCCAAAGAAACTGTTTATATCGATAAAAGTCGTTAACATAGTTTTATTTTATTTTCACCTATTTCCTGTATCATGTTACTTACAAGGCACTTGAGTAATGTCTTGCTCAGTAATGTGAGTAATGTTAGCAACTTTTATCGATATAAACAGTTGCTTAAGTTATATTTTCCCAATATTGGAGTCTCTTAATTTTTTGGTGGTCTTAGAGTTGAGTTTCTTATAGGCAATTTCTTATAAAGAAAAAAGTGTACGCCTGATTCAAGGATCAAAATACATTTTATCATCAAGTTCCTTACAATTAACTGAAAGTGACTGCTCTAAAAACAAGAACTAAGCTTGTTATGGAAACACTTTCTATTTTTGGAGACTGGAGACAAGATTATTTCGCGCCATTTCCTCTCAGATATTCGGAATTGATGTACATTTCTTCTTCGTCAACTTATTGTGAAAGTGCGATCAAGGTTGTGTTGGTCAAACTTGTGTTGTGAAGACAGTTTCATTTTATCGTTGGGAGTTCGTCTTGTCCAGGATTGGACAAGTGGAATTTGTTTGTTCAGTATTGCTTGGTCTCAGTGAATGAAAACTGGGTAAGTTCTTACTTATTTACATCTCCAAAATTACTTTGGCTTTCGGATTTTCTAAGTCCAGTCTGAGACGACAAGATCAACCATGTCAGGCTGAATTCGTAACTTCTAACCTGTAATTCCAAAATACATTGGTTTTTAGAGATACTTTTCTGTCGAGGGAAGTTGCAAGTTCTGCAAGAACTTTTTAATGGTTTAGGCCCAATCATCAGGACGCGCAAAAAGGGGAGTCAACAGCGAAAGATCGCGCGAAGAGCAGCAGACGCAGAGCTTAGTGAAAGCAACCAAGTATGTAAAATTTCTCGTTTTATATGGTAGCAAAGAATTTTGAGTTTTGGCGAAAGTATATTTTCGTCGCGAGGAAAAAACGAGGGTGTGGTTTTCTCCACAGCAAACCCCTCCCTCCGCCATAATCATCAGATGACGCCATAGAAATAGAGCTCTCTGATTGGCTGGTTAACTAAGATTACATCATATGTAAACAAAACAGAGCTGCTATTGTTTACAAAATTTGCCTCTGTTGCTCCCAGCAAGTAGATCAACTATTTCCCAGGAGACTGAATCCCTTTTTCTTAACTTGCAAGTCGAATTCCTCTTAATTCTCCAACTCTGCTATATGAAATCTTTCGATTGATGCCTGTTTGACAACTCTTTATAAGAAATAGAAACTTCACATCTAAAACATTTTGTTTCCATCTAGTTTTTAGAAATACTGTGGAGTTTCTTGAATCTGTTTGTTTTTCTGATACTTATTTTGCCAGCAGATTTTATCGTTTTCAAGTTTGAGTTGTAAAGATGCATATGACGTTTCGATTCATTTTGATATATTCACCCTTGAATTTCATTTCAGGTGACTTGTTGTTAGTGGTTGTCATAAGTCTTTTGGAATGTTTGATTACCCAACACCAATCCATTGGAGCAGTGGCATACGATCAGGTATACATTATCGTTTTTCCTTTCGTAACCGACATACAAAGCTGTGGCTGGCGTTACCGTCCTGGTTGCTTAAAGTCCCCAGTGTCACCGAAGCATGTCATTTGATGCTTCCTTGAATCAAAATTACTTGATTAGCATCTGTATTTTGCTAAAATGTCTATATCTCTTAACTTTTACAGATTCACGAAGTTGCAAGGCATCACAAGTTGAAATGTAAAGATCTTTTGCTGAGATTTCGCTCCCATGTTTGTGACTTTCTCATAAGCAAATTTCGAGAAGCTATTGAAAGTGGAAAAGATAATAATTGTGTGATAGAGATGATTGCTGAAACTGCAAGTGTATTCGAGCTTAAAGATCAAAAGACTTTCTTGCAAGTAAGTAATTGTTTTTTGCATTTTCTTGTGTTTATTGTGGTATTGTTGTTTTTAAGAAAGACCAGTACCACTACATTGCTAAAGATTTAAGATGCAAATGCAAAAATTCGGAGATCGTACCTTGGGATTCTGGGTGCGATCTGCTGTGCTATCAAAGGATGTTGTTCGTTTTTTATAGTTGATTCCCTGTATTTTCACACGTGACAGGCAGAGCAGAAACTGCGTGAAATGATGTAATCAACTAATCCGAGGTAAGGAAGTGTTTGGACAGATAAGCTTTTTGAAATGATAAATCAAGAGTTCAAGGCCCTAGGAAGCAAGTATCAAGTGTTGCCTAATTTTGGGATCTGTTGCAAGGAGCAGGGGCTCAAAGTTACGAGTTTTTACGCATGCGTGCGCAATTTCTGCCCTGTCCACGTGACATCATTTGAGGCAGTTTACCTACGTCAAGGTGGTCAAAATCTCTGCTGGTTGTTAGCTTCTCGGTGATATCAAAGGGATTAGCAACCTTGAAACTCACCACTGCTGGTCTTGATCTTATGACTCCAAACAAGTAAAATTTTTTGATAACTTGTTCTATAATATCAAGCGTCGGTGGTGTAGCGGTTAGCATGGTTGCCTTCCAAGCAATCGATCCGGGTTCGACTCCCGGCTGACGCACTTTTTTCACAAGGAAATTAGTTGTCGAAAATATTGTCTGCATATTTTCGCACATCTCAGGAAAGACAATAATCAACAGATGTTTTTGCCATTAGGAAGTTCTACGTAGAGACAATTTCAGGTCTTAAAGAGGACAGAATGCCCACAAACTGTTTGAAGTAAAGAGTTGACATTACAGATGAAATCTTATGGGTCAAAATATATCCCATCAAATTTGATAATCTAATCGCGTGCACCAGTGAAACGAAAGCAACGAATCAATGGCCTGTGCACTCTTTCTTTGTCTGATCTATGTATAGATCACTTCATTTAGCCCAGGTCATTCATTTGATCAAGTGTCTGAAGCTAAATTCTAATTTCTGCCAATTCCAAAATTCTCAGTTTTACTGCTGATATGAAAAGGGGACTTGCGTCTGCCCAGGAAGGGCCCATCCATGTGTATATTAACCTTTTCAACTTCAAATTTTTCCATCTTTGTCTTCGTCAAAACTTGTTTGTGTTAGCCCGTTATACTTTTATACCAAATTGTATGCTTTCCTAAGTGCTCCTCCGCCTACTGGGCCGTGCTAAGTATGACTGTAATGTGGCTGGTATCTCTTTGTTTTCATGTCATGTTAGTTGGAAAAAGCTGCGGTATTTCAAGCACAACTTCTACTACCTGCAACTACTCTTCAACTTTTGTAACGCGAAGAGGATTCGTTCCCGTAGCGCATCTGCCAAACGAGGGCAGCTTTGTAATACAATAGCATCAGTTGCTTTGGTTCACACCTCAATTCAAAGCGATTAGCAAATGCAGACAAAAGAAATTCTCTCAACCAATAATTCAAAACGAACACAGCCGCAAAGTTGCCCTGAAACCAGTACGGCAAACTCTTACTTGATGCGGGCAAAGGGAGGCTTGTAAGAGAAGTTATGTGCTTAAGACGAAAGAAGAAGGGTAAATCTAAAGTTCTGTCTCGCGGATTTTGTTTACGTGATTCAGAAGCCAAGCAGAGGGCATTACGATTCTTGCATCTGTATTGCTCAAATGTAAACAGTTACTCCTCAGCTCCTGAGTCAAATAGATCAAATCCACCAGACAGAACTATGGATTTACCCTTCTTCTTTCGTTATAAGCACTTAACTTCTCTTAAGAGCGTCCCTTTGCTCGCACCAATCGAGAGTTTGCCGAACTGGTTTCAGGGCAACCTTGCGGCTGTGTTTGTTTTGAATTACTAGTTGAGAGAGTTTCTTTTGTCTGCATTCGCTAATCGCTTTGAATTGAAGTGTGAACCAAAGCGACAGATGCTATTGTATTATAAAATCTGCCATTGTTCATCTACCATCTTCCCAGAAAGTGGTGTCCCGTTCCAGATCAGTTTGAAAAGGTCCCTTGAGTGACATGATAGTCACAAATTTGATTGCTTTGTTAGTTAACTGGAGTTGCATTTGGCTGCGTTTCTTCGGTATGGCCTACATTTGTATACCCGTTTCTCCACTAGTCTTGTGTTCGGGTATACCAGAGGATCTCATGTCGAACCTGTTTCTTTTTCAGAGCAATCTCAAAGTATTACTTCCAAGAGTGATTCGTTATGCAGACAAACCATCTTCAATCATTCTTCGAATCATTGCAAAACAATTGGACATCAATAGACGAGAAATGCTCTTTTTCAATTTCAAATTCATTTTCTCATTTCTGGTCAGAAATTGCATAGGATCAGAGCTGGAGAAGACTCTGAAGTACCTTCAGGTGAAGTATGCTGTTCTTTCCAAGCTTCTGCCAGTAAATAGCTTTAGTCTTATGCGTTTGAAGCTTATGCTTTAACTTTTCATTGTATTCTGAATGTAGTTTTATTCTGAAAGACTAAAAATAATGTCGTGATAATGTTCTTCAGTTCTACAATCTTGGTCAAAATACTTGGGACAAGTCACAAAATTGCACTACTTTAGTCTTTGACTACCTGCCCCCCGCTCCCCCCGTTTCAATGTTGCTTGAACCAAACGCCATTTGACCATCTCAACATTGAATTAGGCGGGAAGGGGGATCAGAAGGTTCTAAACGTATGTTTTCACCTCGATATTTTAGGAAACATGACGAAAACACAGAAATTTGCCAATGTCCCAATTTATTTTGACCAGGATTGTTGGATTATAGACGATTTTCCTTTGAAGCTGTGTCGTTAACATAGGCAATTGTTTCAGAAACATCGATCAAAGTTTTCTAAGTATTAAAATGACGACTGCTAAACTAAAACTTTGCACCAAATAACGTTCTTACAGTTCTAGGATTGTGGATGATTTTCCTTCGAAGCTTTGTCGTTGACATACTCAATTGTTTCAGAAACGTTTTCAAGTATTAAATTGACGACAGCTAAACTGACACTTTGCACCAAATAGTTTTCTTTCCTGTTTAAATATGTATTCGTTACTTACCAAGATTGCTCACAGTATAAATAATTTAACTGTATTATCTTTAAGCAAAATTTAAACAATGTTGACTGCAATTTATTCGGAGGTTGCTCTGAAGTAGCTTGTTGTGACAATTCGTTATGTTTCGGTTCTTATCTTGATGGCCCAACTTCTTCTTTGTATGCGGTTGCTTCTACCACGCAGTTCTGCCTGCCTCTTTGTAGATGTTCGTTAGTGCTTTCCCGACCACGGAAATAGAAAGCTATAGATAATTCAATGATTTCTTCTTTCGTGAAGCGTTCAGTCATTTTCACCTCGTTACCACTGTAACATCCCCAACACAGGGAGGTGAGAGGGTACGTTCACAGTGACCTGCTAACTGCCTGTGCATTGCTGAATTCAAAGCTACTAAGCAATTACAATGTCACAGAGTGTCCGTACTGGATACTGCACTCTAGAATGTGTTTACGAACTTCCATTAAATATATTTTCATATCTAAGGTACCTTTTGCCATATACAATCACCTGTGATTCATAGGAAATGGTGCATAATTCACGATCTTTGTCGCCTTTGTCTCATTTCGTTCGTAGACTGCGTTCACATGATGCTGGCACTTTTTGAAAACGGCGAAAAATGTGACGGATAGGCCTCCCGTTCACACGTAAACGGCACAGTTTTTGCCGGCAGATTTTGAAAACGATGGATTTTGAAAATGTAATTCTAACTAGCACATTTTGAAACGGCGTCATGTGAACACTCGAGATGATGAAAAAAGCACATTTTTCGACGCTTTTGAAACGAGATTTACCGACTCTTAGAGTGTAGGTACATTTTGCTGGCAGCAAACTCTCGCAATGTGTTTTTTATCGTCAAAGTTCCTACTGTATTCAAATTGTTCCTGCATCGTGTGAGCGCTAACTCAAATTTTGCTACCGTAGCATTTTTCACCATTTTCAAAATGTGCCGGAACGGCATCGCGTGAACGTATTCTTAGATTGTTTCTTTCGACTATTGTGCTAAAGCTCTTGTTGATAGTCGATGAAAATTGATACTTTAAAGGACAAGTCCCTGGTTGATAAGATTATTGTTGAAAAGCAACCTTACCAACTGCTAAACACCAGTCTTCAGTTCTTTCCAAGTTTTCATGCCTTGAGCTTTTATAAATTGGACGATTAATCTTCGTAAGTTAGGCCAAATATTGTCGCCATTTTGTATTTGTACGAGTGTGCGAATGCACGATGAGGACGCCAGCAATGTGGGTGGTATAATGTCAACAAATTTGGCAGCCTCGTTCAGGTCAACGTTAAGTGACATCATGCAAAATAACGTCATTTCGCACTTCTTAGCAGATTGAAATATGTAGCTTCGTAGATTAAAGGAGAAAGAATTGAAAAAAGTACTAGAGATCATTCACAACAGTGTAATCTCTTGAATAATCAACAATTATACCAACCCCGGACTTGTCCTTTAAAGATTAATGTCGCAATATTTAAGGCACTAGTATTTATAAGTTGTCGGAGTTTGAACCAATAGTCAATGAGTTTCATTCAGCAAACATATAGCCTAGTCAAGCAGTAAACTCATTTCTTGGTTAAATTAAATCTGTTTCTTTTATTTCAAAGCATGTAATTATTTGTATCTTCATTTCCAGAATGAAACTGATGTTGAGCTTGGCAGTCTGCTGTTATCTGAATGTCAAAGTGTTTTCAATCAACTATTGCTGTATCTGAGTGTAAACAAAGATCAAGTTTTCACTGGACTTACAATCCTTGCTCACAATGATTCAACGTACAAAGGACCCAAAGAAATAAAAACCAACAATCAAATGGTAAGGTTTAGTGTGGTTTAGTAAGCAGTTAATTACAATGCAGCATGGGTACTTAGACACCGCAATTATATTCCTGTAGATATGTGGCTGCGAAGGAAACTTTTTTATTTTTGTGGAGGAGATATCAAAATAGTTTAAAAGAAACTCATTCTTTCGATCTCTTTCGCTAGCTCCTCCATAGTAGTCGTAAATAATGTTTCCTCCACAGCAACAAAACTGCAGTGTCCAGCTACCCATGAAGGCAGCTCTAATTGCAGTTATTTGCAGGGTCCTCCACTTCTACAGTCTTTGGAGTTCTCATTTGAAATATAACAGAATCCTCGTTCATGGTTCTTCGATGAAGAAAAGCCGTAAAAAATTAACCTATTAACTAACTGGTAAGCAGTGTTTACCTGTAGCAATTGGTTACAAGTGATTCAATGTTGCTGGTCTGGTGGTAGCTGTTAGACTTATGCCTTTTCGTCCCTTGTTTCCCTGCGTTCTTTGATTTGCTGATATCACTTGGTCAATAGGGACTCATAATATTACGCTTATATAATGGGCCCACTTTTTCAAAATGGCCTAAAGAGGTGGGAGTTCTCGTACACTCAGCAAAATCGCTTCAAAATCTGGTTTAAAGAGCTCGAACATTGAAAAGCGAAGTTCTAGTACAAAGAATGATGTTGTGTTGACCTACAAAGCGCAAAATGCATACCTTTCAGGCAGTAATCTTCCTCTGTAGAAGCAAAATAGATCCATCGAAGCTGCGAGAACTCCAGGCTTCTTCAACCGTTCTTTAAGAGCAGCAACAACAACATCCTGAATAGCGGCCCCTGATTGGTTAAAAACTGAATTCTAGCGATTTGATTGGTGAATACGGAACCACCCTACGCGGGCCTAAAGTGGGCCCACTATTTCAGAGTAATGTTATTAGTCCCTCTTGACCAAGGAACGCAGGGAAACAAGGGACGAAAAGGCATCAGTCTAGGTAGCTGTATCGGTAGCAGTTCTTGTTGACTATTGACGACAATTATTTGAACCAATTGGGGCTAGGAGAAGAGAAAGAGTGACAACTAAGAAAAGGGGAAGAGCAGTTAAAGTAGGAAGGAAAAGGGACGAAAGGAAGAGAGAAAGAGGATCCATCATTACAAGTTGTCAGCTTGTTGGTATGAGATAAGCAGCTAATGATATGATCAGGAAGAACAAATTCATGGTAGCAGTAACTCCCTAGATTTATAACGTAAGCTGTTCTAAGACTGCTAATGATGGGGAGAAAACGAAGAACAAATTGCAGACTAATTTATTTCCAGAAGCAGCCTCCTAAAATTAGGTTTTTATCAACTGAAGTAAAGAAAAGGTAGCTGTGAACGATTTTGGAAAATCTGAAAAACTTGTGAAATCACTGGAAGGATGTTTATCCTGCTCCAGTCCTTCGGCTTCTTTCCTAGAGTCAAATAAAGGTAATTTCATTGCTTACATCTGACTAGCCTTTACATGCAACCAACTTATTCTACAGTGTTGCTATACCGAGTGAGTCAAAAAAGTTTAGGCGTTTGGAGGGCTGTGGAATAAAAAGTATGTGACCGATATTCGAAACTGAAATGTTCATCTATCAGTCAAGGGTCAACTTAGATGAGAAAATTTTGTTTGGTAGTATCCCTCAGCTTTTAGACAGAGAAATTAGGAAAATGCTGGTAAAGGGAATGTGTGGGAACAAAAATTCCACATTCCATTTTTGTCCATGATTTACGTTCTATTGAAATTGGAATGCAGCATCTCAAACTGGTAATGCAAACTTCAATGCTACATAAATCATGGACCAGAATGGAATGTGGAATTCTCGATTCCCATACAAGCCCCTTACAAGCATTTTGATTGTTGTTGGGTCTTAAAGATGTTTGATTTTACCAAACAAAATTTCTCATTTAAGTTAGCCTTTGACTGATAGATTAACACATCAATTTTGAATATCGGTCACATACTTTTTATTCTACAGCCCTCCAAACGCCTAAAATTTTTTTTTGACTCACCCTGGTATAGTATTGCTATTCTCTTCTAGGCCAATTTCCTGAAGCCGAAGCTTCTCGGTGTCCTAGCGTTCTTCAACTTTGTTCTCACATACAGTGACATGGAAGAGAGGCTACTTGCTCTGCAGAGTCTTGTATCCTTGATGCAGTTGATGGGACCTGCCCACGTAACTGTTGTACGTTTAAAGATTATGGCAATCCTGCGTCTTGGTATGAAAATCGAGGAAAGCAATTTCGCCGAGCTTTGTTCATCTGCATGGGATTATTTCGTGCATAATGTCGATTTGAAGACTTTAGGACCACTTTTGGGACAAATCCTTGTGACATTGTTTCCATTGTTGGACAAATTTCCGGAGAAAGTTGCTGCAATTTTCAAGTTTCTGATCATTGATAACAAGTAAGGATTTGTCTCTCATTTTTCACCTTTCTCGTTTTAAGTGAAATTGGAACAAGGCACATTTCAGAGCTGCAAAAACTTGTTGACCTTCCTCCAAACCTGAAATTTATGCTCTCAACCTTCCTCATTTTAACACAATATGAAATTACTGGAAAACAGCTTGATGGTGTTTTGTAAACCATGAAAAAGCATTCAATTAGCGATCTTCCCATATGATTCATTAATTGAAAGGTATTGGGGCAATGAAAGGGGTAACAAAGAGTTCAAGGTGAGAACATCTAAAAGCTACTGGGTTTCCAAAAATGTACTCCTGTTTGCAAAATCGCCAAGATTTGATTACGAAAGTTATCATAAAATGTTTTCATCTCTTCAATCAACAATTCAAATATATTGGATGATGGTGAACTATATGTTCTATTTACTTAACGGGTATGAAATAATGCATCAAAAACCTCATTCAAAGCAACAGTCTTTAAGCAACATCGCTAATCTTGTCTCAAAAACCGTTTACATTGAAAATTTTGCAGTATTCTTCAAGTCCACAACAACATTTCACGTTTCATTCTGATATTCATGACCAAACAAGAAACTCAACATAAAAAAGAAATTACTCAAATAAACATAAGTGCTTTCTTGCAAAGGCTTCAAAACCAGGCAGCACTAAAAAGAGCTTGATTCAATTAATCGAAAAATAAATCAAACGATCAGCTTTGCCTACAAAAACAATTTTTTATCTACTGGTAAGGAAAAGAAATTTTTGAAGATCTACCTTACGATAAGATTTTGGTGATTTTGCAAGCAGAAGTACTTTTCTGGGACGCTTTTCAAAAATCATTTTTTCCAGACACATATGCATATTTCTTCATAGACTTTCTCTCTTTTGCCACATTGTCTGATCAAACCTGATTTTTCTTCTTTGATATAGTTTTTAAATATAACCTCACCATCTGCATACTGTTGACATGATTTTTAATGTGTCTATGTATTTATTGATGATTTATGTTCTAAATCTATGCCAACAATATAAGATTTTATTTTTGACAACTAAACTTTCCTCAATTTTTGGCCAAAACCTTCCTCCAAACCAGGTTTGTAGGTTTGCAGTGTTTTTGCGTCTCTGGCACATTTGTCATGCTAAACATTTTTGTTGCTTTGAATTGCAGATTTTTCGCACCTGATATCGTTTTTGAATCACTGCTTCCTTTCTCGGCAAATTTAATTGTACAATTGTTCTTTTTTGGCGATATCAAAATGGTAATGTTATTGAGCAAGGTCGCAATTTGAAGCATCGCGTAGATGAGCCTTCTCAAGGAAAAATATCTATCCGTGGGGAGACACTGCAAGTCCCGAGAGTATTTAATATAAACAAAGGAAACCGAGCCTATGGTAGAAAACAATTCTTGCATTGCTGCTGGTTATGGCGGGACATGCATACAGGATACGTTTAGCTATTCTCGTAGCCATGCGTTGGCAGAACCTTTTGGTGTTACGTATTTTGTGTGAAAGTATATTATTGGATATATTTCTTAAAACTACTTTTCAACTGGTGATGGAAGTTCTTTCATGTCGACTGGCCATAGAGGATCCCAAGAAGGTGTTTTTCGAGATACTGTCTATGTAAATTAGGTTGATAAGAAGACCCCAAAATTTTGTAAAAAATAGTTAGTGATAAAGATTACTAAATGAAGGGCTTCATTCAATGATTCTGCTATATGTTTGACGTCGTGCTTTAGTTTAAGGATAGTGGACGTGAGTACGTTGGCACGAGGGAATGACGACATTAAGGGCATGAAGGCACGCCAGACATTTAGGCACGATGGCATGAGACCGTAAGAAGGCACACGGGGCACTCGATTTAGCAGACTCCTTTATCGCCTTTCTGCTCTTTTTAGAAACGCTATGAAGGACTTCTTCAAAGATATATACTTCATGCCAGACCATCCTGTATTGAAAGAAATAAATGACGTCATTCAGTCATCTCATATGGTTATCAAGTCAAAACGAGACTATAGAGATCAACTGGCATTAGTAACTGAAGGTGCAAAGCATGAGAATTCAGATGTTAGGAAATACGCATTGAAAAGACTGGCACAATTATTAGCTGATCACCAGGTATGTAGCTAACGAACGAACTAAGTAGAAAGAACAAAAATAGTAGAAATAACGTGTTTTATACCGAGTGAGTGAGAAACGCAAGGCGCTCGTGGCTGTCTTTTAATTTCATCCCAACCTCGACCCATCATCTAATGTCAGACAGAATCTGGTGTATTATCCATTAGTTTTTCTTCTTACTCGTTCGTAGTGTACAGTAAATGTATTTAATTCAACTTTGCTTGTTTTTTTGTTTTTCCGTGTGGTAGTCATTGTCTTTCGCTCCACTTTTGGTATCATCCTTGTGGTGTTGTGTAGTAATTAGATGAGTAAAGTAGCATGAAAAATTTGTTTTAAGTTTTCTTTATTTGAATTGTAAAAAGAAGTCAGAAAAAACTTGGGTCGTTTGGCGGACTGTGACGTCCTTTCCCCATTGAAATCGGTCGCTTGATGCATTCCTGGTTAAGACCTTGTATAGGCGTCTAGCACTGATGAATTCTTTGACCAAGTCCCTTCTGCACCTTAGCATGGCCAAAGTTACAGGTACAGGTGGCATTATCAGGGAAGAATGAAATGGTGTTGTCAGTGAGCAACGAGCCCCGCTGTAATTTACAGCACGTTTGTTTGTCAGCTTCTTTCATTTTTTTTATCTAGCTATATATATTTACATATATACAACTAATCTAAATCGAACGAATTGATCTAATCTGGTTAAAAGAAATATGGTTGTAAGAAATCTCTTCAGGAGACAAAGAAGCACACGTTTTAATGTCTTTCAAACGTATTCTTCGCAGAAGAAGGCATCCCAAGGGAGAAAATTATTTCCTATTTCATTCTCCCCTGATAATACAACGAAAACCTGTAACTTTGGCCAGACTAAGATGTTGAAGGGCCATGGCTGAAGACTTCACCAGTTTGCAAGACTACCATACAAGGTCTTACGAAGAAAAGATTTTGTAACAAATGCATCAAGCGACCGATTTCAATGGAGAAAGGTTTACGATCTAAGTTAGACTTTTATCTAAAGAAAATATTTAGTTCACGAAGATTGGGCATTGGATTACTAAACGCCACGTTACAGTCCGTCATGTGCCCCTCGTTTCTCTGATCCACCCGGTAAAATTGGATCTCACCAGTGTCATATACCCGAAATAGTTTACTAACGAGTATAATTCGTTATAAAATCGCTTTAAAAGAAATTTAAACAGCTAAAAATGGCTCAAGCTGCCTACAGTCAAATTCTATCATATTATTTCCTGTAGCTGTAGATCAGTTAGCCAAATATAATTCGAAACTTTGCTCTGCCATTTTATCAGTGACTTTTACATGTTTAGATTCCTGTCAGTGATTCAACAATTTGTCTTGCCTTTTAAATGTATTTTTGCAAAATATATTATGAAAACATTGGAGAACAAATGTCATGAAATAGGGTACAAAACTAGTGATCAATTTAAATACAGTTTTTTCTGCTTTGAGAAGTGATGGCGATTAATATAGAGGTGTTATGGAATTTATTTTCAAATTTCAGACCCAATATCCTTTTCCCATCACAATCTCGAGAAATGATTGCTTTGTTTACAGCACGCAAAAGTAAATCGATACTCATAGAGAGCTTGGTTGTTTCCAATAATTTCTTTCATCCTTATCTACAATTTTGTCGTTTGAAACGAGACCTGATGACCAACAAATGCTCTGCAAAAAATTATGAACGTAGTTTTGATCCCTCCTTGTTTCACATGATCTTTTGGTACCCCTCTTGATTCACTGTAGACTAAGGTACTTATTATTTTTCAAATAGATGGTACGGTACGGTAGGACACCGCAAACAAGAAAATAGGAAAATAAGAACCTACAGACTGATTTTTGGAAAAAAGGTGCCCAAAGATAAGAACCAAGAACATACTGTTTTTCGATCTGTGTTCTCCACGTATGATACATTGGACTGTTTTAAACATTACATCACATTAACTCATAAAACACATTTTTTTCAAGTTCAAGCATCTCACAATGGTTTTCAACGGTAAGCAAGTTATTTGGTTAATTTGTACAATGCAATTCATTTTGTGTGCAATGAGTTACTATTACTTCCAACATCTATAATGCAGTCATGCCTCCCCTACGTTGTATCAGATGCTTTGTGAGCATCACTATCGTAAGTAGCATTGAGATAAGAGCCTCATCCCGAATCCAGGAAGAGAACCATAATCATAAGTATGTAATCAGTCTGTTTATTATTTTCTTGTTTGCGGTGTTTTACTATACACTATATTGCCTATTTACCCAGCTTTATTGAATTAGCATGTATTTTTTCAACAGTCATATTTGTTAGACTTTATTTTGGCATCAGAGAGTGTCAATCCTGTTGTCATCAACCTTTGCAGTGTGGTAAGTTGTGAATACTATTTTATACTTTTTGTTATTACCTAACTGAAATTTCGAAAATGAGGCAGTGCAGAATCCCGCCACTCCTAGTTGATAATCGCATATGTCCCTCGGGTTTACTGTAACCTTGTATAAGGCGGTACCGGGACGCGTTTTTGCCTGCGCAGCAATTGCATTAAGCCTGAGGTTTACAATGAACTCAAACGACATGACAGAAACAAAATATGTTTGATTAAATGATACAGGTTAAAATTAGAAGCTATTAGGTCATAAACTCATACTAACCGGTTTCGTTGTTGTACAGGAAAATATAAAATATAGGAAATACAGGAAAATATAAAGCCCCCGGTCTTAATGCTTAGACCTCGCCAGCGCGGTCTATATTCATAAAGGCCTGGAGGCTTGATATTTTCCTGTGCACCACAAAACCGGTTAGTATGCGCATAATATTGCATTTTATCGTAAAAGCTCTATTAAGCCCCCGGGGGGCTTATTTAATTTCGGACCTTCCAGAGGGGGGACTTAATAGAGAGGGGGGCTTATTAGAGAGGGGGGCTTATTCACAAAATCAAGTGGCAAGGATATATTTGGTAGCTTTTCAGTTCTTTTATCCCATAGTTTGCGGAATCAAGGTACAATTTTACTGCTGAAATACGTAAATTCGACACAGTTTTTATTCCAAAACGTGCCAAAATTAACATGGAAGGTAGTGTAGCTAAATGAATGGAAAATATTTGGTGAATTCTAGAATTTTGTATAGGGGGGGCTTAAAAGAGAGGGGGGGCTTATTTCAAATTTTGACTCACAGGGGAGGGGCTTATTAGAGAGGGGGGCTTAATAGAGAAGGGGGCTTAATAGAGCTTTTACGGTAATTGTTCAAGATCAAATTCAAAACATATCATTGGGTGCATATTTTCAATTATCATTACACTGTTTGTTGCAGGCCAAGGAAACGCCTGCTGGCGCTGTCTGCGATGTGATATGCGACCTCGTTTCCATTGACGTAGCAACGGAGTAATTATAATTAGGCTTGCCTAGCAACGGAATCTTTGCTGTGGAGAACGACCAAGAAGAAGACACAGATGGATTTGAAATATATTCATTTAAGGTTTCACAGGATTTCAACTTTCCTAACTATTTCATAAACCGTTCGACTCCCATTCGACTGATCGAAATAACTCGAAATTGCGAAAGTTTCGAATCGGTTGCCGTCTCTGAAAGTCGTTGAAGCGCGAGAATGGGCCTAAAGCAGAACCGGTGCAAGTACCCCGAAAGAAAACTAAAATATCTCGCGAGTCTCATACTATCTCAGAAAAATTTTTCGCTTGATTTATTGCCAATAGTCATCCAAAAGCATCTTCGATTGCTCAAAGTTGGGCGGGGTAGGGCAGAGTGAAATTTTTACGAGTGCGTGCTTGGAGCGTGACAAAGAGGTTGAAGTGGCCTAAGCTACCGCTGAAGAAACTTAGCCGCTGCAGCTAATTCATGCTTTCTAACGGCTAAACGATTCTCGCTATCCAAAGATAAAACATTTAAAAGTCACATGAATGTCTAAACTAGCCTAAAATGCTTACCACTGTTGTAGAAATTCAATCCAAAAACGCGATGCACTTATCCGTCCAAACTTCAGTTTCCATCTTGGTTTCACTGCGAAGTGCGCGATCCGCTGCGAAGGAGGCGCATATCACATCGCAGAATGCAACTCAATGCGCGATTCCTCTCCCGTGTTTAGCTCCCTGGTTTGTTGTGAAGATGTGAGAAATCATCACAGAATCTGTGATGCCCAAAAACATCTACTTCACACACTTGCTAAACTGAATGGCTGATACGTCAGAGCTCTCCGTCACTCACCTTTACGGGATGAGTGACCGAGTAGCTTAAACAGTTTTCGTCAGGTAACTGACGTTAAGCTCGGTCGAGTGAGGTCAAACTCCGGATGGGTGACCTCGGAGGCCTGACCTCACAACTCACCTCTTCGTCCTTCGGAAGGGACGTTAAACTAGGAGTACCATGCCTGAATGCGGCATGCACAGTTGGCCTAAATATGCTTTCATTAGCTAGAAGTCCTGACAAGCCCACTCAAGACAAATTACGAAGCAAAAGAGCTCATGACTTATCTTTTCTGGCTTGCCTCTGTTTATCTATATTTTATAAATTATTTCAGATCACTCAATGATACTATTGATAGAAGCTATTTCATTCATTCGTAGTTGACTAATAGTTGCAAAGAGGCTGATGAAGAGACGAGAAACTTGATTGGAATTTGTTTTGGACATCTTGGTGCAGTTGATCCAGGAAGGTAACATAGATTTTCATCATAAACCCTGGCAAAAAAGCCTTGTCCAGAAACAGCTCCCTGCAAAACTATTGAAATTGCGCCCGGAAATTAAAGTTGAATGCATTGGCTGCTAGCAGTGACATTCGAACCTAATTTCGAACAGAGAACTAAGTCAATTTTCGTAAAGTCTGTTGTCGCAGAATCTCGTCCCTCTTTTCTTTACCGCGCCCGTTTCACATTAGATGTTAGACTTACATAGTGTAAACGATTATCCATCCTGACTGCATAATGTGTCTGCAAAATCAACTACCAAATTTTCCACTATCATCACCCATGTTGACCTGACCTCCAAATGTGAAACTGGCTCCAGTATTTATTCGTGAAAAGGTTTTTTATTTCTACCACTTTGCATTTATTTGTATACTTAGTTGTATTTTAAGCCTGGTTTTCATTAAATCGTAATTCATCGCCGATGATCGGCGATCTCATCGGCGACCATCGCCGATGAATTACGATTTATGAAAACCAAGTTCTTGGGAGCATCGGCAATCATCGGCGACCATCGCCGATCAACTTTCAGAATCAAAAAATTTTGTGTTCCACAGCACATCGGCAATCATCGCCGATGCTGCAAGTCAACAATTTCATATGAGAACAGAACAACGGCGATGATCGGCGATGGGATCGCCGATAATCGCCGATGAACTACCATTTGATGAAAACCAGGCTTTAGTTTAATGTTAAATGCCATGTGCAGTCATGATTTATCACCCCTCCTGGTACCGTCTTTGTGGTGTCGTATAGTAGTTGGTAGGTATCGTCGTAGGTAATTCGTTATTATGAATTTTGTTTTGGATATGTGGAGGGGGGGTGATTTTGCAAGCTTGTTCCCCCTAACGCACTTCAAACTCTGCATAGCGATATGTAAAAAACTGATTTGCGGTACAGAATTTCAAATTACCCTTAAGTAGCGGACTAATCGTAACAGACACCCTCGAGCGAAACATCAGGCGCAGTAATTTGTGGTATGAAAACTGTCAACTCCAGTAAATGCATGACAACTTGTAGCCAGGGACGAAGCTGTTAATTCCTTTAAGAGAAACAACGGATCAATCTGAAACGTGAAAGAAGAGAAAATTAGATGATAGTTGCAATAAAGAGCAACTTTGAAAAGCGATGATTTGTTTTTTTTATTCAATAAAAAACAATCACACTATAAAGAAACAACAGGACTTATTAACTGCATGCCATCCATAGTGGGAAAAAGGACTTATAGGCAGCGAATTCCTACTTATAATGACTCTTACAAGTTCCCAATAATTATGACCCTTATGATTAAATATAAACTGTTCTAATCATAGCCGCAGGAGAGGGACACCCCAGGAGCAAACAATTCGCCATTGTGTTCGGCGCTCCAGGTTTAACAAGCAACGAGCATGCACCTTCGGAGGTCCAGGCTCTAGCAACATCTATTGTTGGCAATAGAGAGCAACGTTAAATGTTGATATTGTGTATCTAATTGTCATTCTCAGGTTGGAAATATCATCTGACCGATCGGGAGGCGATTTCATCATATATAAGGCAAGACTCAATTTTACTATTGCATGAAATTCCTTATCATTTATTATTATTATATATTATTAAAGTGCATAACTATAATACAGTATTCTATACACTTTACAATTTGAAACCTATTACATAATATCATAAGCTAATTTACATAAATGAGTCTTTAACGACGATTTAAAACAGTGAGTATTGTCAGTGAACTTACTGTCAGTGAACCACCATCAATGAACTTATCGAATCAGAAACCTTAAAGATGGTGTACAAATCGGTAAACGACCAAGCTCCCATTTACCTTACAGAAATGTTTGCCAGCGTGTCTGATACATGCAAGAGAGAACTTCGCAACACTAAAACAGATTTGACCGTTCCTCGTCGCAAATCGGCTTTCGGCCAGAAATGCTTTTCATATAAAGGTGCTAAATTATGGAACGATCTTTCGATTGAAGTCAAATCATCAAAATCTTATGAAATATTCAAAAAACGTATCAACAATGCCAACACCGAATGCTGATACTCTCTTTCATGTTATAGTTTAGCATCATTTAATTTGTTTATAAAAAGATTTTGTAAATAGGGTTTTTTAGTTATGTATGCTCTTGTTAGCTTTGTATTTATTTGCACGGCCCACTGTAAATCAGTCCTTTGACTGACGTGGCCACCGTGCCTAAAGAAATTAAAATCAAATCAAATCAAATCAAATAAAATCAGCAGCACGAATTTCCAACGGAAGACTCTCCCAAAGACCAGCTGCAGCTATCTGTGCTACTATTATTTTTTTTGTTTTGAAGTTTAAAGACGGGCAAGATTTACACGTTACCTTTTATTCTTTAGAATGGAATTGAAGATCAACAATTTGCTGTAGATTTGATCAATGAGTTATGCAGAGCTTTTTTAGCAGCCAGTGATACAAGAGCCCAGGTGAGTTCTCCATTATTTAACTGAACATGGCTTTTGAATAATGCAAATAGAGTTACTAGGCGTACTGCAAAAAACCTATCCATCATTGATATCGTTTGAGGTTCATTATAATTTTGTACTTTTGCAACATCTCTCGATGACCGAAACGCCTCCGGATAGATAGCACCAAAACCTCAATTTGGTTAACTTTTTTGGGATGCTACAAATGCTGTCATGATTGACAGAGAATAATGGCGAAGTTTGTGTCATGATGTATTGTATCCAAAATGGAGAAAAGGAATATCATATATGTTGCAGCAAACCTACTTTAGGGGCAGAAACTTTCGCGGGCTGAAAAGTTTCGCGATTTTCGCGTTTTTTTTGGCATTTTCGCAAAAATTTCTGCCAAGGCGAAATCTAAATCAAGATTTCGCGAAAGTTTTGCTCGCGAAATTATAGAAAGTTCTCGACTAGAGAAAATTTTTTCTATCCAATTTTTTTCGTTTCTTCAGGCTTTTGCGTTGCTGTTTCTTAATCACCCCAATCTTTGTCTCTTGGGCTATGAAACCTTGTAAATTGTCACCGTGACTGTGGGTAGTACTGAAAATGAATAGAAAATTGTGTTTTTCCCCTTACTTTTCTTCAGTTGCGAAATTTTTTTCACGCAAAAATGCATCTTTTTTCTCGAACGCGAAAGTTTTTGTCGCGAAAGTTGCGGGAAAAAACGTCATTCGCCAAAGTTCATGCCCTCAATTTCGCGATTTGTTGATGCCCCTAAAGTAGTATTTTAAGTTTTATCTAAAATCCGTATCAATTCAGAATAATAATATAGGCATTTTATAGCGCTATACATCCCCAAGGCTCATAGGCGCTTAGAAGCTGCAAATCTGTTCCTAAAAATTATTGCTTCTTTTCGTGACTGATGTGAAAACTTTTAGGATTGCTCTGCCTATGCTATTCAAGAAGTGCTACAGTGTTATCAGTGTTCAGATACAGCGAAAGACAGGTATCAAAATAACATTTATTTTCAAGTTCCAAATGTGACGACCTTAACTACTTGTGGTTCCTGTGCGACTTTTACTCATCAAATTTCATGCGAGCTTGGAAGAAAGGCATGTCAAGGAGATGCCATTTCTCAGGCTCAAGTTTTCAGAAGATGCACCAAACAGACTTTTGAATGAAATCGTATATTTCCTAAGAAGTGTGAACCGAATCTCTCTGAATGACAGACAATTTACTGAATGAAATAGGATTTTGATTAGTTTTGTTAGTCATAAGATAACCTTTATCATTCATAGATTCATTTATCTTAATTCCAGTCCTGGTTATGGCATTTGGCAACAATTTCCAGAACAAACACAAGAAGTACTGAAGCCTCATCTACACTCAAAGTTAGTTTCGTATTGTTAGCTAAAGCTATGTAAAGTTGAAAATAGAATTTTACGCATACTTCTTTTTGCAAAGGCAGTCAGTCGCTAGACTCTTATTACTGATTGCATTCACGGACAAAAGTGTTGACTGGATGAAGCAGTTTGGTCAATCTAGTTTCGAAAGAAAATCTGTTTTCTAACATGATGCTCCTTTGTTCATGCAAACTAAATGCAACACAAATATGGCACTACCATCGGCCATCATTACTGGACAACCAAAACTGTGCTTATGCACCGGGACAACTGATTTTAAGTTATTATATGCCGGTTATCGACTATTCAAGTATTTCTACTGACTTACAGCTGGAGAGATGATTTTATTCCAGTTGGTCTTTTGCAATTATGGATTTGCATTATTATGTCAACCGATATGTTTGATTTTTAGGTACCTCCACTCCAGTTCAGACAATTGGACAAATTTGCCTAGGCCAATATTTGGAAGTCCAAAAGGAAAGAGTTTCAGAGAATGGGTCTGCACTTGGGTCGGTTTTCTTATCTCACAGGTATTACTAAAATTTTTCAATTTCTCTCTTTGGGTTCAGCCATTTATTCTTCTGGAGTCAATAAGCTTGAGCATAGTCTATTTATGGCTTGAGTTACTTGTATTTTACGAATAAAATACATTGAATTGAATTGGGAATTAACGTAACACACTTGCACTTTAAAGGGAATCGACATAGTTAAAAGCTGGCCCGGGCCGGGTCAAAAATAAATCTATTGTACTCAGCAACTTAGATGCATCCGGTTTCATTGTGTGGCTAAAAGAAACAATGGATTTGTGGGCGTTTCTCTAGCCTATTTATAGCAGATACGAGATATAGCTGTGTCTATTCCCTTTAAGAACGTTGGGTCAACAAGGATAGATTTTGTAATACAATAGCAATAGTTGCTCTAATTGACACCTCAATTCAAAGAAGTTAGTAACTGCAGACAAAGGAAATTTTATCAAGTGGTAAATCAAAACAAACACGGCCACAAAAGTTGCCCCAAAGCCAGTAGGGCAAACTCTTGCTTTTGCAAGCGAAAGCCTGTTTTAAGATAAGTTATATGCTTATAACAAAAGAAAAAGGTAAATCTAATGTTCTGTCCAGCAGATTTTGTTTATTTGATTCAGAAGCTAAGCAGAAGGCATTATAATTGTCGGGTATTTTGGGCTTAAATAAAACAATTACCACACAGCTCCTGAATCAAATAGACAAAATCCGCAAGATAGAACTCTAGTTTCATCCTTCTTCTTTCGTTATAAGCATATAGCTTCTCTTAAAAACCACCTTTCGCTCGCACAAAGCGACAGTTTCCCCTTCTGGTTTCGGGGCAACTTTTGCGGTCGTGTCTGTTTTAATTTATCGGTTGAGAGAATTTCCAGTGTCTGAGTCACTAATTACTTTGAATTGAGGTGTCAATTAAAGAAACTGTCGCTATTGTTTTAAAAAATCTATCCTTGTTCGTTGGGTCAGGCCTTTATTATTTATTTTTGTGATCAACAATGTGCAAATATGCTTCAATAGTGGTATAACTGTATTCTACAACGATGCGATAACGCTTCATCAAATCTCATCATATTCCCTGATTTCATTGCATTATTTCTGTACATTGTTACAGCTGCAGAGGCAAACTTTTGAAGTCCATACCAGAAAGTGAAATTTGAATTTGCTAACATCTACTACGATTTTGTAGCTAAATGTATCGTAAAATTTTGTAGAGCACTGCCGACAAAAGCTCATCTGTTCTTCGTCCATGCACTTCAATTGTCAAGGTGAGATTTAAATTTTTCTGTATCGTGTTTCACTCTTAGGAAGAGTTAGTGATCCCTGAATCTGTATTGCCTTTCCATCCCAAGCGATGTACAGGATGTGTCTAAAAATTGTTCGACGTTTGGTTAAGTATTAAAGATAACGATATGACTAATGGGCACTTGGATGAGTAACCCGTTTTTCATGAGATTTTAAATCAAGCTTTGACACAATAAGCTTGCAAAGCCGCTGAAATTTCATCGAGTTACAAGCCTTTGTAGTTCAAGTTTGTGCGAAAGGTGGAATCAGGAGGCCTCAAAATGGCATTTGTGGTAAAAGTCACATGGGCTATGGTTTTTGCTATTTCTTGTTCGTTTCATGGGAAAACAAATGGGATTTGCAAAGGTTTTTGAGGACCTAACTTTCCAGCATATGGATGATTTGAGAAAAATAATTCAGTCTCTCGTCAATTGTTCTTAGAGTTTCTGTTTTTTTGCAAACGTAAGAAAATTTCGACAATAATTTTAAAGATTAGATAACTTTAGAGGTCCTGTTTGGTTTGGTCTGATATCAACGAGACAAACGAGAAGTAAGACCTTGGGTGACCTTCTTTTACCTTGATTTCCAGCTTTTCGCATTACGAGTCAACTAGGGATCTCTGGTTTCATCAGTCGCATATTTTTTTCTTTGATGGCTCACACCTCGGTTTATTTCCAACCGATTTGCAAGATTCTAGTCTCTAAAATTGTTTCAAAACCTTAGGGACGGAGTTTTATTCCCACGAGCTTGTTCATTTTATCGCTATTTTTCAATATTTAATCAAACGTCGAACAATTTTCTGTGACACCCCGTAGTTTGTGCAAGTACTTTAAAATTGAAAAAAGGAATGTTTTCAAGAAAGGATAATTTGATACTTTCTTCTTCTAACTGATTTACTTTTTTATTGATTTCAGCATGATTTGAAGACAGCCATATTTATTCTGCCCCATGCATCATTCTTTGGAATCTTAGAAAGTGATGTCGTTGCAAGAGAGGTATAATTCCTTTCTTGTGGTTCATTCATTGCAGTATGACTGTGATTTAGTGAAAGTGTTTTTTGAATGCATATTGACATGAAATTTACGATATAAGCTACATCCTACTATGCTTGCTAATTGCGACTGTGCGACACCAGAGGGAGGATACCAAGAGGAGTTAAATGACACGGCTACCCCATGGCTACATGAGCAATACGAGGACCGCAGAAAAACGTTTTCGCTAAGAAAACAATTAGGGAACAAGAACATAGACAAACAACGTACAAGTAAATAAGTTAAGCTATGGGAGTTAAAGATAGCTTGCAACCAAATAATTGCTAATCAATTTATAGCCCAGATGAGCGAAATAAACTCACTTGCTAAGTTCAAGGCTCATCCATTTGCTTCCAAAAGCAGGTCTTTGTCTCCGTATATAAGAAGCTGCAAAGCACATCGTTAGCACAGGAAAGAAGACTTAGTCTGTGCTCTGTAAAAGAATTGGAGAGCAGCAAAGAGTAAAAGCGTTTAAGGTCAGCCTACCTGCTAATTGTTTACTTGGTTTGGCAGTGACATTGTTAAGTCGTGATTTACCTTTTACTCGGCACTCAAATTTTTATTACATTCCCACTTTTCAGATGTTGGCTGAAATCGATGCTGTGCTTCAAGCTGTATTGAAAAAGCCAGATGGTATATTCACTTTTTATTTTCGCTTTTATCGGCCGTTGTCAAGCTCGTTGATTTTACTTGGGTTACCAGTATTATGCACTCATGCACCATGTTGTTGACTGCTAAGGAGGTAAATGTTTAGAGTTTCTTCATAGACAGGTTTTGAGCATATTCATACACTACAAATTTTTAGCAATAATCAGCTATATTTGCAAAGTTTTCAGACATTTGCAAGCAGTTTTCGAACTGTCAATTGTGTTATCAAGAAACCCAAAGTGCCCTCCCGGTTACAACCATGCTGGCCGCATGACAATTCGTGACCTTGGGAACAAGATGTACCGTACATCATGTGCCCAAGTTTACGAGTTGCCATGCGGGCAGCACAGTGATAACCGTGAGGGCACATTGGATTTCTTGATTCGTTCTATTTTCGCTCGTCAAATTCTTCCGTTACTTGCTCGATCCAGCATAGAGCTCAAATCTTTAAAATAATGGGTGTAAAATTCTGTTACACTTTGCTTTGAATTATAGTACTTGAAAAAAGCTCTCCGCAATTTGCTGTAAATCTTCCATGAAAATATTTTGATATCTTCCTTAGTTTCAAAACGATGGCATTTATTTAGTAGACCTTTTAGCTATTCTACAAAAGAGCCTGGATCGAGCGCTATTTTTATACATATTTATACACGAGCTTCGACTGAGTGGCGTTAGAGCTTCTATCAGTATTGTACACATTCGAAAATTCTACAAAATGCAATGAAATATCGTTCGATCCACGTTCTCTTTTAGGATAGCTAAAAGGTCTATTAGAGATTGTGACGTCATCAATTTTCTAAAACCTTAACCAAAGAAGAGCTGCAGGTTTCTACATGCAGTCATGTTGTAGATCTTCATAAACCATGGTTGTCTTAAAGATTTTATCAATTTTCCTCAAGATATAGACCTTCACACAAAATCGTAACAATCTGTTGAAGTACTGACTTGCCGGTTTCGCCTCCCTTTGAAGTCACCCAACGGCGTGCGTCTCTAACGGCAACCCACGCAATGTGTTAGCAGTGTTTAGATTTGAAAGCAGAGTACCTTGTTTGCAGCAATGAAATTTGCTTCCTTTTGGGAATGCAGGCTTCACCTCGATTGGAACGTTACTTTGTGTAAAGGTCTATTTAAGATTTACGATGATTTCAATTTTTCAAAATTTTGATGAATTTTTACCAATTTAATCAAAATGCTGCCATTACGAAATTTACCAAGATATCAAAGAATATCATGGCAGATTTACAGCAAATTACCCAAAGTTCCTTCGAAGTTATTGAGTTACAGGTATATGTACCTCAAAAAAACACGGTACCTCAAAACATACAATGACGCATATTGTTCAATAATTTTTCGAAAACAACATCAAATCTAAAACTGGTTATTATTTTTTATTCACAATGTTCATACCTTCAGGAAAATTTCTCGCAATTGCATTAATATAATTTTCTGTTGAAACCAGGGGGTAGAATTGCTGATTCCTGATGGGAGCTAAAACCACAAATTTTCAATGAATAGCTCCTAAGATACTGTGGACATGAATTTAAGTTCGCAAATTCAGTAATTAATGTTTCTAAATATCTCCTCCTTGTCACTTAAAACAGAAAATCCACATAGAACCTAACATTTCAAAGTAATTAAGCAGCAAACAGGTACCAAACAGGTTTCTGTCTGAGAACGGTTTGTGTATTCCACTTAAAGTTTGCAGACATGCTACTAATTGAAATACGTACTAACCGCGCTACAATGCTACAGAGACGATGCCACAGGGTGCGAAATACTTGGCTACATTGTGGCCATCTACATTTAATACTATTGAGAAAAAGACATTTTTAAATGCGACGGAAAACAATTGTACAAGCGATGGTAGCCTGCAACCAAAAAAAGTAATTGCAAGTGTAGGCTGAACGGTTCATGGCTGTCCAAAGTTAATTTTTTTGACTTACCTGTTTTCACAAATGATTGGCATTGTACTTGTGAACTAATGAAACTGAGAAAAAGTTGATTTCTTTTGTAGGATTTGCAACGATGAGTGCTCAAGTGGTTTTTTCAATACTTGATTACCTCAGCATGTGGATATTTAATGCCAAGCAAATTCGATACAAAATGTCTGGACAAATCTACACAGGTTAGTGCTACTTGGAATACATAATACAAGGTGAGTCAAAAGGATCTCCGTTTAAATGATCACAGCTCCCTTGATAGTAAGACAATTATATTGGCAAATATGTCATTCAATAGTGAACATGTTCAAATATATTCTGAATTTTACCTGCCTGAAATCGGCCACTTCGTTTTGTGAGTGTCAGGACACCAATTATATATTGAATTTGCCCACGTTGAAATGCCATAAAATTCTCTTCCTTGCCATTAGCAGCCTTTCACAGCCAAACTTCCTCGCCTTGAACTGAAGAGCTCCATCACATGTGCTTTCAAAGTGTTTGGGCCTAAATGAACTTTGCCATCTCCTGCGCATTACTCTACCGACGCAGCGGTCTCGAAATTGAACTTTCCGCTGCGTAGGTACAGTATTGCACAGGAGATGGCAAGGGTTATTTAGGCCCAAACAATTTGAAAGTACATGTGATTCTTCAGTTCAAGGCGAGGAAGTTTGGCTGAGAAAGGCTACTAATGGCAAGGAAGAGAATTTTATGGCATTTCAAGGTAGGCAAAGAATCTAATACTATCAAATTCAACATATAATTGGTGTCTTGACACTCATGCTTTGTTCTGAAATTTTGGAAAGTCTCTGGAGGAATCCCCTCCCAAGAATTTTCCAAAAACTTAATGCGATTACGACAAAATTTCTTGCATCTCTATGCTTTATAGTAATGACTTGTACATGGTTTAAGGCGTTTGATCCCTTGGGAGGATGAATATGTCATCCCTGGGGTCAAAACAGCATCATTCCGAACGATGTCACCTTCCCAAGGGGACAAAACATGTTGAATGTGTTGAATTCATTGATATAACGCAGAAAGTTCAGGAAATCTTGATCGTTGTTTTAGCATGTTTTGAAGATTTCTCGAAAGGAGTTTCTGGGGAAAATCCCTTGAAACTTTAGAACGGAGTGAACGATTTCAGTCAGATAAATTTTGAGGCCTATTTGAACATATCTGCTGTTAAACGGTATGTGTCCAATACCATCATCTCGATCTTATTTGATTAGATTTTATATCTTTTACCCATGGTAGCCCCTCAGTTAGAATAACTGCTTTACAGGGGGGCATGCTAAAAACTTACAATGATTAATAATTTACAATAAAACCAGTATATCGAACTAAATTAGAATTACAATTTGTCATAAATCAACAAAAACAACGCAAAGATTTTAGTGTTCATTTTGCACCTTCCTCTTGAAGGCTGTCAGGGTTGAAGAATTTCTAACCTCAGTACCAAGACTGTTCCAAAGCTTGGCGCCTCGGTACGAGTAGCATTCTGCCCCCCCCCCCCTGCAATTTTAAGAATGGCAACCTGAGGATTACTTCATCATTCCTAAGAGAACGAGCAGTTGAATTGTTGACTCTCGTGAAAATGTCATTTATACAGGAAGACGCGTCTTCTTTCAGGGGTCTGACTGAAAACCGTTTTCTGAGATTCAAAATCAATAACTTCCCTAACAGTGGGCCATTAAACTGCACGAATAACTGATAAAGCGGTTGCATCAAATGGACTGTTGGTAACGAGTTTAGTCGATATTCAGAGAACATTGATTTTTCAAACGGAGATTCTTTCTTTTGACACCATACCCGATAGGTAGTTACAAAATGAGCAAAGACAGATGAAAGCTCAATGTAGGCAACATCGATCATCAAATATTTTGAAAATCATAGCTTCAACCGGAGTGTCATTTACCGGTGAAATCTCTTCGCAGTTCTGAAATTTGTTTTGATTTAACTTAAAGGGATTTTTCAAGAGGACACCCAGACGAAGTTAGAGACATTCATATGCAATATTTCAAAGGTAAGAACCAGTGTTCTTTAGAGACTTGAATCTTTTCAGGGGGCCGCTTTTCACGGGGTTACCGTGGATACAAATATAAAATCAAATGAAATGAAGTGAAATCTATGCACAGGCTTGACTGTCATAGTACAAAAAAGCTGACTAGGTGAACAAAATGAACGAAAACATAACAGTGTACCTTTTGAAACAAAAACCTTTTATAATTATCATTGTACTGAGCAGTCTGGTCACCTTCACAATCATTTTCATCATTTATGAAATGTCCAGTTAGAGACGAGACAGGATAATGGACTTTTCAGACAGCATACATTGAATCAATTAATTCTTTATAAATACGACTTTGTACACGAGAAATGATATAATACAACGTTTCGAGCATTACTCTTCATCAGGTGTGAAAGTAGGTAACTACTTCATTACTTTCACACCTGATGAAGAGTAATGCTCGAAATAATTAATTGATTAGATACTAACGACGTACTACACGTAAAACCAACTTTGTTATACATTGAATCAACTCAGTCTAGATGACAGGAAATGTTTTGATGTGACCACTGCAGTATTTCAAATTGTAATCTGCAAATAACAAAGCTTGGTACAATTTTGCTGGGAGGAGTGACCTTCACTTCAAGCCTTCCATCTATCTGTTGCATTTAATGCTGCTTGTTCGATGGATAAAAATCTCTGCTGTATATCTTACGTGTGCTGGTGCTCAGGTACTGAAAGAAGATGAGTATCCAAACGTTTTTTTAAGTCTAGCGTATTTTTGAATTGTTCTTTAACAATTTTGTATGCATAGGTTAATTTGTTCTTTAATTATCAATAAGTATGCACTTATTTGCTTTATCCAAAGAAAGCAACGTCACAGAGACCCAGTAATGCATGGATTTTGTGGCCTTAAAAAAACTTGGAACAATAGAAAAAACTGGCCAAGGTTTCTTTACTCTCAACACAACAACTACAGTACTTTATTTATTCATTTATTTTATTTGATCATTTATTTATTTATTCTTTTTTTTTTCCGTTATACCAGCACCTCTAAGGGGACCATTATGGAAATAAGGTCAGCTTGACCCTTTAATGCTATCCCTGCCACTGTAATTAGGGGTGTTTTTATTGTACGTTTTTAACCTTAAAGTATTGTATTGTATCTATTTTTTATATTTATTATAATAGCTTGTATATATTTTTATGTGGCAAATGATACATACATACATACATACATACATACATACATACATACATACATACATACATACATACTCTCATTTCAAGTCAGGTGATCATTCTCTTGGTAAACGGTAAACATCTTTGACTTAAACATCTTTGACTTCTGTAACATATTTCGTGCCATGCAAAGTTGTGCTGTGTATGGAAGGGTAGAATAATGCTGAAACCTCCCAAGGGTTTGGTCACATGTTTTGAAATGGGTAAAACAAACCTTAGCTGATTAGGTCCATAGGGGACATACAGCCCTTACGCATGCTTTAAGATAAACAAGACCGTTTTAATTTCTTCATTCGTTATTTATCAGACTCTGCTGTCATCTGTTGCATTTTGCTGCAAAGCGACTCCAAGAGCATTGATGTATCTTGAATCATACATCGACAACAATGATGATAAACTGCAACAAAACTTAGAAATGTTACAGAAGATCTATTATGCCCTGGATGAACCTGATGGTATAAATGGAGTTTCTGCAGTAAGGAAGGGAGATGTTTCATTGAAGGAACAAATTCTGCAACATGAGAGCTCTGGTAGGTGTTATTTCAAATTTGTGTTCCTCGCCAGTTGTGTTTGATGTGGTTATGTGATGTGCCCTAGGAATCCCCACAAGCTGAGGAACGATTTCTCAAGCGAAGGTAAACCACTTTCCTGAATGATAGCAAGCCATTCTAACAGATTAAGTGTAACAAATTGAGTTGGCGAGTTTAGCATTTGGAAACCCCATGATTGCTATAACAGAGGTCAATTTTGGAGAATGATTGAGGATTTTTGTACACCAATGCAAAAATTTCGCAGGAAATCGCTGATTCTTTGTTATTAACAAGCTAAGAAAGCTGTGTGAAAACAAATGATGGTATGGCCACTGAAGGCAGCTTTTATATTGCATTTAGTTGATACAACTATTTTAAACTCAGGAAGGACATTTCTGTGTGTGACAGTTTGTCAAAAAGCGTTATTAAACGAGCTGATTTTGCAGTTTTTGTCCGTCAAGCGTACCATCCTAGAATCAGATTTATGTTTGCAAGTTTTGATTTCTCGATTGCAGCTTGAGTTCATGATGCTATTGCCTGATACTAAGAGGCAATAATTTCAAGACAAATCAGCTTTTAGGCTTCGGTTTTCTAAATCGTCACATTCCACTGTGATATTTTGTTATTTTACGTTAAGAACCATTGAATTGTTTTTCAAATAGTTTTCTTTTCAGGTATACAGACACAGACTTAGTTCCGAGTTCTATTTTCTGACTTTTTTGATCATAGGTAGACTTCGTGATGCTTCTGCGTGCTACGAGAAAGCCATTCAACACGAAAGGAATGAAGTCTCGCATCACCAGGTTAGTATAAATTTTATCTTAGCACGTCGTAGGTAGGCTTTGTTGCTAAAAGTTAATATAACTCTTATTCTGAAGAACAGTTAAAAGGATAGCTGTTATGGACCCACCTCGCGTAATGACTTGTACTTGACAAGAGAGGGGCGATTTGTTGCACCCTTCGGTCCGTTGCATAGAATAGAGCACAGTTATTGCGAACTGAATTGAACTGAGTGTGAAGTGAATTGCGATTCATTGGAATTGTTTTTCAGTTCGAACCCTTTGTTGTTCGGGGAATAGAACTTTTGTGACATGTAGCTCGAATCGGAGCGTGGAGGTGCTCCCTGGTGGATTCCAAACAGGTTATTTACTTCGTGTTGTTTTAATTTGTAATGGCGATAGGCCTTTGATATTTTCGAAGTACGATAAAGGACATCAATGGACAATATTCGTACTTGGTGGATTTCGGTTTATTTGATTTAGAAGCCGAGCGGAAGGTATTACAATTCTTGTATATTTAGTACTGTAATATTTAGTACTGTATATTTAGTATGTAGAAATTTAGCAGCTACTTTGAGCTCCGGAATGAAATAAACAAAAGCGACCAGGTAAAGCTTTAGATTTACACTTCTGCTTTCTTTTTAAACTCGTGAATTTTCTTAGAAACCACTTTTCGTATGCACAAGGCGAGAGTTTGCCCTACTTGTATCATAAGAATTCTCTTTGTTTGCAGTCGCTAATCGTTTTAACTTGAGATGTCAATCAAAAGAAGCTGATGCTATTGTATTACAAAATCTCTCCTTATTATTTTATACAATATCAACTTTACAATAACCAAGTGCTGTTTATTTTCAGGGTCTTCTGCACTGCCTTATTCGTCTTGGTCAATTAAACACAGCTTTGATGGATGCCAGTGGAATCATAACCAAGAGGTATTTCCACTTCGTTTTAGAATACACGTTTTTTTAAAAGAAACTTGAATCAGGCCATAGTACTAAAAGTTTCTTAATTTAACATGAAATTTTGTCCATTTTAGTACTAAAAGTTTCTTCATTGGTTTCTTATTTTTTGAATGCAGAATTATCAATGTGGTCGCTAACACTACTGCAGATACGTTTCTTGACGTTCAAAACATCATATAGGAATAAACAGTGTTCTATTATGTTGAAAACACAAATGGTCAGCCAACATTGCTCAAGAATAAAGGTTCAAGGATATATTTGCTATGATGTCCATGCTTTTGACTTTTAAAAATTTCTTAATGCTTCTCAGACATAGTATTACGGTTTCTTAAAATTTTGGTCATCTTAGTACTAGTTTCTCATAAACCAGTTTCTTATAAAAAAAGGTGTGCTGTGCAAATCTGCAATTTGGGTTGGATAACTGAACGTTAGTTGTTGACGCGAGCCTTTTCGAGGCCAGGGATGGCGTCTAGTATGGTATCACCGGAGTTGCTTCTTAGGCGAATTTTATGCAAAATAACGACCAAAGATCATATAAAATCTTCCATTTTCATAACGATTGGTAATCAATCTGCTTGCTTGATATGGAAATCAGGAGTTTATTAAGGTGTTTCTGAATGTGGGACATAAACGCGCACTTTCTTTTCAGGTCAACGTGGACGAAAGAGATTCTCCCTTATCAGTCAGAAGCCGCATGGAGACTTGGGCAATGGGACACGCTCAGGGACAGCCTTGATGGGGTTTGTTTTTTAAGATTTATTGTCACTGTCAGAGCCATCATGGTTACATAAAAAAAATTGTAGCCAACTGCAACCCATTGCAACCAATTGTAGTTTCCTTTACGTTCTTGCATTTTTCCAGAACACTGTTTCCAACAACGGAATCAACAACGGGTTTAGTTAACTACGGGTTAATAAAATTGCTGGATCAGGACCTTAACCACGAAATTCGAAGAACGTCTCTATAAAGTCTGCTACGTGAAGTGTTCAACATCAAATTAATGGATAAAATATGAAAAAAAGAAATTCATAACAGATCATATCAGATACTCATCACGGCCTAAATTGCAGTTAAACTGGCTTGAGCACATGTTAAGGTTGCCAGAGAGAACATCAGAAAAATCAGCTTTCTAAGGACATTTGAAAAAAAGTGAAGGGTGATCGAGGAAGACCAAACCAAACATGGATCAGACAAATGAATTACGATCTGGTGACAGTAGAGAAGACAACAGATGAACTAAGGGAGAACGACCATGAACGAAATTAACGGAAAAAGACAGTGGTAAGGCTGAATGACTTCAATAAGACGGAAAAACGCGATACGAAGAAAATGAAGAATACAGAGCTGTAACTTCTCTTAAAAAGACGCACCACATTATCTCTTTTAATTTCACTCCACCTCACTCACAAGCTCTTCACCAAGGAAGTCCCCTAGGACATCTAATGCTGGGTAATAAGCATCATGCCACCTAGATGCTCTGATGTGCCCTGAAATTATGCGAAACCAGTCTTTTGCATGACTTATCTGGTGCTTATGGAGTTCTCTCTACAGTAGAATCATGGCTATAATTAACGTTAAACATGAGCACCTTGCAATCCGACATGTTTGATTTAAATGTAAGTTCGTATTTCACTGTAGGTTTCAGAGTTTGACAATTGGAGCATATCACTTGGCAAATTGCTGGTTTACGTGAAAGACCAGGTACGTTCTTTTGAGCTAATGCCGGTTCATCCAAATAAACATCGTGAGCCAGATCGCGTATAGCTTCATGAAAGCAACCTCCACGAAAACAAACAAGCTATCAGCATGTTGTTGAAGTATCTGCTTGTTGTTTAATGGCTAACAAAATCCTTGAGACGTTTGCTTAGTCGTTTGAACTACCCTGCGAAAAATCAGTTTCAAAAGATGGTAATTCATTCATTTTTTCGAACTTCCTCCTCCTTTACCAGTCTATGTCTTGGAATATGCTGAAAAAATCAAATTCCAAATTTGCACGAAAGCATGCAATGTTAATAAAGAGCAGACGTCGAAAGGTTTTCCCAAACGACCTCCAATCCATCGCTAAGTACAGTTCTCACAGAATTTTCACTGGAAAAGGATGACGATCATTTCAATCTAAGTGAAGAATTTAGGATTCAGAATTTTCCTTGCGTCTGGTTTCTCGGACGGAAATTATTGCTTACGGAGACCATGTAGCATCCCAAAAGATAACCAAGCCTTTCTATTAAACGGTGGTACAAAGGATCTGTCAATAACTTTGAATTTCAGAAAGCTACTTATGATCCAGCTCGTGAAGTTTTCTTTGTTACCCAGTGTGCAAATTCATTTTCTTAGGATCACCAAAATCATAGAATAGTAATTATTAATGATGATTGTTATTTTGTGAAGAAATGTTTTCTTTATATTCAATATAAAGTTTACAATGATGAATTACCTAAGATACTAACTATGAAGTACTATACGACACAAAGGACGATACCAGGAGGAGCAAAAAGATCATGACTACCCCCGGCATTTAGCATAGAACACATGAGACCGAAAATACAACTAATTATACGACACAAGATGCTATTTAGCTAATACAAAAAAGATTTTGCAGGTACAGTAAAAACCCGCGTATAAGAACCTAGTGATTGAGAACCTACAGGCTGAAATTCTGAAATTACACCCCCCCCCCCAATATAAAAGAACCCCTTCAGCCTGAAATTTGAAATAGGTTCTTATTTGTAGAGATCACAAAATCAGAGCAAAACTCCAGTTGCTTTGTCATTGAACCTATACAGACTGATTATGCCATATGTACATATTACAAAGAACTCTAAAGATGCTTTGAAAGTTTTTCATTGTATTCTGTAAAATTTCTGATTCTTCCACAAACTTCTGTTGTGAATAAGACCTCATGAACTCAGGTGCTGTGAACTGACAGTAAATAATGGGCTTGAAATTGCAATCTGAACAAAAGAAATACCTGAAAGCCAGAAATGAAATAAGAACCAATTTAAGAACCTGAACAGCCTTATTTCCCACTAAATATCCAATATATAACAACCTAATCAGGCTGACTTGCAAAATTGTATGTTCTTATACGCGGGTTTTTACTGTAAACGAAAAGGAAACTATTTAAGGAGAAGGGAGAATTTGCGGACAGGTTTTCATTACCAACTTATTCAAAACGTTTGGAGGCCTGGATATATTCTAGCGTTGCTGTCAGAATTTTCGCATTTGAATCAAATGATAATTGTTCATGGTCATAGAGGATGATTTTTAATAACTCTTCATTTGAAAGATTTATCAGACCATACGGCAGCGGTATCGCGTTTACACTGTTGAGAAGATCAAGTCTATTTGCCTCATAAGTACGGGAGGGCAGGTAATAGTGTTCCGTATCCTCAACACCATCATTTGTTGGGCACAAAGGGTTCAAAGGGTTCAATGAAGAAATGTACTTTGCTTCGAGATATTTTGAAGTATCAACAAATCATTCATGACAGTGTTTAGTGTAAATCTGATTTTTGTTTTGCAGAGAATGGAAGATTTGTACAAGCATTTGAAGCTGGTGAGGCAAGAGCAGATGAAACCTTTGTCTGCAACTGTTCTTGACCTTGGCGAGAAATCCTATGAATGTATTGTCAGGTATGAGGATGCATCCTTAAGGCTTATTTCCATGGAGCTGCATTTGCTTCTAGAGCGGAAGATGCTCGAGAGCAATTTACAAAGCATCCGAATGAAGACGAAAGCGCAGCTGGCGTAGAGAATTCTTATACTCATGAGCTGCTCGTGAGCTAAAAGAAAAGTTAAGCTCGTTCGACTTTGTAGCGCGTTATTTTCCTCTCTACCTCCAATAGCCAACAAGGGCAGATTTTGTAATACTATAGCATCAGTCGCTTTGGTTCACACCTCAATTCAAAGCGATTAGCGAATGCAGACAAAAGAAATTCTCTCAAGCAGAAATTCAAAACAAACGAAGACGCAAAGTTGCCCTGAAACCAGTACGGCAAACTCTCGTTTGGTGCGGGCGAAGGGAGGTTTTTAAGAGATGTAATGTGCTCATAATGAAAGAAGAAGGGTAAATCTAAAGTTCTGTCAGGGGCATTTTGTTTATTTGATTCAAGAGCTGAGCAGTGTCTGCGTATGTCTGAGCAATAAATGTGCTAAAATGGTAATGCCCTCTGCTCGGTTTCTGAGTCAAATAAACAAAATGCCCCAGACAGAACTTTAGATTTACCCTTCTTCTTTCATTATGAGCACATTACATCTCTCAAAAACCTCCCTTCCCCTGCGCCAAACGAGAGTTTGCCGTACTGGTTTCAGGACAACTTTGCGTCTTCGTTTGTTTTGAATTTCTGCTTGAGAGAATTTCTTTTGTCTGCATTCGCTAATCGCTTTGAATTGAGGTGTGAACCAAAGCGACTGATGCTATTGTATTACAAAATCTGCCCTTGCTCCAATAGCCAATTACGATCCAGTATTCTATGAAATGATGTACTCAATGGATTTATATCATTGTTGTTTATAGCAGTCATATTTGTCTTCACGAAAACGGAAAGCTTTGCTGAGTGGAAATCATTTTATCCTAAAGCGCAAAATGCTGTCGAGTATTCTCCGCTAAAGTGGAAGATGCAGCACCAAGGAAACAGTCCCCCTTACGTTATCTCGTTTCTTAACTGTATCGTTTTTAATGTAAGATTTTTTGCCTTTCATTGAATGCCAGACCCTTCTGGGAAATAGAGTAGATACCGATAGAAGTATTTTACTTGGTAAATGAAAGACAGATGTTTGAAATTGTTTGAAAATCTTCCTGCAAACCTTATTCAGTAATTTGAAAAATTCTACCTCCATTATATGACTGAGGATTACATTATAATACTTGGATAGATTTTTAGCTTCAATGCACTTTCTTGTTTTTTGACGAATTATTTGTTCGAGATTATCTCCAAACTTTCTATGAGAGTTTGGTTTGATTCACTTTACCATTCCTTTTCTACTATCAAGGTGTAGAGTAATAAGCTAAGAGCATTGCTGTCTATTGACGACGAGACTGGTTAAATGTAAAATTAGTATGTAAAAGCTCTCCATGCTGTGTTAGGCAATTAATACAATGTTTTATCATAAGTCTTGAAATTGATCTATGGTGGAGTGGGGATAAACTGCTCACTTTGATGGTTGGTTCTGCTATTTAGGCAAAGTGTCATTGTTTGGAGACTGGCAACATTTGCAATGAATGAAATTGTCTTTGCTCATGATAGAAACTAATTTTCTTCTACTGAAGTAAAATAGCAGTGAGATGCACGAATTTGCAATCAATCATTGTGCCTCATACGGATAAGGATCCATTTTCCAAACCTTACCTTATTGCTTTTTGAATTTTTAGCGCCAACAGAAAAGAAATTGTTTTTTTGTAAAAATGGCTAATGAGAGAGCTGGTGTACATCTTTCAAAACATTTGCTATTGTTTTTTTCGTTTTGATCCATTTACAGGCTTCACATGCTGCAAGAAGTTGAACAGTGTGCTAGTCTTCTAACCAGAAAGAACTCTCAAGAAATCAGGACGCAAGATTTGATCAAGCTTTGGGAACAGAGATATCAAGCCACACAGGTATTGAAAGCATTTTGCAAATTATTGATAAAAGCTGTAAAATATCTCTATCAGATTTTACTATGGTTTACTGTTTTAAAGCTTTTTGAATATTTTTACTTTCGATTCAGTATTCTAGAAACCCAAGTTCTAGCTGGTTTGCTCAAGTTCACTAATTGCCATGCAGCCAGTATGTGATAACCGGGAGGGCAGATTGGGTTTCTTGATTGCATAATTACACTCGTTG
Organism: Aurelia sp. 3 sensu Dawson et al. (2005); assembly: GCA_964020215.1. NCBI lineage: Eukaryota > Metazoa > Cnidaria > Scyphozoa > Semaeostomeae > Ulmaridae > Aurelia > Aurelia sp. 3 sensu Dawson et al. (2005). The sequence continues at coordinate 10,363,997 of OZ026588.1, forward strand.
CTCTTGTAACAAATTGAACGCTCTGTATTTACTTTGGACCACATTCTCCCATTAATTTTTGATTCTTTTATCTAGGCATCATACAGAACTCGTGAACAGATCTTATCACTGCGCAGAGTTCTCTTGGATCTCTTTCCAAAGTAATTGACAAAATTATGTTGTAGTCTGTCTTTTTTTGCTTTTCATACTATCATTCTGTAGGGTCTCATGGATCCATTTTTGTGATGTCATTTACGAACCGTGAGACTCATTTAGCAAAGAATGCTATTTCTGAGTCTCAAATTGGACTCTAGCGTATCGCAGTAATGAATAGCCAACCCCGTAGTTCCGAAGAAATAGGGACTTTAAGCAATCAGGACAGGAACGCCAGCCAGAACCTCATCTTCTATGATACAACTGAGTATAGTTTCCCACAAGTTACCTTCACATGTTCTTAGAGAAGCCATGACAAAATCTCCTTCTTCATCTACAGACTTTGGGACCTTCTTTTTCCTTGATAATTAACATTTAAAATGAATGAGTTTTATTTCGAAGATCCAGATCTGAAGAGCAGCACGTTAGAAAAAGGAGTTCCAAGTTGTGCAATTGAAAAGGACAACTTCATAGACTCTCAAGGGAAACAAATTCGCACGGAAAACAAGTAGTCTTTTCGCTCCGAAGTTCGGAAACAACGGGCGCATTTGTTTTGCCGTTGCAGTCGCTGTCCTAGTTCCTAAAGGTCCCTCATAATACTGAATTTGATTGTCTATACGTTGGTAAACATCTTCTAGATGAGATTATTGTAAACAAGATATCAAACTATAAGATGAAGGTCTATTTTTTCGAATCAAGTCAATAGAGAAACTTGGAAGTCACAACGCGTCTCAAATTTGAGAAAACCGTATTTTTGATCTTTTCAATAATCTTCTTTTTCTTTTGGAAGGAATGATACAATCACAAACGAGCAAGACAACTGCTGGCTACGAATTGCAAAGATTGCAAGAAAGTGAGCGTTAGATTATTGTTTCTTCTTTTCTCAATCTTTAACAATATACTTTCTACCTGGTGATTAAAAAGTTCCTTCTTTTTTGACTGAATACGAGAATGGAACAAACAAGATATCGAGATTTTGTGAGTACAGTAGTTTTCCATTAATCTTCAACTTAACATCAAATACTCTGCATTTTAGATCTGTCCACCAAACTTGGAGATATGAGCTGGCAATTAATAGTTTACAATACACCTGAAACCAATTGTTTTGATAAATGCTTTGACATGGTTAGATGTCACATGCATTTTGTAAAGGAATGTTCAACTTTGATTTTTGGGTTTACTTGTGAAAAAAAAGATTGATACTTTGAGATGCTTCCATTGTCTATGAAATTACTTTCTTGTGAGGAATCCTTTACATTTCAATTGCAAAAGTCATAACTTTCCAAGAAGGGAAAAGCGGAGTGCATGCACGCTTCTTTTGGAGTTGTGGTACAAGTTTATTATTCCTACCACATTTTCTTTTTTCATCTAATTGGGTTCATGGTTAAAGGGCAAGTCCGGGGTTGCTGTTTGTTTGTTTTCAATTTGTTTGGAGTGGGATTTCTAACTACTGAAAGCTAATTTAGGCCAACTGTGCATGCCGCATCCAGGCATGGGACCCCTAGTTTAATGATGATAATAATAATGATGATAATAATAATAATAATAATAATAATAATAATAATAATAATAATAATAATAATAATAATAATAATAATAATAATAATAATAATAATAATAATAATAATAATAATAATAATAATAATAATGTCACAAAAGAAGCAGAGCAATACATTGAGAAGATAGGAATCAAGATCAGGACTGAAGTGATACAGAAAACGGCATTGTTAGGAACTGCAAGAACATTGAGAAAGGTTCTCGAAACCTGAGGCTAGTTGTTCTAGCTTGCTTTCGGGACGAACTTACCAGGAACTTTTTTCTGTGATAAAAAGAACATAATAATAATAATAATAATAATCTCTTTATTTACAGTTGGTAGGGAAATAGTTAATATACATAAATAATTATGTACAAACTAATTAATACCAACTATTTACATACAAGAAAAAGAAAAATTGAAATATAGATCTACTTATTTACATATATTACAGCTACATTTGTCTCCATTCCAGGCTTTTATGCCTTTCTTAAATCTGACTACGTTTTCAGCACTCTTTATTGTATCAGGCATGGCATTCCAGAGGATGCTTCCTCGGAAGGCTAAAGAATTTATGCCAAAAGATATCGTTTTGGTAGGCGGAATTTGTAGCGTGTTTTTGATTCGTAGATCATACGTCAGTTCCCTCTGCACGAAAAATTCTCCCATAAATGATGGACTTTCATGATTTAATGATTTATATATCTCTGTCATTAATTTCTGTAAATTAATTTCTGTAAAATTAATGTCCCTTCCAAAGGACGACGAGGTAATTTATGAGGTCAGGCCTCCGAGGTCACCCATCCGGAGTTTGACCTCACTCGACCAAGCTTAACTTCGGTCACCTGACGAAGACTGTATAAGCCACTCGGCCACTCACCCCGCAATCATTGATAAAATCATTGTCAAAAGCAACCTTACCAACTGCCGAACACCAATCGCGAGTTCTTCCAAGTTGTGACGTCTCCGACCGTCATTACTAAGTAAAGGAATATTCATAAGTTAGGCAAATGTCGCCTCCATTTTTCATTTTTTGTCCGAGTGCGCAAATGTGCGCTGAGGAGGCTAGCGATGTGAGTAGCATTCGTTCAGGCCGAAGTGAAGTAACGTCATAGAATTTGTAGCCATTTCGCGCATTTCGCAGATTAAAAAATGTAGTTCGCAGAAAAAAGAGAGAGAAAATTGAAAAACTACTCCAAACCATTCACAACAGTATAATCTTTTGAAGAATTAACAATTATACCAACCCCGGACTTGTCCTGTAAGGACAAACTCCTTGCTTAACTCCTTTAAAATTAACTAATTTTAATTAACTCCTTTAAAAAGCACAAAAAGAACCATATTCAGATTTTGAAATTCTTTTGGAAATGCATAGGGTATCAAATCATGTTTAGGACCTTTCAAAACATCAGGTTTAAGGTGCACTCTAAACTGTGGCTTTGCTAAACTCATATCTCCAATGTTTGATGGACAAGTTTTAAATGAAGGTGTTTACATTTAAGTAGAGAATTCACAGTTATGATTATTTATTCGGAAATTCCGATACCTTATTGTTTGTTTCTTTTCCAGACAAAAAGAGATGATACATTTTTAGGAGCGACTTGGTATTTTGACAACTTCTGAATCCCATTTTTTGTGAATTTCCTAATTCAAAACTAATATGAAGATGAATCTCTCTGAGATTTGTGAGAAGCTATCACTTCTTTTGAGAATTGCCTAACATAAATTTCTATAATGCTTGCATTGCTTTGCAGGGCTGGACATGTGCAGACTGCATATAGTTCTTTGCTGAATGTCACCGAAACCAACAGAACAGATACGATAATCGAAAGAACAAAATGGCTTTGGTCTCAAGTGAGAAAGCTACTCATATCTTAACTTTAATTTTGAATCATTGCAATAGCCTTTTCTCATTAAAATCCTACAAATTGGTGATAGATTCCATATGGATTTTAACCTTTTTCGTTCGTCATTTGTAAATTTCAATCAAGGACCGAGATACAATTTTTTACTTGAGGGGGCAATGGGAATACCGGACGACGATAGAAATGAGCTAAAACCTTGAAGGAGGTCTGGGGGTACTCCCCTAGAAAAATTTGATACAAGGCTCCTCAAATTGGCTTTAAAAACAACACTAATTTTTGTTCCTCGATACAGATTGATATTACAGCTAAATCTACTTTTGGATGTACGCATGGCTCTGGCGTAGGACAAGTTTGATGGCTTGTACATACCGTCAAAGGGCTTTCTTGACTAATGAAAGGTATAAGTTGAACGAGATAACATAAGAAAATGGAGTACCTACCTGATAGTCTGAAATATTAATAAAAGAATAAAGACTTACAGCAGCTACTACTGAAAATTTTTGAGGGGGCCATGGCCCCCCTGGACCCCCCTGTATCTCGGTCCTTGATTTCAATGGATTTTCAATGTCTGCCACATCTCATTTTCCACCAATATATGCTGCTGATTTTGATATTTTTCCTTCATAGGGAGATCGACACAAAGCATTGGTCCATCTTGAGAAAGATGCAAGGTAATATTACTTGAATTAATACGAAACTCTTAGTGCCAGCATTTCTTATTTTTTCAGAAATGTTCTACGTATTAGAATTGAAAGTTTCTATCTTTTCTGAATGGAAATAAAGGTCATGTAGTTTCTGGAATCGTTGTTACAGATACTTTTATTGAATTATAAAAGTATATTTTTATGAGGATAAACATCTGGATAAAGTAAAATTTATGCACCTTGAGGTGAACTCAACTATGCACAAAATGGCTGTGGTGTCAGGTAATATGTGTCGCTTAGAATGTGCTGTGTTTGTTCTGCTACATTCATTTCATGTCGAAGTGGTTTTATTTCATTTTTATTTTCATACAACTGCATTACACGCAACAATAGGAATTTTCAAAGGGAGCTCTCTTACCCAAAGCATTTTTGGTAAATTCCTCTGACAAATAGGGTCATAATGACTTTTTTGTGATGACATGTTTTGAACTTATCTCTTAAAAGTTCTTTTCAAACGTTGTTCCAGATTTTATAAAAATTACTAAGCATTGCAGAACGAGCTCCTTCCAAAGGATTTTTTTCACAAATGGGATTGTGGAAGTTATCTTGCATGCAAAAATTAACATTTTAGGCTTGTCAATACACTTATTCAGTTTTTAGTCAATTTAATTTTATATGTTTCTGGTACTCATTCTCGATGTTATTGTTTGATTTATCATTGAGCAAAACGAAAACCAGTTCCTGTTTGAAAGGCCACTGCTCCCGAGATATCAAGTCAATAATGAAGGCAAATGTATTATCTAATAAAAGACAAGTTCAAATCCATTTTTAAATTGATCTGACTGAAATCGGCAATTCTGTTCTGAAATTACGAGGGGTTTTCACGAAAAAGCCACTTCAAGAAACCTTCAAAACGTGCTTTAAATTACGACCAATTTTTCCTAATATTTCTACCTCACAGCAGAGACTTTAGCCTTATTTCCACACTGCGAAATTTTGCAAGCGAGCGGAATTTACACAATAAAAGGTCGCTCAGCCGTAACTTCTTGTCGATTCAAACAATTTGCTTGCGAGCAATTTCCGCTCAAGCGAAAAATGCAGCTCCAAGGAAATAAGGCTTTAATTGTTGGGGATATGAACAGGCTAAGTTGTAAGCCTCAAGGAATCCCCCCAAATAGGGCTCCAGATCGCATGCGCACGAACGATTTACTTTAATGACGTGATATGCAAATTAGCTTGACCGTTGAGAACAAGATTAGAACGTTCATATCAATTACGTGAAAGCGTGTGAAAGTGACCGTAAATCGCGATTAAATAGGGCAGTAACTAAGGGTACTAAAAACGGCAAAAAACGTTCAAAAAGCAACGAGTATATAAAGAAAAATATCAGTGAAGAGATTAAAACAAAGTAAGCTGAAACAGAAGAGCATCAAAACGGAAAAAAGCTAGTGAACAACTAAATTGATTGTTTTACTTACTTACTCGGTTATAATTTGATCCTTTGATCTACAGTTTCATACAAAGCTGCCAAGGACGTGACGACATTAAATCGATGTATTCGAAGCAAAACGTTGCCAAAGTAAGTCAATTATATGCACTTTACAGGCATCGGCTCATAGATAAGTGTACTGGTCGTATGAATATAAAGGTATACTTTAGAGAGAAACCTGAGGAGACCATCTTATACAAAGCTAGCTAATTTATGCAGACGATCATAGACGTAGGAATCGGGGGGCACTGGGGGCACTGGGGGCACTGGGGGCACTGGGGGCACTGGGGGCACTGGGGGCACTGGGGGCACGTGCCCCCAAGATTTTGCAATAAACAAAGAAGGACCCTTTTTATTTTCAGCAAATGTCCCCGTTTTCTTAAGGAAAAAGTGCCCTCAAAGTGGCGTGCCCCCCAAGTTTGAGATGCTTCGAACGTCCATGCAGACGATGATGTGTCACTTGCCTTCGTCAATTTGCAAGTTAATTGAAACTTTATTTCAATTTTGGTCTACTAGCAACGGTCTAGCCAATGGAATCATATTTGACAACATTGGTTTAGGGAACCTTCATTTTCCAGCTGATGTAGTTAACAAAGCATTTGAAAGTAGTTATTTTATTCTATCAACTGGTTTTTGTTGATAATAAACTAGTAAGTAACACAAAATCAACATTTTGAAATTCCCGCATTGAAACCAAAAGTTTTGAGATGCATGCTCACTCGAAAATGCTTGGAAATGAAGCTAGTCAAGGGTATCATTTTTTCCATATTTATCTACCCAAGAGTATCATTTTTGTAGAAATTGAACTAGACAAGGGTACCATTTTCGGAAAGATTATTCTAGCCAGCAATACTACTTTGAATATGCTTTTGGCAGACCCCTACCCAAGATTTAAGCAAGACCCCCCCCCCCACCGTGCTACGGGTATTTTCAAATCCAATCATTTAGCAATGATGCTGCTACCAGCATATATTTTTAACGGAGTTTACAGAGTGTAAAGTTTGGCTAAACACTGCACAAAGCCAAAACTTATAATTTTCTACAAATTTTGTCATGGCCGAAACTTTGCAGATATGACAGATCATTGCTGTAGCAAAAGTGGATTTGATTAGTTTGGGTACACGGGCTTGATGAAAGATTTGGGGTTTGTTCGTAGCACAAAAGATTGGGATCTGCTTTCATATCAAACATAGTCACTTACTTCGCTTAAATTAGAAGCTTAAATCAGTTAGATCTTGACACTCCAAGGCAGAACCTAGAATTCCCCAAAATGAAATGAATTCCAAATAAAAATCCATTTGCAGCTGTCTGCTTAAACGTTTGACTGTAATTTATTTTTCCATCTACCTGTTATGATTTTTAACCCATTTCGATTTTCTGCCATACGCAATAGACAGTTGTGCTAAAGATGGAGGAGAAAAACTTTTTACTAAGATGCATTGCGTTCTGATCACGAGTCCTTAATGATTCTATAGGACTTCGATAAAAGAACGCAATCCATCTTGGTTAAAACTTCCTCGCCACCATCTTTAGAGTAATCGTCGATTTAGCTAGATATTTGGATTATAACACTTGTAATTGGGTTTTATTAGCTGATTATTCTTAATTTTGTAAGCTTTTTAACAAGGTCAACCGTAAAGTAGTCGTCGATTGACGGGACCAACATGTGGTAATGACTAAAAATGAATGAAATGAAAAGGGGCAATGACCCAGCAAAAGTTTGCAACACGCTCTGTAGCGAGTTGGCAATTTTGCGAAACGTAACATGCACTAGTTCACGTGAATTTTCATGCTGTGATCGTTTGTATTTCCAGCAATCAAGTGGCGACCTAAAGGAAGTTGATTTGGTAATTTTAGTTGATCGAAACATCAAAGTTCAAACAATTGATTTGCGCTTTTAAGACGTGAATGAGTCAGGCCAAAACTTCCTTAAACCGCCTTTATCTGGCTTTGTTGATGGTTTAATCAGATGAGTTTATTCCTGATTGCAGGTGCTTCTTCTTGTTGGTAGATGGATGGAAGAAACAGAGAGTCATGAGCCACAACCAATTCTTAACAAATACAAAGTAGGTTATTTCTAATTCGTTACACTCGAACGAAAATAACTTTATTTACTGATCAATACTATGCACTAATTCCGTTGCAAATACTAAAGGTGGAACATAAGATATAGATGTTACAGTCTAACACAAAGTATAGTAGGCTCACTGAGCCTGGCTCAGTCTAGTGAAAGCATGTCAGACGCAGTGTCGAGTACCCTTTTTAGCTCCCAACTCACCTCCGCTGTCAAAATGTGGGCCCGACATGGGTTGATATGGGTGAGAGGAGAGGGGTTCTGCAATACAAACTCACTATTGAGCTGTGAAACATCTTGCCTCATGTCAACCTTATATACTGTATATTCCCTTGGGTCACTCCTAGGCAGTACTGCATTATGCAAAGCTCTAGGGGGAACTGTGTCTCGCATAATATTCCTGTGTTGCCTCGTTTTGAAATTTCAGTCAGGTAATAAGCAAAAATGACTCTCGCTCCTCTTATTGACCTAGTAAGTTTGATCAATACTCTTGACATCGAGCTTGATAGTTTTTGGCATTGCCTGAGTAAAACGTTAGTATAGGTATGGTACTTTACATTTGCAGCTTTATTTTGGCCGTCATGCCTTAAAGTTGTTTGTTTTCTGTTCAGGATGTGGTCAATAAATGTGGAGATTGGGAGAAAGGACATTTCTTCTTGGCAAAGTATTACGAAAAAGTGATGAATGCATATGATGACAAATCGAAAATGAAAATATTGTAAGAGTTGCTCAAGTTTCTTTGTCACATCTCTCTTTGAATTAGTAGGCCATTGAATACAATAAAACCCTGCAAACAAGAACACACTTTCTGAAAAACAGACTAACTTGGTTCTTATAAATGCGGTATCTCTAATATTTTCAGGGTGTAGTTAATATCACAAGGGCACTTCTGACTATGATGAACAAAACAAAGTTATGCAGTATGTATTTAATAAGTTTGGGAGTAGGGTGATTGAATTTTGAATGTTGGAGCATATGACATTTTGTTATTTACAGAACAATTTATATCAGACAACTTGATAGAAGAATTTGCCTTTCTCTGAAATTGTTTCAGGTGTTCAGTTATCAAAAGTTGGGCGTTTGTGTATGATGAAGTTTTCTTTCTGAAGAAATGATCTCACAAGAACATTTGGCTAAATCAGTCTGTTTTTTGTAATTATCTTTGGGTGTCTTTTTCCACGAATCCAGCCTGTAGGTTCTTGTTTTGCCATGCTCTTGTTTGCAGGGTTTTACTGTACTCTATATATAGACTGTTCAAGCCCCTTATACCACTGTAGCCTCATTAATAATATTCGGTGCCTACAAGCAAACATCTGGGGAAAATGCCGTTGCAATCAAGTCAGCTTGAGAGACAGTACAGATAACAGCGACTAATGTATAATATTTTGTGCCTACGAGGAGTGTGTGTTCACATCAGTACCACTTGCCTTTGTGTGAGGTACGCCGGCTATAAAGCCATCAATTTCATTGAAAGCCTGATTGTAGTGAAGCATTTTGACAGTGGTTCAAAAGGTGCTGAGGTTACCTTTGAAGTAATTTTATGGTGCTGAACAGTTTGATAAAGAAGTGACCCAATGTCTACTGGATGACCCAAACCTAGCGAGCTAGATCATAACCAGGTCTCTGAAATCAAAGTTATTGACAAAGTCTTTGTATCACAGTTAAGTTGAAGGCTTGAAAATCTTTTGAGATGCTGCATGATTATTTTAAGCAATGATTACCATCGGCAAACCAAGAATCAAAGAAACTTTGAATCCTGGATTTCTCTTTTGAGTGTGTAATCGCCATCATTTTCCAGTCAACATATTGTAAATGCTCAGCTTTAGCGATGGATTAGAAGTCGTCTGGGGAAATTTTTGTTTGCAAAATCATTGACCTCAGTTCCTCATTCAAATTTCATTCTACCTCACGTCAGTTCCTCATTCAAATTTCATTTCAAAGAATTCGCCTTTGTTCACATCGTCCACAACAGGGACTATGAAAAGAATGAATTGTCCAAAAAGTGAATATATTAGCCCAAACTGGCGCATGCTGGCGCCTGTCGAAATGGGATGATGTTATGGTACACAGAGTGCTTAAATTTTGTTTGTTTTGCTTTTTCTTATTGTTTTTTCTGATTGTTGTTAAAGGAATTGTAAAGTGCCGTTCACAGCCAGAACCAGATGACTTCATGTCTATTCCTGCCATGGACGGCACAGAATGTTGTATTGTATTTGTATTGAAATAAAAGAATTTTTGAAACTGTTTTTCTGATGGTAGACATAACTTAAACCAACCAAGCAACTTCTCAAAAGATAGCTAAAACTTTCAGCTGCACGTTGATACCTTGTTTTTGTTCATTCATTTTCTATCAGGAAACTATGTGTGTTTTGGCTCGTGAAGTTTCTTTTGGTTCAACTGGTATGTTTCAAATTCTTTGGGTAGAAGGTTTGGAAAATGATTTGGTCTTCCCATTCATAGGGCTATCACAATGCCAAAACCCTTTTGACATGAGCTGCACAGATTGTAATTTAATTTCTTTTACAAATTGTGCAAAAAATTAAGCAAAACTTTATGTCTGATAAAGCATAATAATTATACACTTGATATTTATTGATTTATCTCTGATTTATCTTTATACAGCGACTTTGTCCCATTTGTTGTACGTCACCATGCATCTTCACTTCAGTATGGCTGCAAATACATTTACCAATCAATGCCGACATTACTAACTCTTTGGCTAGATTTTGGTGTCAAGGCTTACAACATAGAGCAAGGTATTCCTATCGCATGTCCCAAAAAGTTTCACGTGTCCATGGCAGCATAGGTTCCAAATCTTTAAATCAACGAAAAAGGCTGATGTAAAATTCAATGACCTACTTTTTATATCCTGAATGACTTGAAAGAAACTTTAGCCACTTTTCTATGATTCTACCGTTGGACCTTTCAGAAATCTTGACTATTTGTCGAAATTGCAGCCTATTTGATATTTCAACTCATTTTATGATGTGACGTCATCGAATTTTTAAATCACAAGCCAGAAGAGTGAAAGAGTTTTGCTTGATACCATATTGTAGGCATCCATAAACAATGGTTTTCTTGAAAATTGTTTGATTTTCTTCAACAGGTTTGGAAATTACGACAGTTTTAATTTTTTTCCGAAAATGTTTTTAAAACAGAAGAACAACACTGTAATTCTGAAAATACTGAAGATTTCAGAAAATTCCAACAGCAGATTTACTGTAAAATAGTTCAAGTTTCTTTGAAGCCGTTCAGTTCACAGAAATAGGTCATAGAATTTTACAGCCAGCTTTTTAAAGATTTGAAACCTATGCTGAAGACTTATGCCTTTTCGTCCCTTGTTTCCCTGCGTTCTTTGATTTGCTGATATCACTTGGTCAATAGGGACTCATGATATTACGCTTATATAATGGGCCCACTTTTTCAAAATGGCCTAAACAGGTGGGAGTTCTCGTACACTCAACAAAATCGCTTCAAAGTCTGGTTTAAAGAGCTCGAACATTGAAAAGGAAACTTTTAGTACAAAGAATGATGTTGTCTTGACGTACAAAACGCAAAATGCATACCTTTCAGACAGTAATCTTCCACTGCAGAAGCAAAATATATCCATCGAAGCTGCGAGAACTCCAGGCTTCTTCAACCGTTCTTTAAGAGCAACAACAACAACATTCTGAATAGCGGCCCTGATTGGTTAAAAACTGAATTCTAGCGATTTGATTGGTGAATACGGAACCACCCTACGTGGGCCTAAAGTGGGCCCACTATTTAAGAGTAATGCTATTAGTCCCTCTTGACCAAGGAACGCAGGGAAACAAGGGACGAAAAGGCATCAGTCTACCTATGCTGTCCATGACATTTTGAGAGTGATTAGCCATCAATTAAAACTGAATTCAGATCCCTGGAGGCAAACATTTTTAGGGCATTAGGTACTCCTGGGAATCATTTCACAAAGACAATAATCATACATGATATTCGTCGCAATCATGCTTTTATCATCGATTTCTCTGTCTCTACAATACAAATGTGGCCTAATATTGTATCTAGATTTTTAATTTGCAGACAAGGAGAGCCCTCATTCAAGGAAGGCAGTGTACAGAGATAAACTAGCAGCGATAAATCAGGTATATAAATTGCTTCATACTTGTTTTGTTGCTGATAAACCATTGCTTACTTTTATAAGCCCAAATCTGGATCTAGGCTGCCTAGACAGCATAGGTTTCAAATCTTCAAAAAGATTGGCGGAAAATCCCCTCACCTAGATATTTTAACTGAGTGGCTTCATAATAAGGTTAGCTATTTCGCTATAATTCTGCCATTGAATTTTCTGAAATCTTCGACAATATTTTCAGAATTAAAGTGGTTTTCTTCTTCCTTAAAGAGTCTCTGCTAACCATGATCCTTTGTGGCGCCAAATTCGACTTTCGTATTATCTGAAAGTCGTTTCTGGCCTAATTTCTCTTTGCCTTGCTTTCATTCGGCGAACAAAAGGTTATGTTGGACAATGGGTCTTAAGCATAGACAAAGGTGTACAGTCCAGATTTTGATATTTCTCTTTCTCCAATTTCAAAAGGGGCCTAAGTAACGGACATACCTCCCATACCTCGCACGTGCTGTCTCCTGTTTTTTGTATGCCCATAACAAAGAGGGGGCGCAAAGCCTAATGGTTAGCAGAGGGTCTTTAAGGATTCAAAAAGAGATCCAAAAAAGACTTAAAGTGAATATGACGCGAAAATTTTTATTGATGAAAAACGTCAATTTGAGTGTGCTGATTTCGAATTTCAACATAAAACTTTCCAAAACTAAACCGTTTTTTAGATACAGCCATTTGAAAATCGAATTTCTTCACAAAAAAGTGTCCGGAGATCTGGGTCGAGTTTTTGGACTTGTGACGTAAAGTGTTTGGGTAGACAGACTGGAGACACTTGCATATCAAAGGATAGTGTTGTAGTCACAGGGGTTTTAGGGTTTCATAGTTGCCCTCCACACTCGTATGATTCAAATTCCACCGAATTTGTATTCTCACACTATTTTGGCAATTAATTGACGTCTTTTGTACACCTGAATCCCACAAATTGGCACTCAATTAACGCTTTCTTTGATGAAAGAAGTGGGATCATATTTAACCACGGAGATATTGGGTTCTGCCTTTCATCATGACTCAGAGAATACAATCAGAACACAATAGGAATGAGTTCATCCTTTCATCAGAACTGCTCGCTTCGTTTCCTCCTGATTTCAAGTTTCAAACCATTGCAAACAGAGTACAAACAGACAGCGTCGCTCGAAGAAACATTTGCTGCAAAGTTTCTCAAGTGGACAGGTCGTAGGAAGGGAGGGAAAGAATTCAGGCCGACTGATCTTCATTGACTGGCTATGCTTCGAAAGTCGAAAGAGAGGGTCTGCGGGTTTAGGCCATATCCATTCTGTCTGGTTGGCACTCGACTGGGATAGATTTATTTCGCTGTAATCGTATTTTTTAAAAGTTTCATGAGGTCCAGAGATGTGCTGATACTGCAGATACTTTGCTTTGGTAAGTGTTGATTTTGTTATTTAGCGCTACCAGACAAAATCAAGGACAAACCTAGTAGTTTGGTGTCTGATCACGCGAGGAGAATTGAGAACCGCGTAAAATCATGGATATCGTACTGGTCAAGCTTCCTTCCCCAGAGTGTAGGACTTCGTCCTGTGAAATTCCAATGTTCAACCGTTTATAAGCCATAAATGTCTAAAATCTTTGCAACATGGACTATCATTTATTGTTATTTCAAACCCTTGAGTTGGTTAGATGTGCAAAGGTTGCTGTGAGACATGGCTTCGTGGTATCCAGCTTGCAAATAGCGTTTTGTACCACATTGACGAGAGAAAAAATATTTGAAAACATTGTAAATTTAGCAGTTGAAGTATTCAAGAAACCAGGAGTGGAATTCCTTAGTTTTAATCGGCTAAAAGGGTGAATAAACAATCCAAACCTGACCGCTTATCAAGGTTTCGTAATGGTTTCATGTATGAAACATTGCATGGTGTTGTCATTTCCACAAACACTTTAAGTCACAGAGGCCTGGTACTCAACGGTCTGACCGCGCAGATTTGCCGCCACTTTTCGAAGCAAAGTAGGGGCTGCTCAACCCCATTTTCTGAAGAAATAAGCGCCTAAATTAGAAAATAAAATACACCATCATGACCAGCGATGTTTAATGCATAATATTAGACAATAAAAATTTTCGCGTCATATTCACTTTAAAACCATCGTTATGTCCAAACTTTGACGTTGACGAAACATGAAACAGATTTTCAAGTCAACTGTACTGGGTGTCTCAAAAAAATTGTTCGACGTTTGATTAAATACTAAGGAATTATGATACGCTGAATGGACCTCTGGTCAAATCACCCTTTTCCTGAGACTTTAAATCAATTTTTGACACAAGAATCTTGCAAATCCGATAAAATATCATGGGGTTGCAAGCTTTTGAAGTTCAAGTTTGTCCGAAAGCTGAAACCAGAGGCCTCGAAATGGCATTTTTGGCAAAAGTCCCATAGGCCGTCGTTTCTGTTATTTATCAATTGTTTCAGGGAGAACCAAGTGGTATTCAAACATGTATTCGATAACCTATTCAGTCCTAACCGAAACAGATTTAGTCCCTCGCCGATTTTGTTTTGAACCACTGTTTTTGGACTTACGCAATGTTAAGGAAATTTTGAGAATGATCACAGGAAGTAATTTACTTTAGAAGTCGTATTTGGTTTGCTCTGATATCAACGAGAGGTATGACATTGGATAAACTTCTCTTACCTCCGTCTTCGAGCTTTTTGCAATAGAAGCAATCTGGGGAGGGGGGGGGGGTCTCTGGTTTCAGCTATCGCATATTTTTTATCTTCGAGAGCTCGTAACTCAGTGAATTTTCTACCGACTTGCACGATTTTAGTCTCTAAAATTATTTCATAATCTTAGGAACAGGGTTATCTTTCCATGAGCCTGTTCATGTTGTCCTTATTTTTTGATATTTAATCAAACGTCGAACAATTTTTTTTGAGACACCGTGTACTTTATGGATGTCTACAATATGGTACCAAGCTAAGTCTTTCACTCCTCTGCTTTACGATTTCGAAATTAGATCACATCGAGTCCACCATTGAATTCAAATATTGAAGCGCTGCAATTGTGAGAAGTATTAAAAGTTTCTGAAAATTAAAAAGGCAGGATTGTAGATAAGTAGCTAAAGTTTCTTTCAAGACATTCAATTAAAAGGAAAAGCATGGGTGAAAGGAAACAAAATGTCTATCCTTTAATGAATTGTATAAACAAATCATATCTGTGTCTTTATCATTGTCTCTGTCTGCCCTTCCTTCTTGCAGTCTCAGTTCGATTCAATTCATGGTAAAACATGGCCTAACTCTTGTTTTCTGCAGAAGCAAGGCTGTCCTCGTTTGCAGTTTTGTACAGAAAACATAAAAAACAAGAAGAGAAGAGTAAGGCCATGTTTTGCCATGATTTGAATCGAACTAAGTCAGCAAGGAGGAAAAGCAGACAGATGCAACGACGAAGACACTGGTAGGATTTGTTTATAAATTTTATCAATGACTAAACACCTTGCTTCCTCTCACCCATGGAAAAAGGTCATAGAATTTTGTTTGGAACCTATGCTTTAAAGGCGGACTCCGATAACAACGATGTTTCTATCAGAATTGATTGCCAAATTCACCCCTTTTTAGCCTCGAGTCTTCATGATACTTATGTTACTTTATCACAATTTTGATAAAAAATGTGTTTCCTATAGAGTTTCGTGACTAATTTTGAATTGTCTCATTTTGTAATGTCTTTATTTCTTGCAGGTCATACGAGATTTCTCTAAGGCACTACCAGCGTATCAATTCCTGACAGCATTTTCTCAGATTATTTCTCGAATCTGTCATCCAAGTCCTCCTGTTTGGGAAATTTTAGAAGTAAGAATTTTCTGTAGTATCTAGATCTGCCCTCCTCCTTCTTTAGTTGGTATACGATATTTGGAATCATGCTAGCAATGGCATTGCAAATTTTGTAAAATAGAAGATTTAGGTTTCCGAGAAAACAGAGCGATTTGCCTTTTAGAAGGATCGATTTTAAACCTCTGGGCTCTCAATGAAATCAAAATAAACAGAGACTGAGAAGCTATGTGGTTAGCCGAACGTAGGGTGAGAAATCTGTTGTGAGGCAGCCAAATTCTACTTTGTCTTGATTGGACTTGTATCCTACGTTTTACAAAATTCGCCCTTGCTAATCATGCTAACACAGAGAGCTCTGTTAGAAGCCTTCAAGTGAGTAGTTTTATGCCAATTATGTTTTTCAGTTTTTCACATATAGAAAACACACACAATGTTGGTAAAAGACTGTGCTGAATGTAAACATGTTTTATTCGATATTGCGATCAGTTTTTTCTAACGTGACTCGAACATAATAACCTGAATGTGGTTACATTGATTGCTTTCATTTGCGATGATGATGGTGTTAGTTGTCGTCAGATTCTGACATTGGCTGTCACAACATGATACAAAGTCTTGTTTTCTGCCAATCGAACGATGTCCACGCCACTTCTGTCCAAGCATTTGCCTATCCAGCCGAAAAATGTCTGTCTTTGTCTTCCTTTATCTCTCTTTCCTTCTACTTTTCCTGTTACCACTTCGTATTCGATGCCTCTCTTCCTCAGTACATGTCCCAAGAAGCTACATTGTCTGTTCACTATTTGCTTCATTATTTGTCTTCAGTCTGGGCTCTTCTCAATATATTTTCATTCGTTATCTTCTTTGTCCAGGAGATCTTCATCATCCTTCGTAAAAACCACATTTCAGCCGCCTCGAGTTGCTTCTTCATTGTTTCACTTATTGTCCACATTTCACATCCATACATCATTTTACTCCATATATCAACCTGGTTCCAAGGGCCAGCTTCCTACGTCAGTACTGACCCTGGTACCGGCCAGGTCAAATTCGCAATTTGATTGGCTGTTCGATAACAAAAGGCTCACTAGTTATTCCAAAGTGTTATTGCTTGGCTTGGCGAGAAATTGGTAAACTTTGGATCGAGGTCACGGGAAAACAGGACAAAGGGTTGAAAAAAGAATTGTTGGTACATTTAAATGTCACGTATGTGCTCCAGTTGACG
Organism: Aurelia sp. 3 sensu Dawson et al. (2005); assembly: GCA_964020215.1. Classification (NCBI taxonomy): domain Eukaryota; kingdom Metazoa; phylum Cnidaria; class Scyphozoa; order Semaeostomeae; family Ulmaridae; genus Aurelia; species Aurelia sp. 3 sensu Dawson et al. (2005). The sequence goes on from OZ026588.1 coordinate 10,380,874, forward strand.
GGGTTTGAGCCCTATCCGTCGGCAGATGTGGGAGAAATTAGCTATATTTGGTCAATATGGGAACCATTCCTATTGGTTCCCATTCAAAAGTGGTCCTATTTCAAATGGTTATTGAAAAAAAATTTGTTTTATGTGTAAGGCTGCTGTGGAGTTGAAAATGGGTAATGGATCATGGAGATTTTGAATTTTGGGGTTTCAAGAAAGTTGGGGGTCATTATGACGTCATAAATGGGGGTCAAAGAAAAAAAAATATTTTTTTCGATCTGACGTAACGTTTGGAGTTGATACTCGATGGTTACTGAACCGATTTAAAGACGGAAAAAAGATTTCAAGAGACCGACCATCTGGGAGTCTTTTGCCGCCATTTAGGGTACGATACTGTCCCCAGGGCTTCGTGAGGGGGGTTCAAAAATGAGGTAAAGTTTTGGCCCGCGCCTTTTTGCGCGCTAATTCAGTTTTGCGCCGGGCAAATGACATTGGGATGCCAAAAATCGACGTAAAACCACATTCTTTATCTATCCCAACTTTCATTTGCTATTTATTTTCAAAATTCGAAGAATAACGAGCCATTTGATTTTGGAAGCTGCGGTGAAAGTTCCTTAATTTTCCAACTTAGGCCCATTTTTACTCCAAGGAAATCGTGCTCGTTTTCCTATTAAATGCACTTGCTAACCTCGGATTATTGTCTAAAAACCTTAAAAACTGTTAAAGGGTCTGTTTCATCCAGCATGCCTTGCACGTGTTGTCTCTTGGTTTGCCTTTGTTGTCGCCATTTTCATGGCCCATGAAAATGGCATCAAACAAAGGTCAGCCAAGAGACGATACGTGCAAGGAATGCTGGATGAAACAGACCCTTTAAATAAAGGTCCTCAAAGAATTCGTTTTCAGTTTCTCGCATTATATACTGTTGCATCAGTGGAAGAAGATCGGTAATTTTTCGTCGCATTTTCATACTTCCTCAAATTTTTTGTGGACTTATTACATAGAACGTTATGCATCAAAATCTGTTGCCATATGGTTTGTGCTGTTTAATTCATTTCTACTACAGGGACAATAAGAGAGTTTGTAATGAGTCTATAAGTGATAATTTATGCAAAACAAAGTGGCGCCCAAATGGCCACTTTTGCGGCAACCGGTACCAGGGCCGACATCGATGACCTAAGGAAGACAATGGCGGCCCTGGGAACGAGGTTGTCCATATACAGCACTTTATATGTTTAAATTTAGTTTAATATTTCTTGCAGTGAGTACATTGGACATAGATTTAAATGCTGTTTTTGCAATTCCAATTCTTCGTTTTATTTCTTGATCTGATTTCGCATCTGATGTTGTTAAGCTCCCTAAATATTGAAAATTTTCTCCTTGTTTGATTTCTATTCCATCAATTCTATTTTGCACTTTGGACTTGTAGTTGATGATGATGTTAATCAAACGAATTATGTTTTTCAAGGATATCATTGCTCGAATATTTCTTGCTTACAAAGATCAAGCCTTCTGGAACGTCGTTGCAGTTTCCAAGGTATAAGAATTCTATACTTTCATCACACTTCGTTGTTTTTGCTTCACTACAATGAATTTCTGTAATGTCTTATCGATCTAAGCAATGGATTAGAAGTAAGGTTAGGGATTATTTGACCACCAAAAATTTGCTTCGCATTCATCTTGCAGAAAAATGCAAAGGGTGGAGTTTCTCTTTATTTCTAATCGCTCACTTTTTCAAGTTGAAAGACAAGTGGATAATTCAATGAAAAAAGCATCAAAGAATGCTTCTCATTGCTATTGATAAATTGCTTGAAGCGAGAAACTGTGTTTCATTGGTTTATAATCGAAAATTTCTTCTTAGTCTTCATTTAGGACCAGGAAAGACCGTTGCAGTCAGATCTTCAATCGAGTGTGGTAAGTAAAGCGTAGTTCAAGAATTTTACCTTAGAGTTACATTTACTTACTTGCATTTTAGCCTGAGGGTTCTTTGCTTGGAACTAACTTTATTAACTCTATGCTTTTCTCAATTTTTTAGCTCGCAGAACAAGAGTATGCGGCAATTCATTGAGGTAATTAGATTTATGGTTTTTATTAGATTGAATTTGAATTTGATAGAAAAATTTCATTAGATTGAATTTGAATTTGATAGAAAAAAGCAACTTTTTTCTTACAAAAGACATGTTTGATAGATCTTCAGTCTCCTTCGGTTGCAGATTGATGTGAATCATATCGCATTTATTGTAGCAGGCGATTAACGAGATAGCCTGTTTTCTCATTACAATAGCTTTGTTATAATTCAGATAGAATTAAACCCGCCTTTCAAAAGTATCTAGTTAATTACCTTTACGACCCTGCGGTAAAAATTGGTTTGTTGCTAGCTTTTAAACTTTCAGCTAGTTAAAGACAAATGACGGACACATAGCGACCTGGCTTGAAAATAGAACAAAAGAATGCCACCTGTCTCCATTTGTCTCATTGTTTTAATCGTCTATTGAGATCATCAAATGCAATGGAATACAAAAGGCTATATTTAGATTGCTCAGGCCCCTAATTTATGTTGCCTTTATCTCCGTCATTTGCCTTTAGAATTTTAATTATGAAAGTTCAAAAATCGGTGTCTTGGGTGCATTATAGATGCATGAAAAGTTTTGTACTCATTTAGCTTAACTCCGATTGTTCCATGAGATGACCAATAACTGGGGGGGGAGGGGAGGTACGTTTTTCAAAGCCCATAGCTAGTCATGATCCTTTGATACCCAAAGTTCCCTTTTTGTATAATGTGAAAGTCGTTTCTTGCTCAGGTCCTCTCCAATTTCTGTTTTCTTTGAATTTCATTCTGCTCCAAAGGGATCATGGTTAACAGTGGGTCATTAACGCATCAATATTTCTTCTTGCAATCTTGGATTGTTAAAGGGTCTGGATGGGAAACTAGACCGCTGGCTACTGTGTGCCAAGTTAGTTTTGACCTTTGTGTGAAAGATCAAGCTCGCAAATAGATAACAAGGAAAACATGTCTTCGACAATCTATCTGCATCGCTTTAAGCATATTTAAAAGATACAGTTTATAGATGCCGGTTCTGTAATCATGCCTTGCTTTTGTTTTTAGCATAGTTTAAAATTGACAGATCGACTGCTAGAAGTCTGCAACAAGCCATGCCGTAAGGATACCAAATTAACAATGAGTGGTGATTTTCATATTCTGAAAAAATTGCTGAGTGATAAGTACGTAATTGTTCCCTTTGGTAAGTAAGTTGTTGATCTGTTTTTGTTTAGTCGAGGAAGCAACAATGATTTTACCATGAGGTATAATAGCAATAATTCGATAGTGAAATCTGTCGTAAAATTGTCTTTTCACAACTGTTTTCAATCATTTGACAAATCCAAGTAACATTAATGACAAATCCATTATAATGACAAGTCCAAATAATTTCGACAATCCATGTTAGGTAAAATCCAGTAAATGCATAATGATTAAGACATAATGATCAATTAAGACATGATCAATGATCAATGATCAATGATCAAGGCGTAAACGGTTAGACAAAAATAATTATTAGAAATCATAAATGTCGTAAAGAAACTCAAACTATCATTGTAGACTTGACGAATAACGAAAACTCTCACAATAATTGGAATATTGCGATTTTCCTTAAAAGAATATGCTCAGCTCAGAATAAGGACTTCACCAAGTCACTTTATAACCTCTGTAGTTAGTGAAAATTAACCCTTTTTTATCTTAAATCACATTTGGATAACTGCCACCAACTTGCTAATTCTTTTTGTCATCCTGAGGGTCAGAAATGAAATTGTTCGTCGTGACACTTACAATTAAATTCATATTCTGGCTGCTTTTTCCAGAACATATTCCAAAGTTAATATACAAAAAGATATCAATCTGGTAATCATCGGTGCGTTTTTGCAGCATGTTTGAAAAATGCGCAGCCTTAATTCAAACAAAAAAGACCAATCGCAAGATTAGCTATACCTAAGAAAATAATTTGATCTTTGATCCATTGTTTGAGCTATACCTATAGCTATATCACAAGATTAGCTATACCTAAGAAAATAATTTGATCTTTGATCCATTGCACGGCCGACAACCCATCATTCGACTTCCGTAGCCTCGTTCTGATTATAATAGTATTTCTATAGGAGCACAATTTTTCTCGAACTTTGGCCTGATTTTTGCAAAAGAAATATATGACCTGTATCAACCAACCTGAGCAAAACTTGTAGTAAATTTATCAGAGATTTTGTTCACCCCAAATTTGTTTTCATTCCAAAAGTTTAAATGACCGGGTATCAATTGTTTTTGAAGACAGGTCATAAATTCTTCTGGTAAACCCCATATATGGTATTGGTTCACCCTTATTTGGCACAACTTTTCCAACATCAAACACGTCGACGAGCCGCTTCGGGAAGAAAAATTTCTTGTCATGGGACTGAATTTTACAAAATATGACACTACTACTTACACAATCTAGGAGTTTGATATTGTATATTCAGCTGTAAGATGATGGATGATATATACATGAATAGTAGACTAAGAGAACACTTCTGAGGCGTGAGAGAGCATAAAATGTTGGAGCGGAGACTGACTGGCCTAACCAAAATGAAGGGAACAAGACATGAACCTGGCCAGCGCCTAGTTGATAGGCTCACAAACTCCAATAATAAGCAAGTTATATTTTACATCACGAAAAAGGCAGATGATTTTTACGTGGCTTAGGACGTTTCTTTATTCTATAACTTGTCATTTCTGCAAGAAAATACACTCCTAATGAATCCGATCAATTTCTGTAAAATTTGACGAAGCGATAAGCAAATGAATGGCGTGCAAGTTGAAAGAAACCCTAGAAACAAGATAAAACCAAAATTTCTTGGGAGAAGTGATTTTCGCATGGAAATATGGATATAATGAGATTAAATCGAAAAAAATTGGATACCAAGGCGGCAGAAAGCCGTAAAAACGTTGAAAAATGGAGATGGAGACAGACTGGCCTAACCAAAATAATGGGTACAAAATTCATAGTTAGTCCACGCCTTTTTTATAGGTTTCATAACAACAACAAAAAATATATAAAACTTTAGCTCAAAAGAAAGAGAAATGAATCTTGCATGGCATAGGAAGGGTTTCTTTCTCATAGGACGTAGCATTTGGAAGAAAATTGGCCTTGAATGAAAAAGTGAAATTTTGGTAAAATTCGACGAGCGGAATTGCAGCAATTCAACATGCAGGTGGAATGCAACTCTAAGTTCAGAAAAAGCTACAGAATCACAATTTAATTGATTTTTGGAAGAAAGTATGAATTTTGTTCCCTGAAAATGCCAACTTATCGATCAAATAGAGAACTTATGACTGAGAAAGAGACAAAAAGTCGAGGTGGAGACTGGTTGGCTTAACAAAAATAATGGGTACAAAATTCATAGTTAGTCCACGCCTTTTTTATAGGTTTCATAACAACAACAAAAGATACACCAAACTTTAGCTCAAAAGAAAGAGAAAAGAATTTTGCATGGTATAGGGAGGGTTTCTTTCTCATAGGACGTAGCATTTGGAAGAAAATTGGCCTTGAATGAAAAAGTGAAATTTTGGTAACATTCGACGAAGGGAATTGCAGCAATTCAACATGCAGGTGGAATGCAACTCTAAGTTCAGAAAAAGCTACAGAATCACAATTTAATTGGTTTTTGGAAGAAAGTATGAATGTCGTTCCAGAAAATGCCAACTTATCGATCAAATAGAGGACTTATGATTGAGAAAGAGACAAAAAGTCTAGGTGGAGACTTGTTGGCCTAACAAAAATAATGGAATTGCAAAGCGAAGTTGATCCGCGCCTAATTCAAAGGATCTGAAACGGAAGTCAAAAAGATGCAAAGTGCCATATCAAATGAAAGAAAAATGAATTTTGCATGGTATAGGATAGTTCGCTTTTCAAATAAACTCGTCACTTCTCGAGAAAACAACCCTGAATAAAAATCATGAATTTTCGTCTTACGAAACGAAAGAAAAATCTAAAGGGAGTCTTACGATTAAACGCTTCTTGAAAATGGGTAATTTCATTTCCAAATTATCCCAAACAAAAGAAAACTAAGTTTGTGAAGACTGTTCTTCCAAATAGAATCAAACATCTTTGAAATATCACAGCAGATGGATAAGAAATTCAAAGATTAATGTTGAGTTGCAATTCCGGACCTACGAGATTTTCGTGAAATCGAAGAGGATCTGCTTACCTGCTAGCATCCATAGCGTTTGTTTCTCTGCTTCCAAATCATCAAAATCTTCAATTTATGCATAGTTTTTATTACTAAACACGCTCAATATCAGATCTTACAAAAATGAAATGTTTTTTGATGTGTACGCGTGATGAAATCAGGAAAAGGGCGCGCAAAAATCACATGACCTCCACCTGCCTCCACAGCTTCGATGATTCAATGTGACGTCACACGTCAGTAGGGGTTGTCGGGCGTGCATTGGGTGAGTCAAAAAGATTACCCTTTTGGCGGACTGTGGAGTGAAGCTTGTGGGCTGATTTCCAAAAATGAAATGTTGACCTATCAGTCAAAGGCTAGACTTACTCCAAGTCTATTTCGTCATCTGTAATAAGTCTGCCTGAAACAGTAAACTATTTCGCTTTTCCCTTACCTAATTTTTCCTTCCCCAATTTTTTTCATTGACGAAATAGACTTGAAGCAAGTTTAGTCAAAGGCTAACTTAGTTGAGAAAATGTTATTTGGTAAAATCATTCATCTCTAAGGCCGAAAACTGAAAAAATGTCTGTATATGATTTATCAAGGTTATTTTCTGCAATGATTCCCCCATCATTATTCTTACCTCAAGTTGACGTTAGATTAAAAGAATTTTATTTTCTTTAGAAACTTCTCATCAATTGTAATCCCGCTTCAGTCGACCATGACTGTAATCCTACCATCTGGCCAAGGTGCGCATCCAAATCATAATCCGTTTCCGGATTCATTGCCAACATTTGCAGCATTAGAAGATACGGTAGGTAATCTTGTCCGTTGGATTCTTGAATCTAAGTTTTTATGGACTTGTTGCAAATATTGCGAACTTTATTCTTTACATTCTCGTTAAGTAGTTCAAGAATTTAGCCCACGAGAGCAAAATAGTTGCTATTGCGTCAATGATACCGGTCTGCCCCCACATGTCTGTGGGAAGCAAACGCTTTTGGCAAGTCATTGACTTCATCTTTAAGTAGTTTGTCGATTCCCGTTATCTGAGGCTTACATTTAAATCAATGCCTTGGTTTCTGGCTGCAGCAAAAATTAGCAAATAACGAATAGCGGAGAAAGCAGAAAATGATAAAGTGCCCGAAAAAATAATTGAAAAAAGAAAACTGATCAATATCTTCAGGAAATGAACACTAAGATATTTTGGAGATTTGATAAGAGGGGGTAGCATCTACCAAGCATTGAAATCATATTTTGATGGGAACAGAGATAGAAGCCGCACAAGGGTTAGCTGACATGGCATGACCTGCATCTGACACGAATAATGAATATGCAACAAAAACAATGATGGGCAGAGAAAAAATTCAGGATCTACTGTGTCATCAAACTTAAAAAGATAAGGAACGTAGAGAAGAAGACATTTATCATGATTGTTTACTTTCGCTTTTCAAAACGCAACAAGAATCTGCGTCATACTGTTCAACTTGCTATTATTTCTCTGCCTCATTTTAGATCGATGTTTTGCACTCATTGCAAAAACCAAAGAAGATTGTCATAGTAGGAAGTGATGGCCAACGATATCCAATGATGTGTAAACCAAAGGTATATAGCTACTATACAAACAAAGTTCCTTTTCAATTGATTATTTTCTTTCTTCATCTTTTATTGAAAGAAATATGTTCGTAAAATCGTCAGGATAGCCCAGCACTCCCTACCTATAAACATTTGATTTTTGGTCTCTCTGTTTCCTAGCAACTACCAATACTAAAAGTATGCTTTACCATTTTTTCCGTTGTTCTTTCTTTTTCAGGACGATCTACGTAAGGATGGGAGACTTATGGAATTCAATTCACTTGTTAACAAGGTAATTCGTATTTTTATAGTTTAATGGGCTTTCATCTGGGCAATGATAATCTGCAACCTCGTACCCTGTTATAATGAAGGCTTTCCGTAAACTGCACACCTAGGTTGAGGTTTGGTCTCCTATTAACAACAACAGTTACCTTTGGCAATGAGATTGTGATAATAGGCAATAAAAACGATCCTCTTTAAAAGGCTACTGCCCTCTGGTTATCAAGGCAATGATATTTGCAAATATATCATTTAATGATGAACTTGTTAAAATCTGTTCTAGAGTTTACCTGACCGATATCAGCCACTTTGTTCTGCAATTATGAGGGAATTTATCGAGATAGGTCCTTCGAGAAACCTTCAAAATGTGCTGAAAATCGCGAACAAGTATTCTGTTTTAAAGCAGTTTCTTTCACATGGTTGATTGCATGTTATCCATTTTGGGGTATGAAAGTATGATCCTTTGGAACGTAATAACATTACCATGGACGATTCAATCCCTTAAAGGGGATGACTCATTTCTAACATGTTTAGACGTCATACCTTTAAATCCCCTGTTAAGGCAGAAATCTTAGGAAAGTTTGGTCGCGATTTTGGGCATGTTTTGAAAGTTTCTTGAGAAGATTTTCTCGAAAAAGCCCTCATAATTTGAGGACAGAGTGGCCGATTTCAGTCAAGTAAAATTTAAAGTGAATTTTAAAGAGGGGCCAGTCTCTGGAACGCGTTGTAGGATGAAATGAAAGGAGCGCCTACACTACAGAAATTTCAGCAAGGGCTAATGAAATCCCGCAAGGTATTACCTAGGTGCTTTCACATGACTTCTTTAATTTCTTTTATCAATCTTATCATTGTATCTTTAATTGTGATATCTTTAGTTTAGTTTTAGTTTATTTTATTGCATGGCCCCCCGTAAATCAGTTTTCTTTAACTGAGGGTTGCCATGCCTGCAAAATTGAAAGTGAAATGAAAATAGACGATTGCGCTAAAGATGGCGGCGCGGAATTTTTTACCGAGATGCACTGCGTTCTTTAATCCAATTCCTATAGAATCGTTAAAGATTTGTGATTCGAATGCAATGCATCTCGGTAAAAAACTCCTCGCCGCCATCTTTAGCGCATTGGTGGGTTTAAACGTACCTACCGGAGAATTATATATTTGCGGGGATTGTTTTATTGCCTCGCCTGTTACTTCACTTAGTCTTATAAGATGCTTTGCTGCCTTGGAAGTCCGATATATTTTTTTGCGAACCGTCAATTTTTATTTAAGGAAGTCAACTATTATGGTTCTCGAAGGAACCTGTTTATACCTTTTATCGAGTTCAATCCTTACTTCAGATGAGTAAAGTAATTTGCATATGTTTAAAAGCCTGTTGCTCTCAAGCCATTTATCCGTTTCTTATAAACCAATAATTCTTGTTCAGCTAACATTTCAAATTAGATAAGAAAATTTATCTGGTCAAAAATGTTAAAAGCGATTTCATAAAGATGAATTCTCTCAAAATTTGTTTCAAAAGGCCTAAAATTCGTGCTCAGATTTGCTAGCAATTTAGCTCCACAGCTATCAAAGTAAAATCATTAGGTTTATGATCATTAAGCTACTGCCTAATGGCGTGCTCTTGGGACAGCAGTCACTCAGCCTGCTTTTTGCATGCTTTTCCCTATAAATCTGGATGGCTGGCAAATTTGATAAAGAATTTTTTGTCTGTTTAGGAGCATATTGAGCTGAACCATTCTTATAAAATCACTCGCATTTTGAGGGCAATACTACCGATGTTCACTAAGTAAATTGTTTTATCTAGACTGCGTTCACACGATGCCGTCACATTTTGAAAACGGTAAAGATGTGACGGATAGGCCTCCCGTTCACACGAAAACGGGAAATTTTTTTGCCGGCAGATTTTGAAAACGTTGAGTTTTGAAAGGGAAACTCTAAACCGCACATTTTGAAAACGGCATCGCGTGAACACTCGAAAATGATGAAAACGGACCATTTTTCAACGCTTTCGAAATGAGGCTAAACGGTTTTTAAGGTGTAGGTACATTTCTCTGGCATCAAATTCTTGGAGGGATTGCACTGAGTTACTTACCGTTGAATTTTCTATCGTTTTTTAAATTGTGCCGGTATCTTGTGAACACAAGCTCAAATTTTGTTACCGTCACATTTTTCACCGTTTTAAATATGTGCCGGCATCGTGTGAACGCAGTCTTAGTTGATATGCTAGGTGCACCAGGCATCATCAGTCGGTAGGAATCTACAAAAACGGTATGAGAGTTACAGGCTTTTAGTCATCTATACATTTTTCACTCACCTGGTATAATATTTCCATGGATAGATTTCTTCTTTTCCTTCCAACCAGCTACTTCTCAAAGATGCAGAATGCCGAAGGCGACAGTTACACATCAGGACTTATGTAAGTAATCAATTCAATGTTCACCCCTCCGCAATTGCCCCTTCTGTTTTCGTCGAGCTCCAATGCTAAACCCTCGTTTATGGTAACTTTGATGTTAGGAGTATCTTTCGAAACGTCGCTCAAATATAAAATCCCATTCGTATTTTGATAGATCTACTCTCTTGAGACAATGAAGATTTTTCAAGCAACTTTATTCTTTTGATACCAATATCTCTGCTTTAGGACAATGGTATTGATAAGTAAAGTGTCTTTCTGTTTTTACAGTAAATCCCCGCATATGAGAAGAACCTACCAAAATGAGAACCTACAGGCTGTTTTTCCTAAATTATGCACCTTGCAATTAAGAACCTGTTTTAGTTTGATGATACATTGGTTCTTATTGCAGGGGTAGCAAAGCTGATATTTGATTGTCTTTTTGAAGATCATTTTTGTCCCAGTTGGCTGTTAAAGTCTATTTCTCCTTCCCAGTTAGTCGTTAGGCCCATAAGAACCTTGCCAAAACAAATTACAAGGCGGTACATCTTTTGTAAAGACTACGAAAGGGCCTACACAAAGCACCCTTCAACTAGGAACCTTAAACCTTGAAATTAGTCTTCTTACCTTTAAAGTAAGAACCTATTTGAACCTGGCTCTCAAAAAAGTAGATTCTTATACGTGGGGATTTACTGTATGCACCATTACAGTTCAGACTAAGATTAAGGTACAGATCTGTCACTGCATATATTCACTTTACCTTTCATCTATTCTAGTATAGACTATCTATCAACAAAGTGTGTCTCGCCGACTATACCTATCGTCATGATTTTCATGATTCAACACATTTCTTATTGCAGGCTGTAATTCCACTCAGTGAAGAATGTGGTCTGTTAGAATGGGTTTCAAATACCACAGGACTACGACAGATTACTGACCACCTTTTCAAGTGAGTATTTCTTCAGTAGCTTTCATCCAAGGCCAAGAACTTCAATAATGGTCTAATATCTTTTCAAGGAGTAGTTATTTCGCAGTTTCATCCAAAGTTCGGAGCTTCAATGATAATATTATATTGCATTAGTCACTTGCTTCCTGAAAAGTTTTTCCGAGGAAGCTTTCTTCCGAGGAAGCTTGCCGATTACGAGGACGATAAAATTTGGCATGGAGTCACTCTCATTCAAAGGAAGTTTATTATGGAACAATCTTAACGATGAAATAAAGGAGCTACCAACAGTTGCAAGCTTTGAAAGAAAGATCAAAACCTGGACGGGTGAAGCATGTAATTGAAAAATTTGTAAATAGCCTGCCCATTACGTTGTGTAGCTTGTATATATTTCTTAGACATACTTGTAAATTATATTGTAAATAGTTGGTATTAATTAGTTTTTCCTAACTACGTTACACCAACTGTAAAGAATGTTTATGATTTGATTTGATTTGATTCTTCGGAAGTTCGTAGCCGATGATAGAAGTAGGCACCTCCGGTACAGTAAACCCCCGCAAACAAGAACATACTTTTCTAAATAACAGACTTACTGGGTTCTTCAAAATGAGGTACTTATGACAGTTTCAGGGTATGGCTCTTAGGGACACTTATGACTGTGATGAATGTATAGCTATATAGTATCTGTTTGATAAACTTGAGGGTGGGGTGACTTCATTTGAAATATTAGAGCGTGTGGTATTTCGTTGTTGAAAAAGCAATTTATATCATACAGCTAGATAAAAGAATTTGCATATTCCTGAAAAGTGTTGGAAATTCTCAGTGGTCAATAGTTGGGAGTTTGTTTACACTGATATGATGAAATTTCTTAATTAAGTGTACCATCTCATAAGAACATTGAAATAAATCAGTCTGTTTTTGGTTCTTATCTTTGGGTGTCTTTTTCACAAAATCAGTCTGCAGGTTCTTATTTTGCTGTATTCTTATTTGCGGGGTTTTACTGTAAGCCATCAAAGGAAATGAAATGAAATCAAAGTGGGTTAATATCATTGTCATCAATTTTTTGTCTATAGATATGATGAAATTTCTTAATTAAGTGTACCATCTCATAAGAACATTGAAATAAATCAGTCTGTTTTTGGTTCTTATCTTTGGGTGTCTTTTTCACAAAATCAGTCTGCAGGTTCTTATTTTGCTGTATTCTTATTTGCGGGGTTTTACTGTAAGCCATCAAAGGAAATGAAATGAAATCAAAGTGGGTTAATATCATTGTCATCAATTTTTTGTCTATAGATTCAGTGGAAAAGAGCATTCTAGTTGTAGTTAGATTCTTGCACAGCATGGAAGTGTGTTGAAGCTTCTCAATCTTTTCAACTCTTGCAAATTTTCTTGCTCTTTCATGAAGGTCTATTGATATGCATATTCTTTCTTCTCTGAATTCTCAGCAGTCATCTATTCCTCTGGAATGATTTTAAGGTTTTGTCCCTTTGGCATGCACTTTATTCAATTATTATGTTTTTTATCATGTAGGAGCTATAAGCATGCAGTTTTTTGTTGTTTATTGTCTTTGCAAATTTAAATTTAGCCTCATGCTTTATAATTTTGCATATTTTGATACACAGTTTGATTCGAGGCGTAAATAACATGGTTTAGGCAAATGAATTGGAATGATCGTCTAGTCAAGCTATCGAACTATTTATCTAACTTGCAATTGTCATGGAATGATAACATGAGATTTCGATGAAATGAAAATAATTTTTATCGTCGAACTCTTCGTCCTCCCTTTCCAACTCTAGATCAGCTTTTTAAATTTTCTCCTTTCTATATTTAGAGAGAAGGGGATAAGCCCCAAGATATCTGAATTGAAACGGCTTTATGCAACAATGACTAATTCTGATTTGAAGTAAGTTCGTCGTTCATATATTTGAATTTGGCCGTTCCTTTGTTTTTGTTTTGTTGTGTTTCGTTTTGTTTTTGTTCCCTCAAATCGTCGTCAAAGGAATTGTTAAGTACCGTTCATAGCCAGACCCAGATGACGTCATGTCTATTTTTGCTATAGACGGCACAGAATATTGTATTTCGTTGAGTTTTAGTTTGACATTGATATAAAGAAAATTCCTGCACTTTACATAAGTTTGGGCGCTGTTTTATTTGCATGGCAAAGAATATTATGCTTCAAATAATTTGATGCGATATTTCTTTTCTGTTTACTGGCAAGAGCAAAATCATTTACACCACTACTTACGAGCAGATTGTCCGTGGAAAGCTAAACAGACGCTAACGCCACCAGTTCGTCAGATTTACAATGGAAAAACTGTCTCTCGAAATATAGCTCAACTATAAACAATCTGAACCAACAAATACCGGGTGAGTCAGGAAAAACGTGGGGCGTTTGGCGGACTATGACGCCGCACTTAGCCATCCGATTGACGTGAGCTAAATTTTTCCGTGCGGAGAGTCTAACTTAGATCATAAACCTTTCCCCATCGAAATTGGTCATTTGATGCATTTGTTAAAAAAGATTTTTTTCGTAAGACATTGTATGTAAGTCTTGCAAACTGATGAAATCTTTAGCTAAGCCCCTTCAGCATTTTAGCCTTGCTAGAGTAGCAGAACCAAGTGGTATTATCAGGGGATACTGAAATAGTTAGACCTGGTTCACATCACTAGGTTGTTTGGGTCATTGCGGTCGTGCAGAGAGACCCAAAAGACAAAGACTCGGAGTTTGATGCACGACTCTAAGGACTCAAAAGACCTAGTGTGCACCAGGAGGCAGGCTTTGGGGAAAAGTGTTGTCTGCAAGCAGTCCCATTGCGATTTACGAAAGGTTGATCTGCATGAAGAAACCTCTTCGCAAGACAAAGAAGTGTGCATAATAAATGTCTTTCAAATATATTCTTCACTCAGGGCAAGTTATGATAAGACATCTCAAGGGGAGAAAACAGTATCCCCTGGCTATTTCATTTTCCCATGATAATACCACATGTACCTGTAAATCTTGCCAAGATAAAATGCGGAAGGGGATTGGCAAAAGATTTCACAATTTTGCAAGACTCTCATACAAAGTCTTACGAAAGAAAATCTTTGTGAACAAATGCATCAAATGACCGATTTCGATTGGAAAAGGTTTAGGATCTAATTTAGACCTTTGGCTTCATGGAAAAATTTTGTTCAAAGCAATCGGATGGCTAATTCGATGTCACAGTCCGCCAAACGCCCCACGTTTTTCTGATTCACCCGATAGTAATAATAGCTGGTCTTTTCAGAAGAATCAAATATGCAACAAACTGAATTGACAAATCAAACGTTGTTTGAAATTGTGGAGAGTTCTCAGAGCACACCAGGCAATCTCTCTCTGACCCCCCAAATGAACAGAAGTTTTTAGTAGAATTATGCGACATTTGTATTGGATATTGATATTTTAAAAGTATATCATAATGGAAATGTTATTTACCATTATGAGTTACTTGTATGTATTTTAGCACGAAAGTGGAAATGTTCAAGAACCAAGTCACCCCCAGGTACAAACATTTTATAATTGCTTTCTAAATATGTTTTGTTATTTTAGGCCTAAAACAAATCTCGTTGTTACAAATGTTATGCAAATCAACCATCTAAGGAATTTCTAACATACTATGGAACAAAATACACAGTTCTCAAGACCTGTCAGGAGTCAGGAGTCGCAGATGTAAGATCTGCTCATCTGCAAAATATTGATTTGTATTTTACAAGTATTTCTAGGTTATTAACAAGAAGGCTACTATCACCGTGGCCATCATTACATTTTAGGAATTAATGTGCCTTTTGAGGTATCGAGAGTCTTATGCAACCAATTCCATTTTTCTTTCAGATATCCGCCTGTATTCCCAGAATGGTTCCTACGGACTTTTCCTAATCCTACAAAGTGGTATGGCTGCAACATTTATTCCTTGACATATTTTCAAACTTGTACCTCGATTTAATCAATCAATCGAGGCAAACATGGTAGGATAACACATCGCTTTTTTAATAAAACACTACTTTGCTCCATGAGTAGATTTCCAAGCGCTGTTCTTTTTTGTAAATTCAATATAAAGAGGTTGCAATAACGAACTACCTAGGCCACTAAATACAAAATAGAACACTACTAGGCTCTTTTCGGTACGGAGTTAAGGTCTTATACTGCATTCACTATGAGTAGTTTATACCTAGACTACATTACATAAGTCCCTCTGACTTACGCTCGTTGTTGTTGTTGTCATCGCTTCAGTTGAGGGACTTATGTCCTTACGCTTCAGAATAGGGACTAATTAGGCCAAGTCCGCCGCGTTCACGGCGCGACCAATCAGATCATTACTTTCTTAATATGGTCAACCCACGTGCCTATTTTTAGCGTTCGATTGGCTCATTAGTTCAAAGTTCGACTTCTCGAAGCGAGGCGACGCTCGAAATGACGTTCGAAGGGACGTTCGACTTTTCTTTCGACGTTCGAAGGATGGAAGATGTTCTAAGGTTCTTCTGATTTTTCGTAAGATTTTAGTCCCTGTTTAGAATCAGTTTGGTCGTGAGTCCTTTGTATGAGTGAAATTAAAACATCAGATTATAAATGTTGAACGAATACAAGGAATCATGTCGTCAGTCTAGTTCATACGCAGTTAGATAAGATTATATTAAACTAAAATCAAAAGCAAGTTTGTTGTTTAATCCTCAAAAGTTGATCTAAATCAAGCCAAGCGCTTATCTAATTGTAGCAAAAGTTGTTTGAAAAAAACTAAAACCTCCGAGACTCTGTTAAAATCTGCAGTATCCGTGAAGCAATCTCAGTTCCTTTTTCTTTCCTGGGTCATTTCATAGGTTGGTGAATAATTTATTAAAAGTAAGCGAACAGTTAAGTAACAGGAAACGGTATTAGTTGTTTCAGTCACTTGGTTGATACGATAAATGTCTTGCAGAGCCTCATTGGGAATTATCAAAGTTATCGATCACTTTTTTATCAGGTACATGGCAAGACTGGCCTATTGCAGAACTACAGCAGTTATGTCTATGGTTGGATATATATTAGGCCTAGGTGATCGTCATGGAGAAAACATCTTATTTGATTCTAAAACTGGAGATTGTTTCCATGTCGATTTCAATTGTCTCTTCAACAAGGGAGAGACATTTGAGTGTCCTGAAAGAGTTCCTTTCCGACTTACACAGCAACTTGTATCTGCGATGGTAAGTTTTGCTAAGTTTTGAATTTATGTTTCTGCCCCTTTTCTATAAAACTTCTATGTTCAGCCAACAAGCTTGGAGTCATTTGTCCAATTTTGTTGATTTGATGATTTCCTAATGGAAAGGATGAACTGAGATAAATTGGATGAGGAGTTCTTTCGCTATTCACGATTCCATGGTGCCCAAAATTTTGAGGAGAACCGGTAAGCTCTTCATGTCTTCAGTCACATCTCAAAGGCATGTAATCGTGTGAAACAACAAAGCAAACAGAAATTGTCCTACCTCGGTTTCTGAAAAAATTGCATCTCTTGAAGTTTTCTTCCGACTAGATTTCAATCGATCAATGGAATCAAGTTTTCGCATATCTACAGACATACAACCCAATAATATTCAAAACATTTCCTTTCTAAGTTACCCTTTTGACTGTACCAGATAATCTATAAACTACTGATTTATTGCAGACTTAAAGTATAAAAAAGAAATCTTACCAACGAACTTCAGATTCCACTCATCTGCCACCATAGCAACTTTGCAAACATGCTTTCAGGGCAAGAGGCATCTAATATTCAATAGTCTTCCTCTAATTATGGGAAATAATTGTGACATGCATCTATTGCTCAACGCACAATTTATGCAATGTTCTTCACTAGGGACCTCTTGGTTATGAAGGAATTTTCCGAAGATCATGTGAGGTCACTATGAAGCTGATGAGAAGCCAAAAAGATTCATTATTGAGGTTGAGAGTTTATCTATTAATTTAATACCTTAGGAATTCATTTTGGAGCTTTGTAGCTGTCGTGCGCTTCTGTAGCTGTCTTCACTCGAGTAATCAGGGATGCTTTCATTGCTATCATGTCGAAAAAAGAAGTGAGCTACATCTTTGAAAGCCTGATACTGGTTTTTGCAAATGAGTCAAATCAAGTTAGCACCTCGTTTGGGTTGTAGAATAAGAAAAGGGTGTTGCCGATATTCAAAACTGATATGTTAACCTATCAGCCAAAGCCTAACATAGAGCTACAGTTTTGTTTGATGAAATAGCTCATCTTTTAGACCCAAGAATATGGAAAATGCCGGTCAGGAATTTCTCCCCCTTCCATTCTAGTCCATGATTTACTTGCTATTGACATGTACATTCGATGAAAGTGTAAGTTTCAGAAATATTATTTACATATCAATGTCGTGTAAATCATGGAATAGAATCTAACGTGGAAGGCTAAGTCCTATTACCAGTGTTTTTAGTTCGTAAATTAAGTTCTCATCAGTATTCTTCTCGAACCCCTTTCCAGCATTTGGCTAATTTCTGTGTCTGAAAGATGAGTGCTTTACCCTAAGAAATTAACACATCTGAGGTAATAAATATTAACTAACACATGTCAGGTAGTCTTTCACCAATAGATTAGAATGTTCTTTTTAAATATTTGTCAAGTTTGTTTTCTTCCACAGTCCGCCAAAGATCTTAAGTCATTTGACTCAACTGGTATACCAAAGAAATGTATTCTGATGTTCTTGTTGACCTTAAGCCCGCCGCACACGGAGAGGAAAATGCTCAGCAAAGTGGCATGAATGTCATTTTGCTCAGCAAAATTCTCACCGTGTGCGGATGATTTTTGCTGAGGAAATACTCATTTGTGCAGCTGAGGAAAATATCTATCGTGTTTGATAATTTCTGCCATTCGTGCCAAAATTCTCACCGTCTGCGGTATCACTGAGAATTTTGCTCACTGCCTTGGCTGATCACGTGTTCATGTTGCCATGGCATCGACCAAAGGTCACAGGATTAGATCATGGACACGTGATCAGCCAAGGCAGTGAGCAAAATTCTCAGTGATACCGCAGACGGTGAGAATTTTGGCACGAATGGCAGAAATTATCAAACACGATAGATATTTTCCTCAGCTGCACAAATGAGTATTTCCTCAGCAAAAATCATCCGCACACGGCGAGAATTTTGCTGAGCAAAATGACATTCATGCCACTTTGCTGAGCATTTTCCTCTCCGTGTGCGGCGGGCTTTACCCAACACGTTTTTGTTCTTACATGGTGTATCTGAAGTATTCATCAAATTATATCTTGATTGTTCATTATTTTCTGTGAATTCTCTATGCATTACATTACTCTAATGATATTTGGCGTATGTAAATCCGATGCCATTACATAATTCCTATGTTTATGTTATTCAAGCTGAGCAACGCATTGTTTTAGAATTGGGTTTTTATGCCTAAATAAACCAAAGCTGTTCTCTGAGTACATACCGGGTGAGCCAGAAAAAAGTTCCCACTTTTGAAAATTCATAACAGCAAGAGTATTTCACAGATTTGAATGATTCCAATTCTAGTTAAAAGCCAAAAGGTTGAAGTATTTTTTTGATTTTTCTCGTTGTCTCACGAGCACTACAAATATAGGTAAATTCAACTTTACAAAAATTTCATGGTTAATTGATTACTGGAAAATGGCCCAAAACATCGATCAATGCATAAATGACTTCTCGCACAAAATAATTAAGGAAATGCAATTTCTCATGGGTGAGAGATATCCTCTAGGCATTAACTTCCTTGGGATTGAAAATCTTTCGCATTTGTTTGAAAATCGATGTCTTATAGCTCTTGAGGGAGGTGAAACGCCCATGGCCTATTGTTCGATTTGAATAGAATCCTTACGATTTGATCAATGTTTTAGGCCCTTTTTTCGTCATTTTGCAACCATAAAATCTTTATAAAGTTAGGTTTACCAATACTTCTAGTGCTGGTAGGACAGTGAGAAAAATCACAAAAATACTTCGATCTTTCGACTTCTAACTAGAATTTGAATGATTCAAATCTGTGGAGTAATCTTGGTGCTATGAATTTTCAAAAGTGGGAACTTTTTTCTGACTCACCCGGTATACAATGATAATTAAGTGTATTGGAAATTCCTTCTCCCACAATTAGTACCGAATTAGTCAAAAAAAGTTTATGCGTTTGGAGGGCTGTGGAATAAAAAGTATGGGGACGACTGCACTTTAGCGGACCAGCTTTATGTCATATCTCTCAGGAACTAACCCTAACCTAACCCTACTAACCCTAACTTAACCCTAACTTATCCTAACTAACTCTAACCCTAAACTAACCCTAACCCTAACCCTAAACTAACCCTAACTAACCCTAAACTAACCCTAACTAACCCTAATCCCCATTTCCAAAGCCTAACTCTGACCCTAACCCTTACACCATGACACATAGTGTGCCGATTTTGAAAGCTGGTCCGCTAAAGTGCAGACTAGCCAAAGTATGTGACTGATATTCAAAGCTGAAATGTTCATCTATCAGTCAAAGGTCAACTGAGATGAGAAAATTTTTTTTTGGTAGTATCCTTCATCTTATAGACTCAGAAATTAATAAAAAGCCACCAAAGGGCATGTTTGGGAACAAAAATTCCACGTTCCATTCTGGTCCATGATTTACCTTCTATTGAAATTGGGATTCAGCATCTCAAGCTGGCAGTGTAAACTTCAATGCCACATAAATCATAGACCAGAATGGAATGTGGAATTCTCGATTCCCATACAAACCCCTTACAAGCTTTTTGATTGTTGTTGGGTCTGACAGATGTGTAATTTTACCAAACAAAATGTTCTCATTTAAGTTAGCCTATGACTGATAGATTAGCATTTTAGTTTTGAATATCGGTGACATACTTTTTATTCCACAGCCCTCCAAACGCCTAAACTTTTTTTTGACTCACCCGGTAGTTAAATTCTTATTTCATTCTTCACTTCAACAGTGTTCTCAACACATTTCTTTACGATCCACTTGTTGAATGGACGAAAGAAAAGCGAAAGCAGTCTGCTGAAACAGGAGAAAATACGAATGAAAAGGTATTATATTTTAGCTTACTTTTGCTGTTGTGCTCAGCTGATTGCTTCTTTCTCAGATCACCTCCTTCCGCTGTCTTCTGCGATGGGATTTGTCTGCGAGGTTTGAATAAAAAAAGCATTTGCAGCAACTCATAATTGACTTCGTGCTCGAAGCTCTCCATCTTATTTATTCACCTAGCGAATGAAATGATATTTAAATGCACCGTCAAATTTTTCAAGCTCACAAAACATGTCTGATAGTTTCATCATTGTCTTCTGCGTCGGATTGATTGGGATGGCTCCTGCTTTCCGGTCTGATGGGTGCGGTAGGCCGGTTTTCGGTCCTGTTTTCTGCATGGCTGTTAGCTGCGCGGGAGCCAGTTGGCCTTTCGGGATTCTGTGGAGCGTTCATTCCTGGTTTTCACAGAGCCGTTTGGCTCCTGGGTGATAGATAGTTACTTGGGGGATTGAGAGCCGGTTTTCTTCGCTCGTTAGGGTATGGAGCGGAATAGCCCCAAACATATAGTCCTGGACTACGATGACGCACATAGTGTCTGTATCTTTCTTGTATTTTCTTGTATAGTTTTTGTTTATGTATTGTCCGTTGAGTAGCGTAGTTTATCTTTTCCATGTAACTTAATTTGATGTTTGACTTAATATTGAGTTTGAAGGTGACTTGATAACATTTCGTTTTTGTCTCCATCTCAAGTTGTTTTGTTCTTTGTATCCCAACGTTTGTTCACCGTAGAAAAAAATTTATTCACCTATGCACATGTTCAAAATATGAAGATTCATTTCATTCAGTAATGATTCTTCATACTGATATTTGCAGGCTGTGATTATCTTGCGAAATGTGGAAGATCGTTTGGCTGGGTATTGTGTTTCGATGAAGAATCTCAGATTGAATTTATCAATCGAGGGTCAAGTTCATCAGCTAATCAAGGTATATGATTTTAACTTCTTTGATATAATTCCTTCGTTCGTTCATTCATTCATTCATTCATTCATTCATTCATTCGTTCGTTCGTTCGTTCGTTCGTTTGTTCGTTCGTTCCTTCGTTCGTTCGTTCGTTCGTTCGTTCGTTCGTTCGTTCGTTCGTACGTTCATTAATTTCTCAATAGGCTGGAAGGATTTCTAGGTATTAAAAGATGATTTAGTGCATGCTGCATCCAGGCATTGGACTTCTAGTTTAACGTCCCTCCCGAAGGGCGGTGATGCTAAATATGGTATGCATATGGTATGCTCAATACAGTTTTCAGGAACTGGCATAGAGGCATCGCATTCACTTCCTGGGATCAGGGGTGGAAAAAATGATTTAATTTCTGGTACCAAAATAAGTCTTGAAAAAATTTAAAGCGAGAATCGCTTCAAAAAGTATCCACCTTTGACAGATCATAATATGTAATGAATTCGATAGAATTTGAAGACTGATTATCAATCTTTAAACACAATCGTAAAGGGTACTTTGTTGGGCAAATTTTATTGGGGTTTCAGCTGACGAGTTCTAGACTTATGAACAACAACTTAGTCACGAAATTCCTTTGTCTCATTCCTTTGTGTAACAGCCTATATTTCTCAATCTCGTCCCCAGAGTGAGTTCGTTGCTCTACCTCTACTCTGGGATACAAGAGGCCGTTCGGCAATCTGATTGGCTGTTCGCCATTTTGGGCCGTAACTCCGATTTGCGCTGGGTAAACGACCTCGGCATGTCAAAATTCAGCTTAAAACCATATGCTTTACCTATTCCGACCATAATTTGCAAGTTATTTCCGAAATTCGAAGAATAACGAGCCATTTCATTTTTGAAGCTGCGGTGAAAGTTCCCCGAGTTTGTAACTTAGGCCCATTTTCATTCCAAACAAACCGAGCTTACTTTCACATTAAACACACTTGCCGACCCCAGATTATTGTTTAAATACCTACAAAAAGGTTCGAATAAGGTCCCCAAAGTGTTTGTTTTCAATTTCTCCATTCATCTTGTGCAGAATTAGCGCAAGAACTAACCTCGTTCCCAGGGCCGCCATTGTCTTCCTTAGGTCATCGATGTCGGCCCAGGTACCGGTTGCCGCAAAAGTGGCCATTTGGGCGTCATTTTGTTTTGCATAAATTATCACTTGCAGACTCATTACAAACTCTCCTATTATCTCTATAGTCAAAATGAGTTGAACAGCATGAAACATATGCCAATAGATTTTGATGCATAACATACTATGTAGTAAGTCCACACAAAAATGGAGAAAGTATGAAAATGAGACGAAAAATGACTGATCTTCTTCCACCGATGCAGCAGAATATAATGCGAGAAACTAAAAACTAATTTTTTGAGGACCTTTATTTAACCCTTTTTAAGGTATTTAGACAATAATCCAAGGTTAGCAAGTGCATTTAATAGGAAAACGAGCACGATTTCTTTGGAGTGAAAATGGGCCTAAGTCGGAAAATTGAGGAACTTTCACCGCAGCTTCCGAAAAAGAATGGCTCGTTATTCTCTGAATTTTGGAAATAAATGGGACATTAAAGCAGTTATGGGTAAAGAAGATGGTTTTACGTCGATTTTTGACATCCCGAAGAAGTTTGCCCGGCGCAAAATGGAGTTAGCGCGCAAAAAGACACGGGCAAAAATTTTACCCCATTTTTGAGCCCCCCTCACAAAGCCCCCAGGGGCAGTATCGTACCCCAAATGGTGGCAAACGACTCCCAGACGATCGGTCTCTTGAAATCTTTTTTCCGTTTTCAAATCGGTTGAGCAACCATCGAGCATCAACTCCAAACGTAACCTCAGGTCGAAAAAAAACTTTTTTTTCTTTGATCCCCAATTATGACGTCATAATGACCCTCAACTTTCTTGAAACCCCAAAATTCGAAATCTCCATGGTCCATTACCCCTTTTCAACTCCTCATCAGCCCTACACATGAAGCATGTTTTTCTCAATAACCATTTGAAATAGGACCATTTTTGAATGGGAATCAATAGGAATGGTCCCCAAAATGACCAAATATAGCTAATTTCTCCCGCATGTGCTGACGGATAGGGCTCAAACTCCGTCAACTGGGGCACATACATGACATTTAAGTATACCAACAATCCTTTTTTCAATCCTTTGTCCTGTTTTCCCGTGACAGCGATCCAAAGTTGACCAATTTCTCGCCAAAGCCAAGCAATAACTCTTTGGAACAATTAGTGAGCCTTTTGTTATCGAATAGCCAATCAAATAGCGAATTGGACCTGACCGGTACCAGGGTCAGTACTGACGTAGGAAGCTAGCCCTTGGAACCAGGTTGCGCAAGAACAACGGCCATTTTCCGTAGATTGGCGTTGCCTAGCCAACGGTGAAATCCATAATGGCTTCCACATTTGCCCATCTTTTGGGCAAATGTGATCGAAGTGTACCAGGGCGTTCATTCGGCTTCGTGGTCAGCGTATGACGTAAGAACACCCTGGGAACGAGGTTGTATATTTCTTTGTCAATGGGTATAAATCAAGAGAATCTTTAGGATTTTGACGTAAAATTGACTTTCCTTTTCTCCCTTGTCTGTTTTTATTCTTTTTCCCTTCGTTTTTTCATACTCTCTAAAGACCTGAAAAAGTTTCTGGGACCATTGGTGCCGTGGTCCGCTACTTTTTCCACCGCTGCCTGGGATGCTCCGCATTTACCATTAGACCTTCAAAATATATGGAATCGGTGAATTTTCTTGATGTAGAAGTGGTCATTTCAAATAGAACGGAAATCACAACAGATATTGTTTACAAAGATTTGTATGAAAAAAGATAGATTTGCACTGTCAGTCTCGAAAGACTGCCGACTTGTTTTCGCAGGTGATTGCAAGCGCTTCACTGATTCCTTCGCAGTTGCCAATCGTAATCAATTGACCAGTTTTTCTTGTGTTTGTTGTCGAGTATGCTACCAAACTTTAGAATTTCATTGCGGAAAAACTGGCCAAGCTTTTGACTTCAAAGTTGGCATGTGTGTCGGCAAGCATATCGTGTGTTTGGTAACAAAGTTTGATCAATATCTTTAGATTAGCGGAGTGGAAAATGAAGTTCTTCTGAAGCTAGTAAAATATTTTGAAATGAGGTTTCTCCAAAGCCGTGAAAACAAACAGTTTTGTTAAATATGACTTTCGATTGCCAAGAATATGAGAAGTCCCATACTTTTAAAGAATTTCGAAGCTCGATTGGTTGCAGAGCAATTAACAAGTTTCTAAAGAGGAGGATTTCTGAAAACCGGCTTTCTGCGCTCATCAGAGCGTGTTGCAGAGTCACCTTAGTCATAGCCATGTTGTCAAGACCATTTCAAACTTCTTCAGAGGCATTCAAGATCCGGAAACAAAACAGGCTTTTAAATTGCAACTATCCCTACTCTTTGATTGTACAATTATTCCACAAAGCGAAATTACAAGGTCCTGCACCTTACAAAACGAGGGATATTATACCACTAGTTACGACATTTTACCTAAGTTTAAGTCATAGCCATGGTATCAAGACCATTTCAAACCTCTTTAAAGGCATTCAAGATCCGGAAACAAAACTGGCTTTTAAATTGCAACCAGCCCTACTCTTTGATTGAACAAGCTTTCCAAAGCGAAATTGCAAGGCCCTGCACCTTACAAAACAAGAGATATTATACCACTAAAGTACGACCAAAAACTATGTAGAGTTAAAACGTTTTTCGATGCCATTGCGGCTCTATTTGCTTAATAGTAAAAGTTAAGGTCTCTTTCGAAAGAGGAAGAAAAGCGTAATATCCTTAAGCAGCATTTTCGAAATTTAAGCTTACAGAAGGGGGTTGAAATCAAGCCTCAAAAAAAGCAACTCTTAGCCCACGCATCCGTCGAGGTTGAAAAATATATGGCTGAAAAGCTCTATCTTAGCTGTATCCAAATCTGTGCTCCGTTTATTTGTTAACTAAGTACATTTTCGTCCATACGCGAAGAAATGGCCAAGGGTTAGCAGATTTTGGAAAAGTTGGTTTCCCCAAAATCGGGGGAAGCAACAAGTCGCTACTGCAACGAATAACACGGACTCAATCGCAGTAAAACTGTATCGAGCATGGAAGGTTATCGTAAGGGAGTTTAACCGTAAGGGAGTTTAACTTTCTCGTGATTATTGATGCTTTCTTTGAAAAAATATTCCATTTGAATTTTGAGTTGTTCGGTCAAGCATCTTAGATAACAACTGTTTCTTGCAGAAGCACATGAAATGCATCGATTGTAATCTCTCAAGCGGCTAGATTCGCTAATGAGAAACACTGCGCTACTGCAAAGGTTCTTTCAAAAACTGTAAGCGTACCAATTTAATTGTTTAGAATCTAAACAACATATTCTTTGAAAGAAATCAGCAACATTTAGGAAGAAGAAGTGAATTTCGACTAAACTCTCTTGACACAATCTTTCATGCTCGGTACAGTCTTTTGTGATAAAGTCCCTCTGATATTTGTTGTTGTAGCGACTTGGTGCTTCCCCCGTTATTGAGAAAACCAGATTTTCCAAAATCTGCTAACCCTTGGCCATTTCTGCGTCTGTAGACAGAAACCTATTGGGTTGACAAATAAACGGAGCATAGATTTGGATACAGCTAAGATAGAGCTTTTCAGCCATATATTTTTCAGCCTCGACGGATGCGTAGGCTAAGAGTTTCTTTTTTGAGGCTTGATTTCAACCCCCTTCTGTAAGTTTGAATTTCGAAAATGCTGCTTAAGGATATTACGCTTCTCTTTCTCTTTCGAAAGAGACCTTAACTTTTACTATTAAGCAAATAGAGCCGAAATGGCATCGAAAAACATTTTAACTCTACAAAGTTTTTGGTCGTACTTTAGTTACGACATTTTACCCAAGTTGATGTCATAGCCATGTTATCAAGACCATTTCAAACCTTTATAGAGGCATTCGACATCCGGAAACCAAAATAAGATTTAATGATACCACACCAATAGTCGCATTAAAGCAACCTCCATGCCTTATTTCTATTCTCTCAAACGCGAAATTCACATCCATCTTCTCGCTTGAAAAACAAGAACCCGGAATTGAATTATGCAATACGGGCAGGATAGGCAACAGCACTCTAATTAATTATTTTTTGTAGCTTAATACCTTGTAACTTGTTGTAATATTTGTGTCTCCATGTTAAGTGTAAGTCTTAGGCCCCGTTCATACGAGAACGGAACGGAACGGAACGATGTGGAACTGTTCCAGAAAACAAAGAAATTTTTCAGGTGTTCACACGAGAACGACTAGAAACGTTCCGTTCCGTTCCGAAAAGTGGACGGCTCTGAAATGTGAGCCGTAAAATGGAACGAAACGGAACGAAACGATTTAGCCCTCGTGTGAACACTTTTTGAAGCGTTCCGTTCCACTTTGCGGACTTTTTTCATGCAATTTATACATGAGGTAATTCTAAGACTCCAAACAATAGGATTGTTTACGCATGAAAATGGAAAAACTTAATGGCGAGCTTAGAAAATTTATATCTCTAGGGAGGAAGATATTAACACTTCAAATCGATCCATTGCCGTGTGAACAACCCTTAAAAAGTTCCGTTCCGTTCCGTTCTGGTCCGTTCCGTTCCGTTCCGTTCTCGTGTGAACGGGGCCTTAGGGTTGTTATGTATTTCCATGCTCCTTTAGCTTTTGTATTGTAATTGTTTGTCTTTGTAAATTTTTTGAGAATATATAAAAAAATTATGCAATAAAGCACAATGCAAATTATGCCGTCTAAATCTGCAACAAGTAAAGAGTTTCAAAACTGCAAATAGAAGTATGTGGGATATCAAATCAGAAATTACCTACAATAGCAAAAACGTTTGGTATTTTCTGTCGTGCAACTTATGTTTGTTTTCAATTTGTTTTGAGTAGGCTTGTCAGGATTTCTAGCTACTGAAAGCTAATTTAGGCCCACTGTGCATGCCGCATCCAGGCATGGGATCCCTGGTTTAACGTCCCTTCCGAAGGACGACGAGGTGAGCTGTGAGGTCAGGTCTCGGAGGTCACCCATCCGGAATCTGACGTCACTCGGCCGAGCTTAACTTCAGTCACCTGACGAAGACTGTATAAGCCACTCGGCCACTCACCCCGTGGTGCTAAAATCGTGGTAAAATAAAAACGTGGTAAAATTTTACCATTTGGTGGTTAAATAAACTACATCGATCAAACAACGAATTTACGTCAAGATTGAATCTTGCTATTTTCCGAAACATGTAAACAACTACAGAAAAATCTAATAAAAGGATTAAAGAACCTTTCGTCAAAATTTGGGCATGTTCTATTCGCTGGACCCCAAGACCCCAGGACCCCAGACCCCAAGACCCCGGACCACAGACCCCAAGACCCCCGACCCCAGACCCCAGAAATAGATAAAGATACTTTTCATCATGTAAGTTTTTGATATCAAAGTGGTGGAAAATGGGTGAGAATGCAGGAAAACTGTATAACCTTACCAGATATAAGTCTAGCAAATGAAAACTAATAAATCTACCATGTAAAAGAGCCATTGACTACTGTACTCTACCGGACACATGCCAACAACGGAAGGGCAACTACTCCTTATAAATCACGGCAATTTTTAAGGAGATTGTTTTGTTTCCTCAAAACAATTTTAGAGATTCTTTCATTAACCTGAAATATATCGGGTCGGGCGCTTTTTGATGGAGAGACACTTGCACTGTTAAGGTTAGAAGTGGAAATAAAAAAGGTAGCGGAAAATTCCCCACCAGAGAAATTCTTGCAGTGAAAAGCCCTGGCCTGATACAGCTGATGCCATTACTCAACGATATTGTTCAAGAAACTTCTCTTAGCTCTTTCAAAATTTTGCATGGAGTTCCTTAAATTTCGCCAATCCTGGTACTGGTTTGTTATAAACAAGTTTCTTATAAAACCAATACAGAATAAACTGTAGCCGCAACATGAAACCAGCATGTTGTGAAAGCTAGCCAGCAGAATAGAAAGTTAGAAGTATTGCAAAGTCTCCAATGATTCTGTTAAAATCAGGAGTTTTACACTCAACTACCAACGATGGAGATAAATTTCCATCAACATATCTGCGATTATAACTCAAACTAAGAAAACTATAATGTTGCAGTTCACAGCATGAAAAACGTGCTATAAAAACGGAAGTAAAACGTCACTCGTTCATAACAAAACAATAGGCCTATTTTTCGCATATTCTAACAATTTCTTTGACCAGGTGATCGTAACTGTTCACGACAAAGGTGAAGCTTTATTGTCCACCAACGCTTCAAATACTTCAGATCAACAGTAATCTCTAATTTCTTTCCTGGGATTGCCCAGTTTCAATATTTTTTGGCTCTGGTACCCAGGGTTATATCCAGGCAAAATCTTAATTTCATAGTATGTTATAATTCCAAATGACGCATGCATACCTTTTATTTTACAAGAAACCCAAGATTAAGCTCGAAAAATGCAATTCTGATTTGAAGAAGTGTTGAGACATCTGTCCATTTCTCATGTCTATTACCACTTCATGGAGACCAGCATTGTGAGAGGATTATCACTGCCCTCTTTCAAGATGTCGACAATCTCAGTACTCAAATTATCTCACAAAGTTTTCCTATTTTCCTCTCTTTTTACCTATCTTCCAACACTTTGATATAAAAAGTTGCATGATGAAAATTATTTACATTTACTTCTGGGGTCTTGGGGTCCGGGGTCTTGGGGTCCGGGGTCTGGGGTCCTGGGGTCTGGGGTCTGGGGTCTTGGGGTCCAGCGAATAGAACATGCCCAAAATTTGCGCATTTATGAAACTTAACGACTCTAAGCCACTTTTAGAATACGAAAGTAAACTTTTCAACAAAGGACATGCCATAATGAACTGATAATCTTACATTTTCTGTCGGTAATCCTCTACTTAGTTTCTAAATCGTAAATGCAATCTAGCTCTAATGTTGATGACGGAAATTTGAAAGGCCTCAGTGTGCTGTCCGTTTTTTGTGTGTCCATTTTCTTCTAGTACCTCCTTATTTAGTATAAACTACAGTACCAAGTTTACCATATACATTGTTTTTTCCTTATCTTATCAGGTCAGGATCTTTAGCTTAAACACTGTTTTCTCTTGTTTGTAGGAAGCCACGTCACTGGAAAATCTGGCGCAAATGTACATCGGCTGGGCTGCCTATCTATGAGTAGAGTAGGTCATCAGTAATAATCGGTAAGGGGCAGAAACTGATCGCAATCTCTTTCCTATCCACCAAAACGCAAGCTGATAGTAAGTTGTCCAAATTAAATGACAAGTAGTGATATCCAAAACAGCATATTGGCTTTGGGCTAAGGGGTAGAGTATCTGTACGAAATGTTGGCTGCAGGAGAGATGAGCTAATTCACACCCCCCATGCAGTTTCGTTTTGTATAACTCTGCTGTTTTCTTTTTTACGTAGTTCCAGTTTGTTGTCAAGTATTCTTGTAGTTTTGTAGGTTTGATAATTTCATTAAAAAACCTGTACGAAATATTTTCAAAGTGAGACTATCTGCAGAATATTGAACACCATTGCAACGGTACTTTTATCCGTAGAATAAACGCTTTGTAGGGCCTGTCATGTTTTACTGATAGGCCTTGGGATGGAGGAAAAGTTATTTGCTTCCAAACTTTCACTTTTTACTAATGATGATCCAGTAAACAATTGTTTTGATATTTCAATATGTTCACGTTAACACACTTTATTCCTTGCAAGTCTGGTTCAACGGTGCTTTAGCGATTAAGTCAGGCATAAGATATTTGAAGTATTGTGGTGGACACAGAAACATGGAAATGAGTAATGAATCAAAGTTGTGAAATGTGTAACCCCCTGAAAATATTACATTTCACATTTGTGATCACTTGGCTTTAAGGACCTCCCGGGGTGTTATTTATTAAGTTTATGTATTAGATATTTAGCCATTCTCTTCTGTCCCGCCGATAAATGATGATTCATTCATTGGTTACTTTATTTTAAAATTTGTTGTGTTTTGTTAAGTACAACGTAAACTGTAAATACCAATGTTATTTTTTTGTGAATATATTTAGAAATCCAAATATTCCAGGAGGCTCTTGTTGTTTTTTTTCTTCATCGACAATTTCATCATAAAATTGTGTTTCATTCGTTGTTTCAGGGAAAATTCCATTTTCCCTATCCTCTGCCTCTTTCAACGCCGCTTCTTTTTCCCTCAATACTTGGGCTTGTTGCCTCACTAAAAGGAAATGCAGGGATTTTACACTAACGAACAACTGTTTTTTGTTTCAAAATCAAAACAATTTAAACACAAAAAGTTACTTTCTACTGTGCCATCCAAAGCAAGAAAAGACACAAGGTCATCTGGTTCCTACTGTAGGTGGCACTCACAATTCTAATACTTTAGGGGGAAAGTAGAATCCAGGGTAGCTTTGTACCAAATTATACACAAACCCTAAATTTATTTTACGAACAACTTAAGACACTGCATATGAACCACGTTACGACAGTACTGAACCACGTTACGACAGTACCTCCCTTAGGCCCCTTTTGAAATTGGAGAAAGGGAAATATCAAAATTTGGACTCTACACCTTTGTCCCTGCTCAACCCTGCTCAACCGCTATTTGATAGTCATATTTTGGTTGGGGGGGGGGGCAAAAAAGCCCTCCCTTCCTAACTCTTGACAGGTAATAGGTAGAGCGACCAAATTTGGTGTGCTAATAGCCTCAGGCAGGTACATTCTGTAAATGTAAAACTTAACCTAAGATTAGCCATAATTTTTGCTTACGTCAGCATTTTCCTTCGTGTGGTCAAGAAAAGCGGCAAAATTGGCCAGAATCAGGAAAATCGCGATAAAATCAACTTCGGAGCACTTTTTCCATTAGCCTGCGTGCAGACTTTACTTGCCATTGTGAATGGGAGCCAAGGCGGAACTTTCTTCACGCAGGCTACTTTTCCATCCAAACATGATAATTGTGATAGAATGCATCAAATAACACTACAATACAAAAGAAAGTTGTAAAATATTCCACTTCTGCTCCTTTTTTCGCAATAATTGAGATTTTAGAATTTGCGATTTTTCCAGGGTCAGTCCCAGAAAATTGTCACCCGCCCCCTCATTTTTCAAAATATTTCAATGAAACTTTTTGAGAAGTTGCACAATAAGTGGTTGCAAAACGTCAAGAAGTTTCATGGCTATAAACTTGTTTCTGGCAGAGTTATTAAAAAGATCTACTAATGGGGGGGGGGGCAAAGTTGCCCCCCAACCAAACTAGGGTTAAGACCCATTATCAAACTGGATTTCCCTAGACTCGATTACATGTCGTAGTTTCCCTCTTTGCCTGAACTGATTACGCTGCAACTACGACTCATTTCCCTTCCCTTGTAGAAACGGATTAGCTCTGTAATGAAAACTCTTAGCATGCTCTTAGCTGTTCCACAAAAGCTCGATTGAGATGCATTAGAGCTTCTGTGTACTATTATGTACATTCCAACTGCATCAAGCTATTGTTCGATTAGGATTCTCTTTTACAATATAGCTATTGGGCCTAAATCACCTGCTACTTTTTTGTCGCGACCACTGGGTCTGGAATGTTTCAAAAATCAGTTTCTTAGAACTGCTGTACCTTAAAAAAATAGGTATCAGTACCTCGATAAAGGATCATTCTTGCCATAATCGCAAGTACCACCTTCCTCTAAGCCACACTCTGACCAGCAGACAACGGGGCGACAGTATTTCGTCTTCGATTGACATTTTCTGCCGTGTTTACTACTCCAGGGAAATAAAGCCTGCTGAGGAGCGACAACAACAACAAAAATTCAACTCAATGACATGAGCGTAACCTGCGGGTCCTTATAGAGTGGGGCCACAATTTTACTACGATTTGCCTTCTTCTGCTAGCCCGCCCAGTCCATAAAATTTTGTTGTATAAATGTAGATCATGCTTCAGGAGCTGATACAGCCATTCATCATCTTGTTTTTGGTTCCACGAGACCAGAATATAACGAAATTTAAGAAACTTTATCAAGGCCTTAGGCTTTTTGCGGAATTCTGAGATTAGCAGATTTTTTCATAAAATCACTCGCAGCTGGTATGAAAATGATACCAAAAACTTGGCCAACTTAAGTGATCTCTGATATTAGCGATCGTGTGAACATCTTATTAGCAAAATGGAAAGATCCATCCTCGCGAACGCTAAAAAGAATCTGACTCGCCATGCACATAATGCTACGAAGAGTGACCTTGCAAAGTGAAGTTGAGAAATGGAGACTTCTTCACACATTATGGACCTAACGAGCATTTCCATATTGAGAAGGCTTCAAATCTTTATTTTCACATCACATTTAAATTTTCTGTTGTTGTTTTCGTTCGTTATTTACGTAAGATTCACCAAAACCTGGCCTGATAACCAGCCCAGTATTCTTTATCAGGCTACCAGAACCTCGTCAAGTTTCGACCTATCATCCTTCATGCAGTCAAAAGAAACAAAATGTGAACGTACCTAATTTCATCCTGATGTTGATAACAACTTTTTCATAGTACAGAATACTCCTCCGTAACTCCCCTTTCAAATAATTCAAGCTTCCAAGACTTGCACATGCTTTTATCTGTCCATCGACATCCTTCAAATCAGCTGCAATTTCCACTCGTTTTTCATGACATTCAATCGCAGAATCAAAATCAAACATACATTCATAAATATTCCCCATGTTATTCAATATCCTTGCGTAGGCCCGTGTATCCTCGATTCTCTCTGCGATCTCAGCAGCCTCTTTATAATGCACAAGTGCTTCTTCATACAGCATTTTCTGTCTCAAAACACAGCCTAAATTCGTTAACGCAGTCTTCACTTGCTCTTCATTCAAGAATTTCTTTTCTCGCGCCATATTTAAATGTTTCCAGCAACAAGTTTCTGCTTCATCATATCGAAACAGCCTGTAAAATGCTGCACCGAGATCGATGTAACTTTTATAAATTTGATCTCTGTCTTTCCTGTTCTTTAAACTTTGTTTTAATTTTTCTTGCAGTTCCTTGAAGGAATCATTTACTTTCTCGTGTCCAAAGTCTTGCTTTTTCAAGATGTCAACGTTTGCAGGTTCTCGCTTCGGTTTTGGTTTCTCCTGTTGAACAACCGCCATGATTGCTGACGGCCTAAAGCTTTGCTATTCTGTATAATGCAGAATGAGACATGCAAGATGCTTCAATTCTTTCGCAATTTACTGCCTTAGCATTTTCAAAGTCGGTATGATTTCAGCAACGCCTGAATATTTTTGCAACAAGTCTTTGGTTGAAAAAATTAGATACAGAACATGGATTGAATTAAGCCTGATAACAAACCAATAGTGATCTTTTAATATGACCACCAAATTGCATTATAAAGCTGAATTGCATTTCAGGTACCAGTTAATTTCAAAAATGCACGGTTTTGAAATATTATTCTTAATGTGATGAATATGATTGCCTTTGAATAACCAGTACTGGTATTTGCCAAAGTTAAGTCATCTTGAATTGCGCTCAGTGCACATCGCAGTCGCACAAGATCGTCCAAAACTCTACTGGGTATGTAAGAAAGGTTTACACGTTTGGTGCGTTGTGGAATAAGAAATAATTCCCTGATATTCAAAATAAGCTGAAATGTTTATCTATCAGTTAAGTGCTAACATGGATGTGAAAATCTAAATTCTATTCTGAAACTGACAATTGTTTTAAATTTGAATTTCAATGGCGAGTCAATCATGGACCAGGTTCAAACGTGGAAGTTTCTTACCAACCCATGTCCAGCATGTTCCAATGCCGTGAATCCTCGAATAAGTGTCCCCTACCCCGAATACCCTGAATAAGCGCCAGCTTGAATTAGTGCTTACCCTATCAGGAAAATTATTAGATAAGCGCCCCTCGGATAAGCACCCTTCCACAAATAAGCGCCCACCGTCTCCACCATAAGAAACGGGCGCTTATTCGAAGTTTTACCAAAAAACGAGATTCGGAAGCTAAAGTTTTTGTCTGACAAGAACGAGACAGGTAGTGAGCCAAAAAAGTAGAAATGAACTACAAACAGTCTTTATTTTCATTTTTCATAGCAGGGAAACTTTTCCAACACGCCCCCCCCCCAATGTGTTTATCGGGAGAACATAAAAAGCATGTCTTTCGAAATCCCGCTTTACTTTCTGTCCTTGCTTCAATAGCTTGGAGGTCCAGAAAAATCAAACAAGCGCCCTGGTCGAATAAGTGCCCCCTTTGAGGCTTTAAGATTAGATAAGCCCCCGGGCGCTTATTCGAGGATTTACGGTATTTGGATCTCAACGATGAGTGAATTTACTAAACAAACTTTTCGCATCATAGATGTTTTGAACATCATTTGAATGAGCTTTTCTCTACAGCTTGCCAACGGTGTTAACTTTTTTAACTCACCCGATATTACGGTATGAGAAACATTATTGCAATGATGCAATCAATTTTCACATTTTGTAGTCATCTGCGTGGTTTTCACTGCGAAGTTTAGGTCATTATTCGTCGTAATGAAGAAAATGGATCGAGAATGGAGCCCTGTGTGACATCAATTTTTCATATCAAACTACGCTTTGAGATGTGATTGTTTCAAGAACTGAGGCTGAAGTTGTGATGCAAAGGGATGATACAACGTATTTTACATGTCATATTTCATTCCAACAATATCAACATACAATTCTTCACGAATAACTTCAACAACTCTTTTCTACAAACATCTTATAGCTACTCTACCAACTACACATCTATGGTCCGACATAGTTCGACATACTTTCAAACTAAATATCGATTTTATCATTACATTTGTGGACAGTTAGAGCATCTGCAGCGCGACATCTTTTTGGAAACAGTGCAAGCATTGAATTTCTTACGATTCTGTCTTATGCAGAAGGCCCTTTCTGTCCAGCACATTTTGTCATTTATGATTAACCAATTCACTAGTTAGGTCTGCAAATCTACTCTTTAATTGCTGATCTTTGCATCTACCCTATATTTTTCTTTTATCCTCAAATAGAATGAGACCTTACCTTTCTGGGCATCATATCAAAAAGGGTCTAATAGTTGCTACTCTCCTTAACATAGGCCTATTCACTATGCGGGATTTCATTGCTCCGATAGCTCTAGCTAGTCTTCGTAGGCTTTTAAATTTCTTTTTGCGAATAGGCTCTTGTTTCAAATTTTTTGAGGAGCTGTCTTCCGGCAAAGTGAACTCCGCGTTTTCAGAGAAGTTATCTGGGACCGCAGTGAGTTTCATTCGTTTTGGAACTTTGCAGCCCTGTTTAGCTTTCCCTTCAATGATTGCCAGAGCGTCATTTGTCGAGTTTGTACGATTGTCAGACGTGCTTTCCGATCGTTTTCGTTTATTTAATATTTTCACAGCCAATGTACCACAGCCAAGAATAGGCTCGTGTTTCAAATTTTTATCGAAAGTGAGTTTCGCATTTTGAGGGGAGCTATCGTCAGCTAACGTGAATTTGACTCTTTTGCAGTGTTGGTTAGCTGTTTTTGCAAGGATCGCCTGGGTGCTATTTTTCGATTCTGTACAGTTATCAGACTCACTTTCTGATCGTTTTCGTTTTTTTGATGTTTTCACAGCCCATATTCCACAACCTTTGTGAATGAGAGTAATTTTAAGGCTCTGCCTTACCATAGCCTCGTCTGAAATGTTATGGCTTTCTCTATCAGACAGTATTTCATTTGAGATTTTACAAGCCTCTCCGTTAAGTTTCTGATTGGAACCTTGTGTGTTTCGGGCAATTTCATTCGAGTCTACTGTATTTATAACTGACTGCAGACTCATTTTGTCATAACATTTGAGATCTGAACTAAGGTTGCTTCCACTTTCTTCCTGTGTTCTTATTAAGCCCTTATATACTTTATTGTAAATTGATTGGGCTGGCTGTTTTACATGATCAGATATGACACTTTTAAGACAATCCGCATAAACATTGCTAGAAAATGGAGCAATTTCTTTGCTTGGTGTTTCTGTGCTTTCAGCTGTCAATTTTGCAGTGAGAGTAGACAACTGAATTTCAGCAGCGAGGACGGAGTTTCTTTCGCTACCATCATCCGAAAGCTTTTCTACGACCAAACCTGCGTCTAAATACATGTCTTCACCGTTATTCGAGCTAGCACTATCAGCACAATCACGATTAAGACATGTTTCAGACTGGCATTCAGCCAAAGCCGTTATATAACTATGTTTACTTTTGAAATCTTCACGTGAAATGCTTTTACCTATGACGCAACACTCGCTTGGATCACAGTCATAAGCAGAAGCATTGTTACATGAAATGTCTATCACGATATTAGGCCTAAAGGCAGGCAGAGTGGCCTCGGAATCGTTTGATTTGCAACATCTCATTTTTTGTACATTTGTTTTCATTTCAAGTTCATTGTCTTCATTGTTCGAGTTTTCGTTATTTTCCATCTTGTTGTTTTTTATATCAACTTTGTTCTCTTCTTCACTCGTTGAACGTTCATATTCTTCGACTAAAATAAGTTTATCAAACCTGAGTGATTCAAGTTTAAATTGTTTCAGACAGTTGGAAATGCAGACATCGTACTCTTCTTTGGAATTCAGCTGACAGAAAGACATTCTTGACACTATCTCTTCTCTGAGTGGCCCAAGATTTTGGACGAATTCTTCCACGTCAATTGATGACAAATCGTGGAATAGTTTTATTTCTTCTGGCAGCGATGTGCAAATGTTTGGGTTCTGAAATAAAAGAAAATTTGTCAAATGCTTGAAATAACAAAAGATATCATTATACACTTACCTCGCGTAAGTATTGCACCACCGTATCCAAAATGGCGGCCAAAAATGTCATGTAACTCAAGCAACAAAATTTGCATGACAAAAGCATCAGCATTCTAAGGGTTTCCCTGCCGGGTGTTTTGGCGGGAAAATAATTGTCTGTTTGTCTACTTTTTATCTAACAGTAAATGAAATGTTGTTTTGTTGCTTTCCTTGATAAATTAACAAAAACCTGGGGACAACATTGAACAAGATTTTGGCTGGATAACTGGAGGACTAGGCCATAACGAAAACGAAGAATGAATAGATTTCTTAGAGCAAAGATAATAAACTTCGTAATTTTCAAATCTGGATTCTCCAAACTTTATCGCTATGACAAAAGATTACCGTGAGGAATGCGACCTGGCTATAAAACAGAAGTGAAAATGAAAGAAGCCATTCCAAGGTAAGAATATGCTTGACACTATTTTTATCACATTAGCATTAATTTTGTTCATGGAAAATTTTAGGTAGGTGGTTCACAATTAGATATCTTGATTTGGATATACCTCACAATATCCTCTCGCTCGAATTTAGTTTGACAGTGATTAAAAACTTGAAAGTGACTTGAGCTGGCTTTTTTTCAACATGACTTCTCCTAAGATTGATTCAAGTTCATTTACCTTGAATGACTTCCTCATTGTTTACTTGAATTTCATTCTTTTACTCCATTCAAAGAGGGAAACTTTTTTCATGGCAATGAAGTTTGCACAGTCCAGATTTGAAAACAACAAGATTTTGTTACCTTTGATCTAAGAAATCTGTTCATTCTTCGTTTCTACATGGCCTACTCTTCTAGATTTTTTACTAAAATTTTGTTTGATGTTGTTCTAAAGTTTTTGCTAATTTATCAAAGAAATCAACAAGCTAACACTTCATTTTACCTTAATTAAAGATAACATGGATAAGCAATTAATTTCTGTCTCAAAACACCCAGTAGAGAAACCTGTAAATGCTGGTACTTTATTTTACAAATTTTGTTGATTGAGTTGCAGAAACTTTAGGAAGCCATTTTGTTTTCGATGGTGCAATACTTATGTGAGGTGTACAGTAAGAACCCGGAAGTTAGAAATTTTTTTCAAACAGCCTGGCTGGACTCCCATTGAAACTCATGAAACGTTCTTCTATGAGGGCACCATTTCTCGAGAAAATCAGCCGTAGATTTCTGAGTAAAAAGAGGTTTTATTTTTGGAAGCTCTTACTGTATATTGAGAATGCAAGGATAGGTCGAAACATCTATGTGCGGTACTTAAGTTATGTGATTCAAAATATGATTATTAAGAGTGTGAAATATACACGAAAAGCATCAAAATTGTCACATTCTTTGAGCAGCTTTTTTATTGAAGAGAATGTAAAATCATTTTCCGTTCCATACATGCTCATTTTGCCTTTGTTTGCCTTCCCATGCACAATGAGTGAGCTAGCCATCTAATTTAAGAGCAGCATGTGAGGTCCCTTAATGGAACATAGGAAATTCAACTTGATAGGTGAAGCAAATCTCTTAGACATTATCTGATGATGCAGTTAATTCCACTATGGATCGGACGAAGCAGTACCAAATGGTTCTTTTTTTGGCATTCGTTGAGAGTTGCAAGAACGGAGCAAATCGAAATTTGAAAGAAACTAATCAAAAATAAACAAAACATCAAATTTTGAAGAATAAATCAACTTTTGCTCACCCTAACAGTGACTTCAATTCCATGAAGCATGATATCCCATGATTCCATCACCTTCTTTATCATTTCTCCCATTCTTTGAAGTCTGGATGTCATGAAGTCTTCATCGATCTAAAATCAGAAGAGAGCATTCAGAGACAGGCAGGTTCTTTTGTAAGATCACAACCATTTTCATAAGCCGCAGATCATCTTCGGGAGACTTCGAGGCATCAAAGTCTTGACCACAACAGGGGGTATACCTCAAGCTGAATTACTTTTACTTCCTTTCTTTAAGCGCATCCTTACCAAAATTATCACGTGTAAAAGTTGCAAGATCTTCATAGAATCCGATCTAATCTTGACTGCTCGATCTTAGCAAGGAAAGAATACTAGTTTAAAAAGGCTTGAGAGGCCAAAGACTTTAAGAATGTATTGTAAGCCGTTGGAAAGATGTCTGAAAATTGAAGGAAATCTATCATTTCTTATCAAAGTCTCATACATTTTAAGAAAGATTCATGCACCATTCGAATAATGTCAAAGTGTAGACTTAGCATCGACTTGAAAAGAAATTATTTACATACCAGTGCATTGACTTGCATGAGATCATTAAGACATACATTCACGTATCGTTTTATCTACGAGAGATTTGGAACGATTTTTCAATACCTTGAACAGTCTTCCATATTTAAAATGTCGTGGTAGAGAAATTTCTGAAAAAAGTTAACTCTTTAGAATTTCTTTAAAACTCTCAAAGAGGTTCAAGGATGAGTACGTTAAAAAAACATATTTTGAACCCTTTTTTCTAATCATTTTTAAGGTCAAAATCACTTTGAAGAGTTGGTTCTTCAATACCTCCTGAATTTGTTCCCTTTCCGTTCCTTGTACCGTATTTTTAGAGCAATTCTTGCATATTCGTTAATTATGTATCCAGATAACGTTGTTGGCACTGAATTCAGAGAGCTCAGGAAGCTCAGGGGCGGATCCAGCAAGAAGTTAAAAGAGGGGGCAGCCTGCCGAGAGGGCGCTCATAATATAACAGGAAGTAAGTGCGCCGAAGGCCCGTGAAGGTTTTGTAGACTCCTATATGAGAAAATTCGTTGCTTCTGTACTAAATAATGTCTTGATTTATATGTTTGCCCCACATTCTGCTGGAAACAGTTAAAAGGCCCTTAAAAAGAGTGCTTTAGGGTCACGACGCGGAGTGCACTTCTCGGCAAATGGGGCACCATGCTGAATTGTGATTGTGAAGGGGGCAGTTGCCCCCACTTACCCCCACCGTATATCGTCAACTGAGGGAGCTCAAGAGATAACCATAAGTACATAAATGATAACAATAGTTTACCAAATTAATTTAAATTCCCTTACCTGTCTGAATGCAAATCTTCGATATGAAGCGTTATGTAGTTTTTCTGCAATTCTTCGATCTTCATCGTTTATATCAGTTAATTGTCTTATGATGTCGACAAGAAGATCTGAAAAAGAAATAAGAATTGAAACATGACATTTAGATGCTTTCATTGCAGTTAGATGATCTACCCAATTGTTAGGATATGTCAATTTGTGAAGATAAATCATTCTTATTTGTGCCAAGTTTATGCTTGTCATTTCATCATCATCGCACAATTTGTTTGCTTTCATTTTTGGTTGAAAGTGCTAAAAAATTCGAACATCAATTTAATGTCATCAAAAGACCAAATGTTATTCGTTTGCAGGCCGTCTAATTCAATTTCCCAATTTTGATTTCCTCCCCATCATTCAATCTAATTTTCGGATTCAATCTAATTCATTGTATACTTTGTAAAAATGTGTTCATCAACAGCCCTTTCAAGCCATCATATATAAATGACAAAGACTTTCTTCAAGTTAGATATCTCATATTACTCCTTGTGTCCTTGCATCTATAAAGAAAATGTACGATAGCTTAAATACTTTTAAAACTGGAAAAAAATCTTACCAATATTTTTCAACAAAAGATGATATTTCTCAATCAAATTCTCTCGAATAGCATGGTCATCTTTCTTGACCTGAAATAAAAATTAAATGAAAGTAAATACAAGAAAATTTCATTGAATTCAAATTTTTAAGTATTCTCACTGAGGAGGCTGCCGAAGGGCAGCGAAAATTCTGAGAAAAGTAAAGAAAGTGTAAGTATGTTTTATTTTGGTTATTTGAAACTCATAATAGGTATGAAACTACCTTAATACGAGAAAATTAAATGATTTAGCTTAAGTAAAGACAAAAAGACCGATACATGAGGAGAAAGACTTCAGAAGCAAGCTTTGCATATTCAAAATGAATCGAAATGGGAACTTTCTAGTTGTAACGAAGTTCCAGATACGAGTGTTGCCTAAAGAGGAATAATTCTCCTACTATAAAACGGCTTTGGCAATCTGCTCAAATCTTGAAGCAGAGAGACCATTTGCAGTTCAATTCATTCAAGGCCTTTGATTTTTACCATGTAGCGATAAAATGCAATTATTGCGGAAAGCCCATAAAAGTTTTAGATTGTTTCTTTAATCTGTAATAGAAAATATTGAATTTCCAATGTTTAAAGAGAGATTTTGTTCAAGAAGCTTTAGAAAAGTGACTATCTAAGAACATCCAAGGAAACTGTCATGGCCCCAAGCGAGGCGGACGCTATCATCTTCTCTGAACGAGGCCTCTGTTTTTTCTTGACAACGGCCATAGCAACAACCAGCTGCCTTCGCCAAGCGCTCAAGCGCTTTCTGCAGCGTTTAAGCCAGTTTAGGCCATCATTCTTACCTCCTCAGACCTTTGCGATCTCCTATCAGGCCTATGGTCTTGCTGAAAACTTTCACTCTCCAAAAGCCTGGACCGAAGCTCGGGAATTCTAACAGCTTTATACATATGAATCTCAAGCAAGGTTTTTGCCTTGTCACTGAATACAATTCAAACATGACTGCATATCGTACGGGCGCCCGAAGTTCTAACCATTTAAATAAGGTCCTAAGTTTTCACGTTTGCTTACAATTAATCGTTGAAATTAAACCATACCGATCCCTGTCCATTTGTCATACCAAATGAGTTCAATCATAAGTTTTGATTCAAAACGTTTTTAGACTCAAGAAAGCATTATCAAAAAGCTGCAAGAAGGTTCAAGGCGAACGTACGCCGAACTTACCAATCTGTCGAAGTCTAAACTCGACGCCAAACTTGCAATTCTCTTCGAATACGTCATCTTGATACTTCGAACTATTCTTTCGATCACCTTCTCTTTCAATATCAGCGATCTATGGACTTGAAACTCGTAAATAATCACGATCGCAAAGAGCGAAAAGTTGTACGTGTGTTCAGTAAGTTGATAACAACGCAACAGGATGAATAACGGTTTTGCGCCACATTCGATTGATCTGTTTGCGACGTTACTAGGAAATAAGGTGATCATTCGAACGTGACGTAAATCGATCCAAAATGGTGGCATCTGATCAATGAAACAGCGATCGTAATTTAGTCAAAATGTATGCAGTATAGTTGTTGGCATCTTCTGAAAGCGGTAAAGTTGGTATGATTTTGGTATGAGTATAGCCAGCTCGTAATCTTTCTTTTGTAAAACTGAATCGTTCTTTCAATTTATCTGAAAGGAAGGCCATACGTAGAGTCTAGTTGGCGTACTCCCCAAAAAAACTAGGTGTCGGGCGTTACAAAGAATCTCCTGTTTGCCCGTGAAGAGAAAATTACCTGTTTAAAGCACCTTGATATTGATGATAATTACTAACAAATCTATCTTTCGGACCAAGTGACTACAAA
Source organism: Aurelia sp. 3 sensu Dawson et al. (2005) (assembly GCA_964020215.1). Classification (NCBI taxonomy): domain Eukaryota; kingdom Metazoa; phylum Cnidaria; class Scyphozoa; order Semaeostomeae; family Ulmaridae; genus Aurelia; species Aurelia sp. 3 sensu Dawson et al. (2005). Next base: position 10,423,416 of record OZ026588.1, read on the forward strand.
CCGGGTGTTTCGGAAAAGTACCCCCTCCCTTTTGACTGGAAGTAGGAACGTGGCGATGAGATATTATTACTATCCGAGTGGACAGCTAAATTTATCAATTTTGAACTTAGATTCACATAGCTTGCATTTGAAAATCGTCCACCAAACACCGGAGATACAGGTTTCCAAAGTCAGAATTGACAGTGCGCCCGAAACCAGAGGTTTTGAAAAAGGGCCTAACCATGATTTGTATCATGGCTATTTTCCAAAGCACCTGTAAACTTCAACTTTCAGTTTTTCGCTTTTGAAAAGAATGAAAGACTCTTGGACATCGCCCTGACTAAACAAATATAATAAAAATGTGGTGAGAATGCAAAAGTCGTTCCACAGCTCTTTCAATGGCGAGTCAATCAGTGACCAGATTCAAACGTGGAAGTCTCTTACCAAAACAAACCCATTTCCAGGATGTTCCTAATGCCGTGAATCCTCGAATAAGTGTCCCTTACCCCGAATACCCCGAATAAGTGCCAGCTTGAATTAGTGTCTACCCTATCAGGAAAATTATTAGATAAGCGCCCCTCGAATAAGCACCCTTCCACAAATAAGCGCCCACCGTCTCCACCATAAGAAACGGGCGCTTATTCGAAGTTTTACCCAAAAACGAGATTCGGAAGCTAAGTTTTTGTCTTACAGTAACGGGAAAGGTAGTGAGCTAAAAACGTAGAAATGAACTACAAACAGTCTTTATTTTCATTTTTCATAGCAAGGAAACTTTTCCAACATGCCCCCCCCCCAGTGTGTTTATCGGGAGAACATAAAAAGCATGTCTTTCGAAATCCCGCTTTGTTTTCTGTTTTTGCTTCAATAGCTTGGAGGTCCAGAAAAATCAAACAAGCCCTCTGGTCGAATAAGTGCCCCCTTTGAGGCTTTAAGATTAGATAAGCCCCCGGGCGCTTATTCGAGGATTTACGGTATTTGGATCTCAACGATGAGTGAATTTACCAAATAAAATTTTCGCATCATAGATGTTTTGAACATCATTTGAATGAGCTTTTCTCTACAGCTTGCCAACGGTGTTAACTTTTTTAACTCACCCGATATTACGGTATGAGAAGCTTTAATGCAATGATGCAATCAAATGTAAATTTTGTGGTCATCTACGTGGTTTTCACTACGAAGCTTAGGTCATTATTCATCGTAATGAAGAAAAATGGATCGAGAATGGAGTCCTGTGTAACATCAATTTTTCATATCAAACTACGCTTTGAGATGTGATTGTTTCAAGAACTGAGGCTGAAGTTGTGATGCAAAGGGATGATACGACGTATTTTACATGTCATATTTCATTCCAACAATATCAACATACAATTCTTCACGAATAACTTCAACAACTCTTTTCTACAAACATCTAATAGCTACTCTACCAACTACACATCTATGGTCCGACATAGTTCGACATACTTTCACACTAAATATCGATTTTATTATTACATTTGTGGACAGTTAGAGCATCTGCAGCGCGACATCTTTTTGGAAACAATGCAAGCATTGAATTTCTTACGATTCTGTCTTATGCAGAAGGCCCTTTCTGTCCAGCACATTTTGTCATTTATAATTCACCACTTCACTACTTAGGTCTGCAAATCTACTCTTTAATTGCTGATCTTTGCATCTACCTTATGGTTTTCTTTTATCCTCAAATAGAATGAGACCTTACCTTTCAGGGCATCATATCAAAAAGGGCCTAATAGTTGCTACTCTCCTTAACATAGGCCTATTGACTATACGGGATTTCATTGCTCCGATAGCTCTAGCTAGTCTTCGTAGGCTTTTAAATTTCTTTTTGCGAATAGGCTCTTGTTTCAAATTTTTTGAGGAGCTGTCTTCAGGCAAAGTGAACTCCGTGTTTTCTGAGAAGTTATCTTGGGCTGAAATGAGTTTCATTCGTTTTGGAACTTTGCAGTCCTGCTTAGCTTTCCCTTCAATGATTGCCAGAGCTTCATTTGTCGAGTTTGTACGATTGTCAGGCTCGCTTTCCGATCGTTTTCGTGTTTTCACAGCCAAAGTACGACAGGTAGCGTCGTGTTTCAAATTTTTATCCCAATTAATTTTCTCATTTTGAGGGGAGCTATCGTCAGTCAACGTGAGTTTCACTCTTTTGTAGTGCTGATTAGCTCTCTCCTCAAGGATCCCCTGGGTGTTATTTTTCGATTCTGTACAGTTAATAGACTCACTTTCTGATCGTTTTCGTTTGTTAATTGTTTTCACAGCCCATATTCCACAACCTTTGTGAATGAGAGTGATTTTAAGGCTCTGCCTTACCATAGCCTCGTCTGAAATGTTATGGCTTTCTCTATCAGACAGTATTTCATTTGAGATTTGACAAGCCTCTCCGTTAAGTTTCTCATTGGAACCTTGTGTGTTTCGTGCAATTTCATTCGAGTCTACCGTATTTATAACTGACTGCATACTCATTTTGTCATAACATTTGAGATCTGAACTGAGGTTGCTTCCACTTTCTTCCTGGGTTCTTATTAAACCCCTATTTATTGTATTATGAATTGGCTGGGTTGGCTGTTTTACATGATCAGATATGACACTTTTAAGACAATCCGCATAAACATTGCTAGATAACGGAGCAATTTCTTTGCTTGGTGTTTCTGTGCTTTCAGCTGTCAATTTTGAAGTGAGAGTAGACAACTGAATTTCAGCAGCGAGGACGGAGTTTCTTTCGCTACCATCATCCGAAAGCTTTTCTACGACCAAACCTGCGTCTAAATCCATGTCTTCACCGTTATTCGAGCTAGCACTATCAGCACAATCACGATTAAGACATGTTTCATACTGGCATTCAGCCCAAGCCGTTATATAACTATGTTTACTTTTGAAATCTTCACGTGAAATGCTTTTACCTATGACGCAACACTCGCTTGGATCACAGTCATAAGGAGAAGCATTGTTACATGAAGTATCTATCATGATATTAGGCCTAAAGGCAGGCAGAGTGGCCTCGGAATCGTTTGATTTGCAAGATCTCATTCTTTGTACATTTGTTTTCATTTCAAGTTCATTGTCTTCATTGTTCGAGTTTTCGTTATTTTCCATCTTGTTGTTTTTTATATCAACTTTGTTCTCTTCTTCACTCGTTGAACGTTCATATTCTTCGACTAAAATAAGTTTATCAAACCTGAGTGATTCAAGTTTAAATTGTTTCAGACAGTTGGAAATGCAGACATCGTACTCTTCTTTGGAATTCAGCTGACAGAAAGACATTCTTGACACTATCTCTTCTCTGAGTGGCCCAAGATTTTGGACGAATTCTTCCACGTCAATTGATGACAAATCGTGGAATAGTTTTATTTCTTCTGGCAGCGATGTGCAAATGTTTGGGTTCTGAAATAAAAGAAAATTTGTCAAATGCTTGAAATAACGAAGGATATCATTATACAGTAAGAACCCGGAAGTTAGAAATTTTTTCAAACAGCCTTGCTGGACTCCCATTGAAACTCATGAAACGTTCTTCTATGAGGGCACCATTTCTCGAGAAAATCAGCCGTAGATTTCTAAAAAGAGGTTTTATTTTTGGAAGCTCTTACTGTATATCGAAAATGCAAGGATAGGTCGAAACATCTATGTGCGGTACTTAAGTTATGTGATTCAAAATATGAGTATTAAGAGTTTGAAATATACACGAAAAGCATCAAAATTGTCACATTCTTTGAGCAGCTTTCTTATTGAAGAGAATGTAAAATCATTTTCCGTTCCATACATGCTCATTTTGCCTTTGTTTGCCTTCCCATGCATAATGAGTGAGCTAGCCATCTAATTTAAGAGCAGCATGTGAGGTCCCTTAATGGAACATAGGAAATTCAACTTGATAGGTGAAGCAAATCTCTTAGACATTATCTGATGGTGCAGTTGATTCCACTATGGATCAGACGAAGCAGTACCAAATGGTTCTTTTGTTGGCATTCGTTGAGAGTTGCAAGAACAGACCAAATTGAAATTTGAAAGAAACTAATCAAAAGTAAACAAAACTGCAATTTTTGAAGAATAAATCAGTTTTTGCTCACCCTAACAGTGACTTCAATTCCATGAAACATGATATCCCATGAGTCCATCACCTTCTTTATCATTTCTCCCATTCTTTGAAGTCTGGATGTCATAAAGTCTTCATCGATCTAAAATCAGAAGGGAGCATTCATAAACAAGCAGCTTCTTTTGCAAGATCACAAACATTTCCATAAGCTGCAGATCATCTTCGAGAGAATCCCAGGCATCAAAGTCTTGACCACAACAGGAAATATACCCCCAAGGTGAATTACTTTTACTTCCTTTCTTTCAGCGCATCCTTACCAAAATTATCATGTCTAAAAGTTGCAAGATCTTCATAGAATCCTATCTAAATTTTTACTGCCCGATCTTAGCAAAGAAAGAATACAACTATGAAAAGGCTTGATGGGGCCAAAACTTCAAGAATGTATTGTAAGCCGTTGGAAAAATCTCTGAAAATTGAAAGACTTTTATCATCTCTTATTAAGGTCTCATATTTTGTAAGAAAGAGTCTTACACTATTCCAATAATGTACAAATGTGAATCTTGCTGCGATTTGACAAGAAATTAAGTACATACCATTGCATTGACTTGCATGAGATCTTTCAGACATACATTCACGTATCTTTTTATCTACGAGAGATTTGGAACGACTGTTTAAATACACTGAACGATCTTCCATATTCAGGATATCTTCGTAGAGAAATTCCATAAAAGTTAACTCTAAAGAAATTTCTTTAGGATCTTTCAAAGAGGTACCAGGATAAGTGTGTTAAAAAGAAACATATTTTGACACCTGGTTTCGAATCATTTTTAAGGTCGAATCATTTTGAAAGATGCTACTTCAATGCTGAATTTGTTCACTTCCATTCACTGTGCCTGATTCTCAAAGCAATGCGTGCATATTCTCTGCTTATGTATCCAGGCAATGTTATTTGCAGTGGAGTAAAAGGTCCAAGGTAAGCCAAGGGTGCATCCAGCCCCAAGACAAAAGGGAGTTGCCTGAAGAGAGGACCCCTATAATATAACAGGAAGTACCAAAAGGCGTGCGAAGGTTTTCTAGACTCCTATGTGAGAAAATTAATTGCTTCTGTACTTATCAACGTCTTGATTTGTATGTTTGGCTCATCTACTGCTGGAAAAAGTTAAAAAGGGTGCCTTAGGGTCACGACGACGAGTGCACTTCTCGGCAAACAGGGGGCACGATGCAAAATTGTCATCGTGAAGGGCAGTTGCACCCTCCCCCCTCTTTCCCGCGTAAATCTGCCACTGAGGGAGCTCAAGAGATAGCCATAACTACAGGAAATGATAAAAGTAGTTTACCAAATTGATTTAAATTCCTTTACCTGTCTGAATGCAAATCTTCGATATGAAGCGTTCTGTAGTTTTCCACCAATTTGTCGATCTTCATCGTTTATATCAGTTAATTGTCTGATGATGTCGACTAGAAGATCTGAAAAAGAAATAAGAGTTGAAATATAACATTGTTATCTTGTCATGTTGAAATATTACAGTTAGATTTTGTCATATTGAAATGCAACATTTAGATGTTGTGATTGCAGCGCATTGCAGTTAGATGATCTACCCAATTGTTTGGATATATCAATTTTTAAAGATAGATCATTCTTATTTGTGACAAATTTTTGCTTGTCATTTCATCATAATCACACAATTTGTTTACTTTCATTTTTGACTGATAGTGTGAAAAACTTCGAGCATCAATCTAATCTCATTAAAAGATAAAATGTTATTCGTTTGCAAGCCGTCTAGTTCAATTTTTCAATTTTGATTTCCTCCCCATCATTCAATCTAATTTTCTGATTCAATCTATTTCATTGTATACTTTGTAAAAGTCTCTTCATCAACAGCCCTTTCAAGCCATCATATATAAATGACAAAGACTTTCTTCAAGTTAGATATCTCATATTACTCCTTGTGTCCTTGCATCTATAAAGAAAATGTACGATAGCTTAAATACTTTTAAAACTGGAAAAAAATCTTACCAATATTTTTCAACAAAAGATGATATTTCTCAATCAAATTCTCTCGAATAGCATGGTCATCTTTCTTGACCTGAAATAAAAATTAAATGAAAGTAAATACAAGAAAATTTCATTGAATTCAAATTTTTAAGTATTCTCACTGAGGAGGCTGCCGAAGGGCAGCGAAAATTCTGAGAAAAGTAAAGAAAGTGTAAGTATGTTTTATTTTGGTTATTTGAAACTCGTAATAGGTATGAAACTTCCTAAAAACGAGAAAATTAAATGATTTAGCTTAAGTAAAGACAAAAAGACCGATACTTGAGGAGAAAGACTCCAGAGCAAGCTTTGCAAATTCAAAATGAATCGAAATGGGAACTTTCTAGTTGTAACGAAGTTCCAGATACGAGTGTTGCCTAAAGAGGAATAATTCTCCTACTATAAAACGGCTTTGGCAATCTGCTCAAATCTTGAAGCAGAGAGACCATTTGCAGTTCAATTCATTCAAGGCCTTTGATTTTTACCATGTAGCGATAAAATGCAATTATTGCGGAAAGCCCATAAAAGTTTTAGATTGTTTCTTTAATCTGTAATAGAAAATATTGAATTTCCAATGTTTAAAGAGAGATTTTGTTCAAGAAGCTTTAGAAAAGTGACTATCTAAGAACATCCAAGGAAACTGTCATGGCCCCAAGCGAGGCGGACGCTATCATCTTCTCTGAACGAGGCCTCTGTTTTTTCTTGACAACGGCCATAGCAACAACCAGCTGCCTTCGCCAGGCGCTCAAGCGCTTTCTGCAGCGTTTAAGCCAGTTTAGGACATCATTCTTACCTCCTCAGACTTTTGCGATCTCCTATCAGGCCTATGTTCTTGCTGAAAACTTTCACTCTCCCAAAGCCTGGACCGAAGCTCAAGAATTCTAACAGCTTTATACATATAAATCTCAAGCAAGGCTTTTGCCTTGTCACTAAATACAATTCAAACATGACTGCATATCGTACGGGCGCCCGAAATTCTAACCATTTAAATAAGGTCCTAAGTTTTCACGTTTGCTTACAATTAATCGTTGAAATTAAACCATACCGATCCCTGTCCATTTGTCATACCAAATGAGTTCAATCATAAGTTTTGATTCAAAACGTTTTTAGACTCAAGAAAGCATTATCAAAAAGCTGCAAGAAGGTTCAAGGCGAACGTACGCCGAACTTACCAATCTGTCGAAGTCTAAACTCGACGCCAAACTTGCAATTCTCTTCGAATACGTCATCTTGATACTTCGAACTATTCTTTCGATCACCTTCTCTTTCAATATCAGCGATCTATGGACTTGAAACTCGTAAATAATCACGATCGCAAAGAGCGAAAAGTTGTACGTGTGTTCAGTAAGTTGATAACAACGCAACAGGATGAATAACGGTTTTGCGCCACATTCGATTGATCTGTTTGCGACGTTACTAGGAAATAAGGTGATCATTCGAACGTGACGTAAATCGATCCAAAATGGTGGCATCTGATTAATGAAACAGCGATCGTAATTTAGTCAAAATGTATGCAGTATAGTTGTTGGCATCTTCTGAAAGCGGTAAAGTTGGTATGATTTTGGTATGAGTATAGCCAGCTCGTAATCTTTCTTTTGTAAAACTGAATCGTTCTTTCAACTTATCTGAAAGGAAGGCCATACGTAGAGTCTAGTTGGCGTACTCCCCAAAAAAACTAGGTGTCGGGCGTTACAAAGAATCTCCTGTTTGCCCGTGAAGAGAAAATTACCTGTTTAAAGCACCTTGATATTGATGATAATTACTAACAAATCTATCTTTCGGACCAAGTGACTACAAACCGGGTGTTTCGGAAAAGTACCCCCTCCCTTTTGACTGGAAGTAGGAACGTGGCGATGAGATATTATTACTATCCGAGTGGACAGCTAAATTTATCAACTTTGAACTTAGATTCACATAGCTTGCATTTGAAAATCGTCCACCAAACACCGGAGATACAGGTTTCCAAAGTCAGAATTGACAGTGCGCCCGAAACCAGAGGTTTTGAAAAAGGGCCTAACCATGATTTGTATCATGGCTATTTTCCAAAGCACCTGTAAACTTCAACTTTCAGTTTTTCGCTTTTGAAAAGAATGAAAGACTCTTGGACATCGCCCTGACTAAACAAATATAATAAAAATGTGGTGAGAATGCAAAAGTCGTTCCACAGCTCTTTCAATGGCGAGTCAATCATTGACCAGATTCAAACGTGGAAGTCTCTTACCAAAACAAACCCCTTTCCAGGATGTTCCTAATGCCGTGAATCCTCGAATAAGTGTCCCTTACCCCGAATACCCCGAATAAGCGCCAGCTTGAATTAGTGTCTACCCTATCAGGAAAATTATTAGATAAGCGCCCCTCGAATAAGCACCCTTCCACAAATAAGCGCCCACCGTCTCCACCATAAGAAACGGGCGCTTATTCGAAGTTTTACCCAAAAACGAGATTCGGAAGCTAAGTTTTTGTCTTACAGTAACGGGAAAGGTAGTGAGCTAAAAACGTAGAAATGAACTACAAACAGTCTTTATTTTCATTTTTCATAGCAAGGAAACTTTTTCAATACTTCTAGAACATCAAAAGCGTGTCTTTCGAAATCCCGCTTTACTTTCTGTCTTTGCTTCAATAGTTTGGAGGTCCAGAAAAATCAAACAAGCGCGCTGGTCGAATAAGTGCCCCCCTTGAGGCTTAAAGATTAGATAAGCGCCCATGCGCTTATTCGAGGATTTACGGTATTTGGATCTCAACGATGAGTGAATTTACTAAATAAAATTTTCGCATCATAGATATTTTGAACATCATTTGAATGAGCTTTTCTCTACAGCTTGCCAACGGTGTTAACTTTTTTTAACTCACCCGATATTACGGTATGAGAAACTTTAATGCAATGATGCAATCAAATTTCAAATTTTGTGGTCATCTACGTGGTTTTCACTACGAAGTTTAGGTCATTATTCATCGTAATGAAGAAAAATGGATCGAGAATGGAGCCCTGTGTAACATCAATTTTTCATATCAAACTACGCTTTGAGATGTGATTGTTTCAAGAACTGAGGCTGAAGTGGTGATGCAAAGGGATAATACAACGTATTTTACATGTTATATTTCTTTCCAACAATATCAACATACGTTTTTTAACAAATGACATCAACAACTGTCTTCTACAAAATTCTAATGCTACTCTACCAACTACACATCTATCGTCTGATATAACATGGTTCGTTTGACACATAATTTCAAACTAAAGTATGGAATTTTATCATTACGTTTGTGGATAGTTAGGGCGTCTGCAGCCCGATATCTTTTTTGGAAACAACGCAAGCATTGAACTTCCATTAATTCTGTCTTGTTCAACAGGCCCTTTCTATCCAGCACATTTTGTCACTTATGATTCACTAATTGACTATTTACGTCTGCAAATCTACTCTTTAATAGATGATCTTTGCATCTACCCTATATTTTCTTTTTTCCTCAAATAGAATGAGACCTTACCTTTCAGGGCATCATATCAAAAAGGGCCTAATAGTTGCTACTCTCCTCAACATAGGCCTATTCACTATGCGGGATTTCATTGCTCCGATAGCTCTAGCTAGTCTTCGTAGGCTTTTAAATTTCTTTTTGCGAATAGGCTCTTGTTTCAAATTTTTTGAGGAGCTGTCTTCCGGCAAAATGATCTCCGCGTTTTCAGAAAAGTTATCTTGGGCTGAAATGAGTTTCATTCGTTTTGGAACTTTGCAGTCCTGCTTAGCTTTCCCTTCAATGATTGCCTGAGCGTCATTTGTCGAGATTGTACGATCGTCAGACTCGCTTTCTGATCTTTTTCGTTTGTTTAATGTTTTCACAGCCAAGGTAGGACAGGCAGCCTCGTGTTTCAAATTTTTATCCAACTTGAGTTTCGCATTTTGAGGGGAGCTATCGTCAGCCAACGTGAGTTTCACTTTTTTGTAGTGCTGGTTAGCTCTCTCCTCAAGGATTCCCTGGGTGTTATTTTTCGATTCTGTACAGTTATCAGACTCACTTTCTGATCGTTTTCGTTTGTTTATTGTTTTCACAGCCCATATTCCACAACCTTTGTGAATGAGAGTAATTTTAAGGCTTTGCCTTACCATAGATTCGTCTGAAATGTTTTGGCTTTCTCTATCAGACAGTATTTCATTTGAGATTTTACAAGCCTCTCCGTTAAGTTTCTGATTGGAACCTTGTGTGTTTCGTGCAATTTCATTCGAGTCTACTGTATTTATAACTGACTGCAGACTCATTTTGTCATAACATTTGAGATCTGAACTGAGGTTGCTTCCACTTTCTTCCTGGGTTCTTATTATACCCCTATTTACTGTATTATGAATTGGCTGGGTTGGCTGTTTTACATGATCAGATATGACACTTTTAAGACAATCCGCATAAACTTTGCTAGATAACGGAGCAATTTCTTTGCTTAGTGTTTCTGTGCTTTCAGCTGTCAATTTTGCAGTGAGAGTAGACAACTGAATTTCAGCAACGAGGACGGAGTTTCTTTCGCTACCATCATCCGAAAGCTTTTCTACGACCGAAACTGCGTCTAAATCCATGTCTTCACCGTTATTCGAGCTAGCACTATCAGCACAATCACGATTAAGACATGTTTCAGACTGGCATTCAGCCCAAGCCGTTATATAACTATGTTTACTTTTGAAATCTTCACGTGAAATGCTTTTACCTATGACGCAACACTCGCTTGGATCACAGTCATAAGCAGAAGCATTGTTACATGAATTATCTATCACGATATTAGGCCTAAAGGCAGGCAGAGTGGCCTCTGAATCGTTTGATTTGCAAGATCTCATTCTTTGTATATTTGTTTTCATATCAAGTTCATTGTCTTCATTGTTCGAGTTTTCGTTATTTTCCATCTTGTTGTTTTTTATATCGACTTTGTTCTCTTCTTCACTCGTTGAACGTTCATATTCTTCGACTAAAGTAAGTTTATCAAACCTGAGCGAATCAAGTTTAAATTGTTTCAGACTGTTGGAAATGCAGACATCGTACTCTTCTTTTGAATTCAGCTGACAGAAAGACATTCTTGACACTATCCCTTCTTTGAGCGGCGCAAGCTTTTGGACGAATTCTTCCACGTCAATTGATGACAAATCATGGAATAGTTTAATTTCTTCTGGCAGGGATGTGCAAATGTTTGGGTTCTAAAATAGAAGACAATTTGTCAAATGCTTGAACTAACAAAATTTATCAATGTACAGTAAGAACCCGGAAGTTGGAATTTTTTTCAAAACAACCTTGCTGGACTCCTATTGAAACTTATGAAAGGTTCTTTTATGAGGGCGCCATTCTCATAGATTTCTGGAAAAGAGGTTAGGTTTTTACCTTTGCAAGTTTTTACTGAATATCGAAAGTACGAGGATAGGTCGAAATATCTATGTTTGGTATTTAATCTACGTGACTCAAAATATGACTATTGCGAGTTTGAAATATACACACAAAGTATCAAAATTGTAACATTTTTTGTGAAGCTTTCTATATGGATAGAATGTAAAATCATTTTTTATTCTACGCATACTCATTTTTGCCCTTTTTTGCTATTCCGTGCACAGTGATTGAGTTAGCCATCCAATATATGAGAGCAGCGTGTGAGGTTCGCTGTGTTATTTTAGGATTTTGGTTAGGCGACCAATTTTCAGTCAAAGGCAACTATTGCTATTGTTAAAACATCTTTTTCCCTTAATGAAACATTGGAAAGTCAACTTGACGGGTGAAGCAAATCTCTTAGACATTATCTGAGGATGCAGTTAATTCCACTATGGATCAGACGAAGCAGTACCAAGTGGTTCTTTTGTTCGCGTTCGTTGAGAGTTGCAAAAACAAACCAAATGGAAATTTGAAAGAAACTGATCAAAAGTAAACAAAGCATCAATTTTCGAAGAAAAAATCAATTTTTAATCTTACAGACTCACCCTGACAGTGACTTCAATTCCATGAAACATGATATCCCATGATTCCATCACCTTCTTTATCATCTCTCCCATTCTTTGAAGTCTGGATGTCATAAAGTCTTCATCGATCTAAGATTAGAATATAGCATTCATAAAATAGCTGCTCTTTGTGTAGGTTCGCAACCATTTCCAAAAGCTGCAGACAATCTTCGAGAGAATTCGAGGCATCGATGTCTTGACCACAACAGGGGGTATATCCCAGGCTGAATTACTTTTGCTTCCTTTCTTTAAGCGCATCCTTACCAAAATTATCACATCTAAAAGTTGCAAGATCTTCATAGAATCCTATCTAAATTTTTACTGCTCGATCTTAGCAAAGAAAGAATACCACTATGAAAAGGCTTGATGGGGCCAAGACTTCAAGAATGTATTGTAAGCCGTTGGAAAAATCTCTGAAAATTGAAGAAATCTATCATCTCTTATTAAGGTCTCATATTTTTTAAGAAAGAGTCTTACACTATTCCAATAATGTAAAAATGTGAACTTGGCAACGACTTGACAAGAAATTAAGTACATACCATTGCATTGACTTGCATGAGATCGTTCAGACATACATTCACGTATCTTTTTATCTATGAGAGATTTGGAACGACTGTTTAAATACACTGAACGATCTTCCATATTCAGGATATCTTTGTAGAGAAATTCCATAAAAGTTAACTCTAAAGAAATTTCTTTAGGATCTTTCAAAGAGGTACCAGGAAACATATTCTGACACCTGGTTTCGAATCATTTTTAAGGTCGAATTATTTTGAAGGATGCTTCTTCAATGCTGAATTTGTTCGCTTCCGTTCACTGTGTCTGATCCTTAGAGCAATGCATGCATATTCTCTGCCTACGTATCGAGGCAATGTTGTTGGCAATGAATTAAAAGGTACAAGGGAAGTCAAGGGTGGATCCAGCCCCAAGACAAAAGGGAGTTGCCTGCCAAGAGGGCCCCCAAAGTATAACAGGAAGTACCAAAAGGCGTGCGAAGGTTTTCTAGAATCCTATATGAAAAAATTCATTGCTTCTGTACTAATCAACGTCTTGATTTGTATGTTTGGCTCCTCTTCTGCTGGAAAAAGTTAAAAAGGGTGCCTTAGGGTCACGACGACGAGTGCTCTTCTCGGCAAAAAGGGGGCAACATGCAAAATTGTCATCGTGAAGGGCAGTTGCACCCTCCTTCCCCCTCCGCCGCGTAAATCTGCCACTGAGGGAGCTCAAGAGATAGCCATAACTACAGGAAATGATAAAAATAGTTACCAAATTGATTTAAATTCCCTTACCTGTCTGAATGCAAATCTTCGATATGAAGCGTTCTGTAGTTTTTCACCAATTCGTCGATCTTCATCGTTTATATCAGTTAATTGTCTAATGATATCGACAAGAAGATCTAAAAAAGAAATAAGAAATGAAATATAACAATTATATATCTTGTCATGTTGAAATATTACAGTTAGATGTTGTCATTGCAGTTAGATGCTCTACCCAATTGTTAGGATATATCAATTTGTGAAGATAAATTATTCTTATGCCTGCCAAGTTTATGCTTGTCATTTCATTATCATCACACAATTTGTTTGCTTTCATTTTCGGTTGAAAGTGATAAAAAATTCGAACATCAATTTAATGTCATCAAAGGACCAAGTGTTATTCGTTTGCAGGCCGTCTAGTTCAATTTCCCAATTTTGATTTCCTCCCCATCATTCAATCTGATTTTCGGATTCAATCTAATTCATTGTATACTTTGTAAAACTTTGTTCATCAACAGCCCTTTCAGGCCATCATATGTAAATGACAAAGACCTTCTTCAAGTTAGATATCTCTTATTACTCCTTGTGTCCTTGCATCTATAAAGAAAATGTACGATAGCTTAAATACTTTTAAAACTGGAAAAAAATCTTACCAATATTTTTCAACAAAAGATGATATTTCTCAATCAAATTCTCCCGAATAGCATGGTCATCTTTCTTGACCTAAAATAAAAATTAAATGAAAGTAAATACAAGAAAATTTCATTGAATTAAAATTTTTAAGTGCTCTCACTGAGGAGGCTGCCGAAGGGCAGCGAAAATTCTGAGAAAAGTAAAGAAAGTGTAAGTATGTTTTATTTTGGTTATTTGAAACTCATAATAGGTATGAAACTACCTAAATACGAGAAAATTAAATGATTTAGCTTAAGTAAAGACAAAAAGACCGATACTTGAGGAGAAAGACTCCAGAGCAAGCTTTGCAAATTCAAAATTAATCAAAATGGGAACTTTTCTAGTTGTAACGAAGTTCCAGATACGAGTGTTGCCTAAAGAGGAATAATTCTCCTACTATAAAATGGCTTTGGCAATCTGCTCAAATCTTGAAGCAGAGAGACCATTTGCAGTTCATTTCATTCAAGGCCTTTGATTTTTACCATGTAGCGATAAAATGCAATTATTGAGGAAAGCCCATAAAAGTTTCAGATTGTTTCTTTAATCTTTACTAGAAAATATTGAATTTCCAATGTTTAAAGAGAGATTTTGTCCAAGAAGCTTTAGAAAAGTGACTATCTAGGAACATCCAAGGAAACTGTGATGGCCCCAAGCAAGGCGGACGCTATCATCTTCTCTGAACGAGGCCTCTGTTTTTTCTTGACAACAGCCATAGCAACAACCAGCTGCCTTCGCCAAGCGCTCAAGCGCTTTCTGCAGTGTTTAAGCCAGTTTAGGCCATTATCCTTACCTCCTCAGGCTTTTGCCATCTCCTATCAGGCCTAGGGTATCGGCTAGGTTATAGAAAAAAAAAAAGGGTATCGGCGGTAAATTCCGGACGGCGGTATTTGCCGGACAATCAGTCAATGAAACCCATTTTAAAAATCCTTTCAATTGCAAAGGAAACTTGCATTTTATTTTCATGTTCTCCATCTATTACTTGATCTTTTCGCATATCTTGAGTTTCTGAAATAAACTCCTGCTAGATGTAAATCCCTCATAAACGAACAGTGCCCCTGCGTGCATTCGAAAAGATGGTCTCAACGTTCCTTTTTGCAATCAACTGGTCAATGATGTTCAACTTGCCAGATATGCAAGACAAGCAGAGTGATGCCGATGAAAACCACACAAAATAACTTTCAAGAGATAGCAGAATAAAATAAAAAAGAATCGCCAACGAAACGTACCTAGCGCTTTTCACGCCAAATCGACAATGAACTTTGTGTCCGGAATATATCGCCATGCGAGAATTTAGGCCTAAACAACCCAACGGAAAAGAAGAGCTACAGATATCACAGGACTATGCGAAAAATTGTTAACTGTTAAGAAGAGAAACACAACCATTGACCTCCGAACCTTAACCGTCCGGAATTTACCGCCGATACCCTATGGTCTTGCTGAAAACTTTCACTCTCCCAAAGCCTGGACCGAAGCTCGGGAATTCTAACAGCTTTATGCATATGAATCTCAAGCAAGGCTTTTCCTTGTCACTAAATGCAATTCAAACATGACTGCATATCGTACGGGCGCCCGAAATTCTAACCATTTAAATAAGGTCCTAAGTTTTCACGTTTGCTTACAATTAATCGTTGAAATTAAACCATAGCGATCCCTGTCCATTTGTCATACCAAATGAGTTCAATCTTAAGTTTTGATTCAAAACGTTTTTAGACTCAAGAAAGCATTATCAAAAAGCTGCAAGAAGGTTCAAGGCGAACGTTCGTCGAACTTACCAATCTGTCGAAGTCTAAACTCGACGCCAAACTTGCAATTCTCTTCGAATACGTCATCTTGATACTTCGAACTATTCTTTCGATCACCTTCTCTTTCAATATCAGCGATCTATGGACTTGAAACTCGTAAATAATCACGATCGTAAAGAGCGAAAAGTTGTACGTGTGTTCAGTAAGTTGATAACAACGCAACAGGATGAATAACGGTTTTGCGCCACATTCGATTGATCTGTTTGCGACGTTACTAGGAAATAAGGTGATCATTCGAACGTGACGTAAATCGATCCAAAATGGTGGCATCTGATTAATGAAACAGCGATCGTAATTTAGTCAAAATGTATGCAGTATACAGGGTGTCTCAAAAAAATTGTTCGATGTTTGATTAAATATTGAAAAATAAAGACAACATGAATAGGCTTGTGGAAAGATAACCCTGTTCCTAAGATTATGAAATAATTTTAGAGACCAGAATCAAGCAAATCGGTTGAAAGTTTACTGAGTTACGAGCTCTCGAAGATCAAAAATATGCGATAGCTGAAACCAGAGACCCCCCCAGATTACTTTGTATTGCAAAAAGCTCGAAGACGGAGGTAAGAGAAGCTTATCCAATGTCATACCTCTCGTTGATATAAGAGCAAACCAAATACGACTTCTAAAGTAAATTATTTCTTGCGATCATTCTCAAAATTCCTCAACATTGCATAGGTCCAAAAACAGTGGCTCAAAACAAAATCGGCCAGAGACTGAATCCGTTTCCTCAAAGCATCCATATGCTTAACAGTTAGGTTATCAAATACCTGTTTGAATCCCACTTGGTTAGCTTTGAAACAATTGAGAAATAACAGAAACGACGGTCTATGGGACTTTTACCAAAAATGCCATTTCGAGGCCTCTGGTTTCAGCTTTCGCACAAACTTGAACTTCAAAAGCTTGTACCCCCATGAATTGCTAACGGATTTGCAAGATTCTTGTTTCAAAAATTAATTTAAAAACTCAGGACAAGGGTGACTTGACCAAAGGTCCATTCAGCGTATCGTTATTTTTTAGTATTTAATCAAACGTCGAACAATTTTTTTGAGACACCCTGTAGGTTTTGTCATCTTCTGAAAGCGGTAAAGTTGGTATGGGTATAGCCAGCTCGTAATCTTTCTTTTGTAAAACTGAATCGTTCTTTCAATTTATCTGAAAGGAAGGCCATACGTTGCGTCTAGTTGGCGTACTCCCCAAAAAAAAAAACTAATGTCGGGCGTTACAAAGAATCTCCTGTTTGCACGTGAAGAGAAACTTACCTGTTTAAAGCAACTTGATATTGATGATAATTACTAACAAATCTATCTTTCGGACCAAGTGACTACAAACCGGGTGTTTCGGAAAAGTACCCCCCCCCCTCCCTTTTGACTGGAAGTAGGAGCGTGGCGATGAGATATTATTACTCTCCGAGTGGACAGCTAAATTTATCAATTTTGAACTTAGATTCACATAGCTTGCATTTGAAAATCCTCCACCAAACACCGGAGATACAAGTTTCCAAAGTCAGAATTGACAGTGCGCCCGAAACCAGAGGTTTTGAAAAAGGGCCTAACCATGATTTGTATCATTGCTATTTTCCAAAGCACCTGTAAACTTCAACTTTCAGTTTTTCGCTTTTGAAAAGAATGAAAGACTCTTGGACATCGCCCTGACTAAACAAATATAATAAAAATGTGGTAAGAATGCAAAAGTCGTTCCACAGCTCTTTCAATGGCGAGTCAATCAGAGACCAGATTCAAACGTGGAAGTCTCTTACCAAAACAAAACCATTTCCAGGATGTTCCTAATGCCGTGAATCCTCGAATAAGTGTCCCCTACCCCGAATACCCCGAATAAGCGCCAGCTTGAATTAGTGCCTACCCTATCAGGAAAATTATTAGATAAGCGCCCCTCGGATAAGCACCAAAAAACGAGATTCGGAAGTTAAAGTTTTTGTCTTACAGGAACGGGAAAGGTAGTGAGCTAAAAACGTAGAAATGAACTACAAGCAATCTTTATTTTCATTTTTCATAGCAAGGAAACTTTTTCAATACGTCGTCGAATATGTCTATTGGGAGAACATCAAAAGCGTGTCTTTCGAAATCCCGCTTTACTTTCTGTCTTTGCTTCAATAGTTTGGAGGTCCAGAAAAGTCAAACAAGCGCCCTGGTCGAATAAGTGCCCCCTTTGAGGCTTAAAGATTAGATAAGCGCCCATGCGCTTATTCGAGGATTTACGGTATTTGGATCTCAACGATGAGTTAATTTACTAAATAAAATTTTCGCATCATAGATGTTTTGAACATCATTTGAATGAGCTTTTCTCTACAGCTTGCCAACGGTGTTAACTTTTTTTAACTCACCCGATATTACGGTATGAGAAACTTTAATGCAATGATGCAATCAAATTTCAAATTTTGTGGTCATCTACGTGGTTTTCACTACGAAGTTTAGGTCATTATTCATCGTAATGAAGAAAAATGGATCGAGAATGGAGTCATGTATAACATCAATTTTTCATATCAAACTACGCTTTGAGATGTGATTGTTTCAAGAACTGAGGCTGAAGTGGTGATGCAAAGGGATGATACAACGTATTTTACATGTCATATTTCATTCCAACAATATCAACATACAATTCTTCACGAATAACTTCAACAACTCTTTTCTACAAACATCTTCTAGCTACTCTACCAACTACACATCTATGGTCCGACATAGTTCGACATACTTTCAAACAAAAGTATCGAATTTTATCATTACATTTGTGGACAGTTAGAGCATCTGCAGCGCGACATCTTTTTGGAAACAATGCAAGCATTGAATTTCTTACGATTCTGTCTTATGCAGAAGGCCCTTTCTGTCCAGCACATTTTGTCATTTATAATTCACCACTTCACTACTTAGGTCTGCAAATCTACTCTTTATTTGCTGATCTTTGCATCTACCTTATGGTTTTCTTTTTTCCTCAAATAGAATGAGACCTTACTTGCTAGGGCATCATATCAAAAAGGGCCTAATAGTTGCTACTCTCCTTAACATAGGCCTATTCACTATGCGGGATTTCATTGCTCCGATAGCTCTAGCTAGTCTTCGTAGGCTTTTAACTTTCTTTTTGCGAATAGGCTCTTGTTTCAAATTTTTTGAGGAGCTGTCTTCAGGCAAAGTGAACTCCGCGTTTTCAGAGAAGTTATCTTGGGCTGAAATGAGTTTCATTCGTTTTGGAACTTTGCAGCCCTGCTTAGCTTTACCTTCAATGATTGCCAGAGCGTCATTTGTCGAGATTGTACGATTTTCAGACTCGCTTTCCGATCGTTTTCGTTTATTTAATATTTTCACAGCCAATGTACCACAGCCTAGAACAGGCTCGTGTTTCAAATTTTTATCGAAAATGAGTTTCGCATTTTGAGAGGAGCTATCGTCAGCCAACGTGAGTTTCACTTTTTTGCAGTGCTGGTTAGCTCTCTCCTCAAGGATCGCCTGGGTGTTATTTTTCGATTCTGTACAATTATCAGACTCACTTTTTGATCGTTTTCGTTTGTTTAATGTTTTCACAGCCAAAGTACGACAGGTAACCTCGTTTTTCAATTTTTTATCCAAATTAAGTCTCGTATTTTGAGGGGAGCTATCGTCAGCCAACGTGAGTTTCACTTTTTTGTAGTGTTGGTTAGCTCCCTCCTCAAGGATCGTCTGGGGGTTATTTTTCGACTCTGTACAATTATCAGACTCACATTGAGATCGTTTTCGATTGTTTGTTGTTTTTACAGCCCATATACCACAGCCTTTGTGAATGAGAGTAATTTTGAGGCATTGCCTTACCTTAGCCTCGTCAAAAATGTTATGGCTTTCTCTATCAGACAGTATCTCGTTTGAGGTTCGACAAGCCTCTCCGTTAAGTTTCTCACTGCAACTTTGTGTGACTCGTCCAATGCCATTCGAGTCTACTGTATTTAGAACTGACTGCAAACTCATTTTGTCATAACGTTTGAGATCTGAACTGATGTTGCTTTCACTCTCTTCCTGGGTTCTTATTAAACCCTTATTTATTGTATTGTGAATTGGCTGGGCTGACTGTTTTACATGATCAGATATGACACTTTTAACACAATCCGCATAAACGTTGTTAGATAACGGAGCAATCTCTTTGCTTGGTGTTTCTTTGCCTTCAGCTGTCACTTTTGCATTGAGAGTAGACAAGTGAATTTCAGCAGCGAGGAGGGAATTTCTTTCGCTACAATCGTCCGAAAACTTCTCTACAACTGAAATTGCATCTAAATTCGTGTCTTCGCCATTATTCGAATTAACGCTATCAGCAGAGTCACGATTAAGACATGTTTCAGACTGGCATTCAGCCCATGCAGTTATATAACTATGTTTACTTTTGAAATCTTCACGTGAAATGCTTTTACCTATAACGCAACACTCTCTTGGATCACAGTCATAAGCAGAAGCATTGTTACATGAAGTATCTATCACGATATTAGGCCTAAAGGCAGGCAGAGTGGCCTCGGAATCGTTTGATTTGCAAGATCTCATTCTTTGTACATTTGTTTTCATTTCAAGTTCATTGTCTTCATTGTTCAAGTTTTCGTTATTTTCCATCTTGTTGTTTTTTATATCAACTTTGTTCTCTTCTTCACTCGTTGAACGTTGATATTCTTCGACTAAAATAAGTTTATCAAACCTGAGTGATTCAAGTTTAAATTGTTTCAGACAGTTGGAAATGCAGACATCGTACTCTTCTTTTGAATTCAGCCGACAGAAAGACATTCTTGACACTATCTCTTCTCTGAGTGGCCCAAGATTTTGGACGAATTCTTCCACGTCAATTGATGACAAATCGTGGAATAGTTTTATTTCTTCTGGCAGCGATGTGCAAATGTTTGAGTTCTGAAATAAAAGAAAATTTGTCAAATGTTTGAAATAACAAAAGATATCATTACACAGTAAGAACCCGGAAGTTAGAAATTTTTTCAAACAGCCTGGCTGGACTCCCATTGAAACTCATGAAACGTTCTTCTATGAGGGCACCATTTCTCGAGAAAATCAGCCGTAGATTTCTAAAAAGAGGTTTTATTTTTGGAAGCTCTTACTGTATATTGAGAATGCAAGGATAGGTCGAAACATCTATGTGCGGTACTTAAGTTATGTGATTCAAAATATGAGTATTAAGAGTGTGAAATATACACGAAAAGCATCAAAATTGTCACATTCTTTGAGCAGCTTTTTTATTGAAGAGAATGTAAAATCATTTTCCGTTCCATACATGCTCATTTTGCCTTTGTTTGCCTTCCCATGCACGATGACTGAGCAAGGCATCTAATTTAAGAGCAGCATGTGAGGTCCCTTAATGGAACATAGGAATTTCAACTTGATAGGTGAAGCAAATCTCTTGGACATTATCTGATGATGCAGTTAATTCCACTATGGATCGGACGAAGCAGTACCAAATGGTTCTTTTGTTGGCATTCGTTGAGAGTTGCAAGAACGGAGCAAATCGAAATTTCAAAGAAACTAATCAAAAATAAACAAAACATCAAATTTTGAAGAATAAATCAACTTTTGCTCACTCTAACAGTGACTTCAATTCCATGAAACATGATATCCCATGATTCCATCACCTTCTTTATCATTTCTCCCATTCTTTGAAGTCTGGATGTCATAAAGTCTTCATCGATCTAAAATCAGAAGAGAGCATTCAGAGACAGGCAGGTTCTTTTGTAAGATCACAACCATTTTCATAAGCCGCAGATCATCTTCGGGAGACTTCGAGGCATCAAAGTCTTGACCACAACAGGGGGTATACCTCAAGCTGAATTACTTTAACTTCCTTTCTTTCAGCGCATCCTTACCAAAATTATCACGTGTAAAAGTTGCAATATCTTCATAGAATCCGATCTAACCTTGACTGCTCGATCTTAGCAAGGAAAGAATACTAGTTTAAAAAGGCTTGAGAGGGCCAAAGACTTTAAGAATGTATTGTAAGCCGTTGGAAAGATGTCTGAAAATTGAAGGAAATCTATCATTTCTTATCAAAGTCTCATACATTTTAAGAATGATTCATGCACCATTCGAATGATGTCTAAGTGTAGACTTAGCATCGACTTGAAAAGAAATTAATTACATACCAGTGCATTGACTTGCATGAGATCATTAAGACATACATTCACGTATCTTTTTATCTACGAGAGATTTGGAACGATTTTTCAATACCTTGAACAGTCTTCCATATTTAAAATGTCGTGGTAGAGAAATTTCTGAAAAAAGTTAACCCTTTAGAATTTCTTTGAAACTCTCAAAGAGGTTCAAGGATGAGTACGTTAAAAAAGCATAGTTGAACCCTTTTTTCTAATCATTTTGAAGGTCAAAATCACTTTTGAAGAGTTGGCTCTTCAATACCTCCTGAATTTGTTCCCTTTCCGTTCACTGTACCTTATTTTTAGAGCAATTCTTGCATATTCGTTAATTATGTATCCAGATAACGTTGTTGGCACTGAATTCAGAGAGCTCAGGAAGCTCAGGGGCGGATCCAGCAAGAAGTTAAAAGAGGGGGGAGCCTGCCGAGAGGTCGCTCATAATATAACAGGAAATAAGTACGCCGAAGGCCCGTGAAGGTTTTGTAGACTCCTATATGAGAAAATTCGTTGCGTCTGTACTAAATAATGTCTTGATTTATATGTTTGCCCCACATTCTGCTGGAAACAGTTAAAAGGCCCTTAAAAAGAGTGCTTTAGGGTCACGACGCGGAGTGCACTTCTCGGCAAATGGGGCACCATGCTGAATTGTGATTGTGAAGGGGCAGTTGCCCCCACTTACCCCCACCGTAAATCGTCAACTGAGGGAGCTCAAGAGATAACCATAACTACATAAATGATAACAATAGTTTACCAAATTAATTTAAATTCCCTTACCTGTCTGAATGCAAATCTTCGATATGAAGCGTTATGTAGTTTTTCTGCAATTCTTCGATCTTCATCGTTTATATCAGTTAATTGTCTTATGATGTCGACAAGAAGATCTGAAAAAGAAATGAGAATTGAAACATGACATTTAGATGCTTTCATTGCAGTTAGATAATCTACCCAATTGTTAGGATATATCAATTTGTGAAGATAAATCATCTTTATTTGTGCCAAGTTTATGCTTGTCATTTCATCATCATCGCACAATTTGTTTGCTTTCATTTTTGGTTGAAAGTGTTGAAAAATTCGAACATCAATTTAATGTCATCAAAAGACCAAATGTTATTCGTTTGCAGGCCATCTAGTTCAATTTCCCAAATTTGATTTCCTCCCCATCATTCAATCTAATTTTCGGATTCAATCTAATTCATTGTATACTTTGTAAAAATTTGTTCATCAACAGCCCTTTCAGGCCATCATATGTAAATGACAAAGACCTTCTTCAAGTTAGATATCTCTTATTACTCCTTATGTCCTTGCATCTATAAAGAAAATGTACGATAGCTTAAATACTTTTAAAACTGGAAAAAATCTTACCAATATTTTTCAACAAAAGATGATATTTCTCAATCAAATTCTCCCGAATAGCATGGTCATCTTTCTTGACCTGAAATAAAAATTAAATGAAAGTAAATACAAGAAAATTTCATTGAATTAAAATTTTTAGGTGTTCTCACCGAGGAGGCTGCCGAAGGGCAGCGAAAATTCTGAGAAAAGTAAAGGAAGTGTAAGTATGTTTTATTTTGGTTATTTGAAACTCATAATAGGTATGAAACTACCTAAATACGAGAAAATTAAATGATTTAGCTTAAGTAAAGACAAAAAGACCGATACTTGAGGAGAAAGACTCCAGAGCAAACTTTGCAAATTCAAAATTAATCAAAATGGGAACTTTTCTAGTTGTAACGAAGTTCCACATACGAGTGTCGTGTCGCCCAAAGAGGAATAATTCTCCTACTAGAAAATGGCTTTGGCAATCTGCTCAAATCTTGAAGCAGAGAGACCATTTGCAGTTCATTTCATTCAAGGTCTTTGATTTTTACCATGTAGCGATAAAATGCAATTATTGCGGAAAGCCCATAAAAGTTTTAGATTGTTTCTTTAATCTGTAATAGAAAATATTGAATTTCCAATGTTTAAAGAGAGATTTTGTTTAAGAAGCTTTAGAAAAGTGACTATCTAAGAACATCCAAGGAAACTGTGATGGCCCCAAGCGAGGCGGACGCTATCATCTTCTCTGAACGAGGCCTCTGTTTTTTCTTGACAACGGCCATAGCAACATTCAGCTGCCTTCGCCAAGCGCTCAAGCGCTTTCTGCAGTGTTTAAGCCAGTTTAGGCCATCATTCTTACCTCCTCAGACTTTTGCGATCTCCTATCAGGCCTATGGTCTTGCTGAAAACTTTCACTCTCCCAAAGCCTGGACCGAAGCTCAAGAATTCTAACAGCTTTATACATATAAACCTCAAGCAAGGCTTTTGCCTTGTCACTAAATACAATTCATTCAAACATGACTGCATATCGTACGGGCGCCCGAAATTCTAACCATTTAAATAAAGTCCTAAGTTTTCACGTTTGCTTACAATTAATCGTTGAAATTAAACCATACCGATCCCTGTCCATTTGTCATACCAAATGAATTCAATCATAAGTTTTGATTCAAAACGTTTTTAGACTCAAGAAAGCATTATCAAAGAGCTGCAAGAAGGTTCAAGGCGAACGTACGCCGAACTTACCAATCTGTCGAAGTCTAAACTCGACGCCAAACTTGCAATTCTCTTCGAATACGTCATCTTGATACTTCGAACTATTCTTTCGATCACCTTCTCTTTCAATATCAGCGACCTATGGACTTGAAACTCGTAAATAATCACGATCGTAAAGAGCGAAAAGTTGTACGTGTGTTCAGTAAGTTGATAACAACGCAACAGGATGAATAACGGTTTTGCGCCACATTCGATTGATCTGTTTGCGACGTTACTAGGAAATAAGGTGATCATTCGAACGTGACGTAAATCGATCCAAAATGATGGCATCTGATCAATGAAACAGCGATCGTAATTTAGTCAAAATGTATGCAGTATAGTTGTTGGCATCTTCTGAAAGCGGTAAAGTTGGTATGATTTTGGTATGAGTATAGCCAGCTCGTAATCTTTCTTTTGTAAAACTGAATCGTTCTTTCAATTTATCTGAAAGGAAGGCCATACGTAGAGTCTAGTTGGCGTACTCCCCAAAAAAAACTAGGTGTCGGGCGTTACAAAGAATCTCCTGTTTGCCCGTGAAGAGAAAATTACCTGTTTAAAGAACCTTGATATTGATGATAATTACTAACAAATCTATCTTTCGGACCAAGTGACTACAAACCGGGTGTTTCGGAAAAGTACCCCCTCCCTTTTGACTGGAAGTAGGAACGTGGCGATGAGATATTATTACTATCCGAGTGGACAGCTAAATTTATCAATTTTGAACTTAGATTCACATAGCTTGCATTTGAAAATCGTCCACCAAACACCGGAGATACAGGTTTCCAAAGTCAGAATTGACAGTGCGCCCGAAACCAGAGGTTTTGAAAAAGGGCCTAACCATGATTTGTATCATGGCTATTTTCCAAAGCACCTGTAAACTTCAACTTTCAGTTTTTCGCTTTTGAAAAGAATGAAAGACTGTTGGACATCGCCCTGACTAAACAAATATAATAAAAATGTGGTGAGAATGCAAAAGTCGTTCCACAGCTCTTTCAATGGCGAGTCAATCAGAGACCAGATTCAAACGTGGAAGTCTCTTACCAAAACAAACCCATTTCCAGGATGTTCCTAATGCCGTGAATCCTCGAATAAGTGTCCCTTACCCCGAATACCCCGAATAAGCGCCAGCTTGAATTAGTGTCTACCCTATCAGGAAAATTATTAGATAAGCGCCCCTCGAATAAGCACCCTTCCACAAATAAGCGCCCACCGTCTCCAACATAAGAAACGGGCGCTTATTCGAAGTTTTACCCAAAAACGAGATTCGGAAGCTAAAGTTTTTGTCTTACAGTAACGGGAAAGGTAGTGAGCTAAAAACGTAGAAATGAACTACAAACAGTCTTTATTTTCATTTTTCATAGCAAGGAAACTTTTTCAATACTTCTAGAACATCAAAAGCGTGTCTTTCGAAATCCCGCTTTACTTTCTGTCTTTCTTCAATAGTTTGGAGGTCCAGAAAAATCAAACAAGCGCGCTGGTCGAATAAGTGCCCCCCCTTGAGGCTTTAAGATTAGATAAGCGCCCATGCGCTTATTCGAGGATTTACGGTATTTGGATCTCAACGATGAGTGAATTTACTAAATAAAATTTTCGCATCATAGATATTTTGAACATCATTTGAATGAGCTTTTCTCTACAGCTTGCCAACGCTGTTAACTTTTTTTAACTCACCCGATATTACGGTATGAGAAACTTTAATGCAATGATGCAATCAAATTTCAAATTTTGTGGTCATCTACGTGGTTTTCACTACGAAGTTTAGGTCATTATTCATCGTAATGAAGAAAAATGGATCGAGAATGGAGCCCTGTGTAACATCAATTTTTCATATCAAGCTACGCTTTGAGATGTGATTGTTTCAAGAACTGAGGCTGAAGTGGTGATGCAAAGGGATAATACAACGTATTTTACATGTTATATTTCATTCCAACAATATCAACATACATTTTTTAACAAATGACATCAACAACTGTCTTCTACAAAATTCTAATGCTACTCTACCAACTACACATCTATTGTCTGATATAACATGGTTCGTTTGACACATAATTTCAAACTAAAGTATGGAATTTTATTATTACGTTTGTGGATAGTTAGGGCGTCTGCAGCCCGATATCTTTTTTGGAAACAACGCAAGCATTGAACATCCATTAATTCTGTCGTGTTCAACAGGCCCTTTCTATCCAGCACATTTTGTCACTTATGATTCACTAATTGACTATTTACGTCTGCAAATCTACTCTTTAATAGATGATCTTTGCATCTACCCTATATTTTCTTTTTCCCTCAAATAGAATGAGACCTTACCTTTCAGGGCATCATATCAAAAAGGGCCTAATAGTTGCTACTCTCCTCAACATAGGCCTATTCACTATGCGGGATTTCATTGCTCCGATAGCTCTAGCTAGTCTTCGTAGGCTTTTAAATTTCTTTTTGCGAATAGGCTCTTGTTTCAAATTTTTTGAGGAGCTGTCTTCCGGCAAAATGAACTCCGCGTATTCAGAAAAGTTATCTTGGGCTGAAATGAGTTTCATTCGTTTTGGAACTTTGCAGCCCTGCTTAGCTTTACCTTCAATGATTGCCAGAGCGTCATTTGTCGAGATTGTGCGATTGTCAGACTCGCTTTCTGATCTTTTTTGTTTGTTTAATATTTTCACAGCCAATGTACCACAGCCTAGAACAGGCTCGTGTTTCAAATTTTTATCGAAAGTGAGTTTCGCATTTTGAGAGGAGCTATCGTCAGCTAACGTGAGTTTGACTCTTTTGCAGTGCTGGTTAGCTCCCTTCTCAATAATTGCCTGAGTGTCATTTCCCAAGCATGTGCAATTATCATCCTCGCTTTCCGATCGTTTTCGTTTGTTTAATGTTTTCACAGCCAAGGTAGGACAGGCAGCCTCGTGTTTCAAATTTTTATCCAACTTGAGTTTCGCATTTTGAGGGGAGCTATCGTCAGCCAAAGTGAGTTTCACTTTTTTGTAGTGCTGGTTAGCTCTCTCCTCAAGGATCTCCTGAGTGTTATTTTTCGATTCTGTACAGTTATCAGACTCACTTTCTGATCGTTTTCGTTTGTTTATTGTTTTCACAGCCCATATTCCACAACCTTTGTGAATGAGAGTAATTTTAAGGCTCTGCCTTACCATAGCCTCGTCTGAAATGTTATGGCTTTCTCTATCAGACAGTATTTCATTTGAGATTTGACAAGCCTCTCCGTTAAGTTTCTCATTGGAACCTTGTGTGTTTCGTGCAATTTCATTCGAGTCTACCGTATTTATAACTGACTGCAGACTCATTTTGTCATAATATTTGAGATCTGAACTGAGGTTGCTTCCACTTTCTTCCTGGGTTCTTATTAAACCCCTATTTATTGTATTATGAATTGGCTGGGTTGGCTGTTTTACATGATCAGATATGACACTTTTAAGACAATCCGCATAAACATTGCTAGATAACGGAGCAATTTCTTTGCTTGGTGTTTCTGTGCTTTCAGCTGTCAATTTTGCAGTGAGAGTAGACAACTGACTTTCAGCAGCGAGGAGGGAGTTTCTTTCGCAACAATCGTCTGAAAGCTTCCCTACTACCGAAATGGCATCTAAATCCATGTCTTCACCGTTATTCGAGCTAGCACTATCAGCAGAATCACAATTAAAACATGTTTCAGACTGGCATTCAGCCCAGGCTGTTATGTAACTATGTTTACTTTTGAAATCTTCACGTGAAATGCTTTTACCTATGACGCAACCCTCGCTTGGATCACAGTCATAAGCAGCAGCATTGTTACATGAAGTATCTATCACAAGGTGAGGCCTAAAGGCAGGCAGAGTGGCATCAGAATCGTTTGATTTGCAAGATCTCATTCTTTGTATATTTGTTTTCATTTCACGTTCATTGTCTTCATTGTTCGAGTTTTCGTTATTTTCCATCTTGTTGTTTTTTATATCAACTTTGTTCTCTTCTTCACTCTTTGAACGTTCATATTCTTCGACTAAAATAAGTTTATCAAACCTTAGCGAATCAAGTTTAAATTGCTTCAAACTGTTGGAAATGCAGACATTGTACTCTTCTTTGGAATTCAGCTGACAGAAAGGCATTCTTGACACTATCTCTTCTTTGAGAGGCGCAAGCTTTTGGACGAATTCTTCCTCGTCAATTGATGACAAGTCATGGAATAGTTTTATTTCTTCTGGCAGCGATGTGCAAATGTTTGGGTTCTAAAATAGAAGACAATTTGTCAAATGCTTGAACTAACAAAATTTATCAATGTACAGTAAGAACCCGGAAGTTGGAATTTTTTTCAAAACAACCTTGCTGGACTCCTATTGAAACTTATGAAAGGTTCTTTTATGAGGGCGCCATTCTCATAGATTTCTGGAAAAGAGGTTAGGTTTTTACCTTTGCAAGTTTTTACTGAATATCGAAAGTACGAGGATAGGTCGAAATATCTATGTTTGGTATTTGATTTACGTGACTCAAAATATGACTATTGCGAGTTTGAAATATACACACAAAGTATCAAAATTGTAAAATATTTTGTGAAGCTTTCTATATGGATAGAATGTAAAATCATTTTTTGTTCTACGCATACTCATTTTTTCCCTTTTTTGCTATTCCGTGCACAGTGATTGAGTTAGCCATCCAATATATGAGAGCAGCGTGTGAGGTTCGCTGTGTTATTTTAGGATTTTGGTTAGGCGACCAATTTTCAGTCAAAAGCAACTATTGCTATTGTTAAAACATCTTCTTCCCTAAATGAAACATTGGAAAGTCAACTTGACAGGTGAAGCAAATCTCTTAGACATTATCTGAGGATGCAGTTATTTCCACTATGGATCAGACGAAGCAGTACCAAATGGTTCTTTTGTTCGCGTTCGTTGATAGTTGCAAGAACAGATCAATAGGAATTTGAGAGAAACTGATCGATAGTATACAAAACATCAATTTTTGAAGAATAAATCAATTTTTAATCTTACAGACTCACCCTAACAGTGACTTCAATTCCATGAAACATGATATCCCATGATTCCATCACCTTCTTTATCATTTCTCCCATTCTTTGAAGTCTGGATGTCATAAAGTCTTCATCGATCTAAAATCAGAAGAGAGCATTCAGAGACAGGCAGGTTCTTTTGTAAGATCACAACCATTTTCATAAGCCGCAGATCATCTTCGGGAGACTTCGAGGCATCAAAGTCTTGACCACAACAGGGGGTATACCTCAAGCTGAATTACCTTTACTTCCTTTCTTTAAGCGCATCCTTACCAAGGTTATCACGTGTAAAAGTTGCAAGATTTTCATAGGATCCTATCTAAATTTTTACTGCCCGATCTTAGCAAAGAAAGAATACTAGTTTAAAAAGGCTTGAGAGGGCCAAAGATTTTAAGAATGTATTGTAAGGCGTTGGAAAAATCTCTGAAAATTGGAAGACTTCCATCATCTCTTATTAAGGTCTCATATTTTGTAAGAAAGAGTCTTACACTATTCCAATAATGTACAAATGTGAACTTTGCTGCGATTTGACAAGAAATTAAGTACATACCATTGCATTGACTTGCATGAGATCGTTCAGACATACATTCACGTATCTTTTTATCTATGAAAGATTTGGAACGACTTTTTAAGTGCACTGAACGATCTTCCATATTCAGGATATCTTCGTAGAGAAATTCCAAAAAAGTTAACTCTAAAGAAATTTCTTTAGGATCTTTCAAAGAGGTACCAGGAAACATATTCTAACACCTGGTTTCTAATCATTTTTAAGGTCGAATTATTTTGAAGGATGCTTCTTCAATGCTGAATTTGTTCGCTTCCGTTCACTGTGTCTGATCCTTAGAGCAATGCATGCATATTCTCTGCCTACGTATCGAGGCAATGTTGTTGGCAATGAATTAAAAGGTACAAGGGAAGTCAAGGGTGGATCCAGCCCCAAGACAAAAGGGAGTTGCCTGCCAAGAGGGCCCCCAAAGTATAACAGGAAGTAAGCGCACGAAAGGCGTGCGAAGGTTTTCTAGACTCCTATATGAGAAAATTCATTGCTTCTGTACTAAATAACGTCTTCATTTGTATGTTTGCCCCATCTGCTGCTGGAAACAGTTGAAAAGAGTGCCTTAGGGTCACAACAAGGGGATGCACTTCTAGGCAAAAAGGGGCTTCATGCAGAATTGGCATAGTGAAGGTTCAGTTTGCCCCTCCCCCTCCCCCCGTAAATCTGCCACTGAGGGAGCTTAAGAACTAACCACAACTACAGAAAATGATAACAATAGTTTACCAAATTAATTACCAAATTAATTCGAATTCCCTTACCTGTCTGAATGCAAATCTTCGATATGAAGCGTTCTGTAGTTTTTCACCAATTCGTCGATCTTTATCGTTTATATCAGTTAATTGTCTGATGATGTCGACTAGAAGATCTGAAAAAGAAATAAGAGTTGAAATAAAACATTGTTATCTTGTCATGTTGAAATATTACAGTTGGATTTTGTCATATTGAAATGCAACATTTAGATGTTGTCATTGCAGCGCATTGCAGTTAGATGATCTACCCAATCGTTTGGATATATCAATTTTTAAAGATATATCATTCTTATTTGTGACAAATTTTTGCTTGTCATTTCATCATAATCGCACAATTTGTTTACTTTCATTTTTGACTGAAAGTGTGAAAAACTTCGAACATCAATTTAATGTCATCAAAAGACCAAATGTTATTCGTTTGCAGGCCGTCTAGTTCAATTTTCCAACTTTGATTTCCTCCCCATCATTCAATCTAATTTTCTGATTCAATCTAATTCATTGTATACTTTGTAAAAATTTGTTCATCAACAGCCCTTTCAGGCCATCATATGTAAATGACAAAGACCTTCTTCAAGTTAGATATCTCTTATTACTCCTTGTGTCCTTGCATCTATAAAGAAAGTGCACGATAGCTTGAATACTTTAAAGGTTTGAACAAGTTCTTACCAATATTTTTCAACAAAATGTGATATTTCTCAATCAGATTCTCTCGAATAGCATGGTCATCTTTCTTGACCTGAAATGAAAATTAAATGATTTAGCATAAATAAAGAGAAAATGACCGATACATGAAGAGAAAGAGTCCAGAGTAGGCTTTGCAAATTAAAGATGAACAGAAATGGGAACTTTCTAGTTTTAAAAAAGTTCCAGACGAGTGTCGCCCAGAGAGGAATAATTCTCGCTAGAAAATGGCTTTGGCAGTCTGAACTAAATCTTGAAGCAGAGCATGGAGACCATTCGGTAGTTCATTTCATTCAAGGCCTTTGATGTTTACCATGTGACGACAGATTGCATTTGCTGCGGAAAGCCCATGAAGGTTTTAGATCACACGATCGCCCTTCACTCAATTCCCAGCAGTCCTCCATTCCGTTAGTTTTATTTTAGGTATTGTCCTTTGGGCTTGCCCCTCTCTTTACTTTTCACGCAGGAACTGTAATCAAACACTTTAGTTTGTTGTTTGTCTCTTTATGCATAATAGCCTCGTGCTTTCGTAAATCTGTTTTCTGAAGATGAAACATAGCGTTTTGCTTCGAAACGTTAATCCATGGCTTAGTCAATTCATAAATTTTTTTTATCACGGGTTTTGTTGAATATTGTCAACCTGAATTTGTCTCTGTATCTGTTTTTTTTTTTACCTCATTGATTATGATTTACAAGCACTGAAAATGAAACTCAATATGATTATCGACGCAATCTTGGTTCTTCGATCTTTGGTAAAATTACGGTTTCCTGCCAACACCTCAATTTAGCTTTTAGATTTTTTCTTTAATCTTTACAAGAAAATATTAAATTTCCAATGTTTGGAGAGAGATTTCGTCCAAGACATTTTAGAAAAGTGATTATCTAAGAACATCCAAGGAAACTGTGATTGCCCCAAGCGAGGCGGACGCTATCATCTTCTCTGAACGAGGCCGCTGTTTATTCTTGACAACGGCCATAGCAACAACCGGTTACCTTCGCCAAGCGCTTTCTGCAGCGAGGCCAGTTTAGGCCATCTTCCTTTCCTCCTCAGGCTCTTGCGATCTCCTATCAGGCCTTTCGTCTTGCTGAAAACCTTCACTTCTTACAAAGCCTAGACCGAAGCTCGGGAATTCTAACAGCTTTATATGAATCTCAAGCAAGGCTTTGGCCTTGCAGCTAAATGTGATTCAAACATGACTGGATATCGTACGGGCGCCCGAAACTTTAACGAGCTAAATAAGGTGTTATAAGTTTTCATATTTCCTTTCAATTAATCGTTGATTATAAGCCAAATCTATCCCTGTCTATTTTTCCCACCAACAGAGTTCAATTAAAAAGTTTTAAGACTCAAGAAAGCATTACCAAATAGCTGTAAGAAGATTCACGGCGAAGTTACGCCGAACTTACCAATCTGTCGAAGTCTAAACTCGGCGGCAAACGTGTAATTCTCTTCGAATACGTCATCTCGATACTTCGAACAATTCTTTCGACCACCTTCTCTTTCAATATCAGCGATATAACGGCTTGAAACTCGTAAATATTCTTGATTGTAAGCAGTGAAATGTTGTACGTGTCTTCAGTAAGTTGACAACAGCGCAACAGGGTGAATAACGGTTTTGCGCCACATTCGATTGATCTGTTTGCGACGTTACTAGGAAATAAGGCAATCATTCGAACGTGACGTAAATCGATCCAAAATGGTGGCATCTGATTAATATGACAGCGATCTTGCTTTGGTCAAAAAATACTCTCTGGTGCCTACAGAAAGTACAGAAAGTACTCTCGGGGTCTTAATAAACGGGGGGGGGGGGGGGAGTGGGAACCCTTCAAAGAAACTAATAAACTGGGGGGTCTTAATAATTGGGGAGTTTCTAAAAGAAAACATTTGAATTAGTTTACGAGTACACTGCCATGGTTTATCTGTCGAAAAAAATTTCGTATAAAAATCATATTGAGCTTTGGACATTGTTTTGCCAAAATTGATAAACGAGGGGGTCTTAATAAGGGGCTCTTAATGACCGGGGAGGGGGTGGATAAAATTTTTGAAAATTAATTAGCGTCCCCCCTTGTATTAGGCACCCAAGAGTAAAGAGTATGCAGTATAATTTTCGGCATCCTCTGAAAGCGGTAGAGTTGGTATGAGTATAGCCTGCGCGAACAAGGGCAGATTTTGTAATACAATAGCATCAGTCGCTTTGGTTCACACCTCAATTCAAAGCGATTGGCGAATGCAGACAAAAGAAATTCCCTCAAGCAGAAATTGAAAACAAACGAACCCGCAAAGTTGCCCTGAAACCTGTACGGCGAACTCTCGTTTGGTGCGGGCGAAGGGAGGTTTTTAAGAGAAGGTATGTGCTTATAACAAAAGAAGGAGGGTAAATCTAAAGTTCTGTCTCGCAGATTTTGTTTATTTGATTCAGGAGCTGAAGAGTGACTGTGTACGTCTGAGCAATAAATGTGCAAAAATTGTAATGCCCTCTGCTCCATTTCTGAATCAAATAAACAAAATCCACGCGACAGAACCTTAGATTTACCCTTCTTCTTTTGTTATAAGCACATACCTTCTCTTAAAGACCTCCCTTCTCCCGCACCAAACGAGAGTTCGCCGTACAGGTTTCAGGGCAACTTTGCGGCTTCGTTTGTTTTCGATTTCTGCTTGAGGGAATTTCTTTTGTCTGCATTCGCTAATCGCTTTGAATTGAGGTGTGAACCAAAGCGACTGATGCTATTGTATTACGAAATCTGCCCTTGTTGCCTGCGCGGAATTTTTCTTTTGTGAAATTGAATCGTTCTTTCAATTTCACTCAAAAGAAAGGTCATACGCATAGTCTAGTTGGAGTACTCCTCAAGCAAAACTAGTGTCGGTGTTACAAAGAATCTGCTTTAGCTTTTTGTACGTGAAGAGAAAATTACCTGTTTTATACAACCTCATGTTGGTCATGATAACTAACAAGTCTCTCTTTCGGGCCAAGTAACTACAAACCGGGTGTCTCAGAAAAAGTACCCCCCCCCCCGGAAATGGGAACGTAACGATGAGATATTATTACTCTCCCAGCTAAATTTATCAATTTTCAACTTAGATTCACATAGCTTGCATTTAAACATCGTCCTCCAAACACCCGAGGTACAAGCTTGCAAAGTCAAAATTGACAATGCACCCGAAACCAGAGGTTTTGGAAAAGGGCCTAACCATGATTTGTATCATGAATATTTTCCAAAGCACCTGTAAACTTTAACTTTCAGCTTTTCGCCTTTTAAGCAAAACTAGTGTCGGTGTTACAAAGAATCTGCTTTTTGCACGTGAGGAGAAAATTACCTGTTTTATACAACCTCATGTTGATGATAATAACTATCAAGTCTCTCTTTTGGACCAACATACCGGGTGTCTCAGAAAAAGTACCCCCTCCCCCCCCTTTTGACTGGAAATAGGAACGAAACGATAAGATATTATTACTCTACGAGTGGACGGCTAAGTTTATCAATTTTCAACTTAGATTCACATAGCTTGCATTTGAAAATCGTTTACCATGCACCGGAGATACAAGCTTGCAAAGTCAAAATTTACAGTGCACCCGAAACCAGAGGTTTTGAAAGAGGGCCTAGCCTTGATTTGTATCCCGCGTATCGCGAGGCCGGTCTCTGGAACAGTCTTGATTTGGATACAAAGATGGCTCTCTCAATCAATACCTTCAAGTCCAAACTCAACGAAAAATAATCGTATGCATCTTTGACTTTTATTATAAATTTTGTAGTATATAACTTTTTAATTTTGTAAGTAGCTTTTTTCTCGTAGGGCCAATTGCAAAACAGTATTTTGACTGATTTGTACCCAGGGTAAATAATTTTAAAATGAAATGAAAAATGTATCATGGATATGTTCCAAAGCACCTTCGCTTTCGAAAAGAATGAAAGACTCTTGGACATCGCCCTGATTAAACAAATATAATAAAAATGTGGTAAGAATGCTAAAGTCGTGCCACATATCCAAAATGAGCGTGCATGCAGGACCGTCGAGAAGGGGTGGTAGCCAGGGTAGTTACCAGGGGGCCCGGGACCTTTAGGGGCCCGGAGAGACATACATATTTCATTTTTTGTTTGTTTTCAGTTTTCCGCAAGGAACGTTTTTAGGCCAGTGGGCCCATTGGCCTTCTATACTTAGTCTTTACGCAGAGATCAAAAAAGACTTTCCATCAAAAATTATGTTTCCAACAGTGTATAAGAGGGCATGTCCACCTAAAAGCAGTGTTTTACAAGTGAATTTGAGGGCGTGGTCCAAGAGGAAAATGGCGTGGCCCAACAAATTTTTCGGTGCCTTTAGCGCTGGAGGGCCCTTTTTTGCTCCCAACCCTGGGGCCCGGTTCGGCTCTCGACGGCCCTGCGTGCATGCAATCCTTTTCTTCTTCTTTGACCCTTGAGATAGAATGTGATGCACGGATTGATTCCTGAGAGGAATAAGTAGCTATCTGTAGAACAAGTTGTAATTCTTTTCAAAAGAAAAAGCTACAGGTAAAAGTTGATATTCTTTTGCAATATGCCTGTGATAGTAAATCATAGCTAGGCCCTTTTACAAAACCTCTGGTTTCCAGTGCACTACAGTTTCATATTTAAATTCACTACATACAATTTATAATCCCGACAATACAAACAAATAACTAAACTACAAAGACGGAATATATAAAATGTTACAGAAAATTAATACAATGATGCAAAAATTAATAATATATTAAGAAAAGATACAAAGAGGGGTTAAATGAATTGTATGCAGGGAATTACTATAGGGAAGAGCTCGCTCAATAGGTAGACTAATCGAGGAGAGAGCCCTGATTAAACAAATATAATAAAAATGTGGTAAGAACCCCCCCCCTCCTATCCTAAGATATAATCAAAAAATTTGTGTGAGTTGAAATAGTTGTGCAGTTCCAAAATGGCTCATATTCAACGGTCGACCTTGTTCAATAAATGAATTTTCAGTTTTATTTTGAACAATATTTTTGATGGAACATTTCGGAGTGCCAAGGGTAATGCATTCCAAAGTTTAGCACCAAGATATACTCCCAAATTTGACTTTGTGAACTCATACATCCGTTGTTCAGAGGACGATTTTAAAATGCAAGGTATCTTAATTTCAGTTCAAGATCAAAAATTATGCCTATGAACTCGACAAATCCCGATATTCTATCGTTTCGCTTCTTTGTTTAGTCAAAATGGGGTAGTTTTTTTGAGAAATCCGTTATAAAAGTTGATGGCATTGTATATTTCAAAATGTGTAGTAACTACGTCTTGTCACCCCAAAATAACTGAAATGTCCATGATATATTGCCTGCAGCCACACTGCCGTTTTACTTCGTCGAATCTCCTTAAAACAACGGGTTAATTACGCTGTGAGATAAGACTGCATTTTGCTTTCATCTGCTGATTCCATAAAAGCCAATACTATATACTATACTGTACTATGATATGATGTAATATGATATGATATAATTTAATGTGATATAAAATGATATAACATGATATATAATATATGCTATCAGATGCAAAAGCGAGCCAAACAAGGTTCCGAGCTTATGTATTAGCATTGTTTTAGATATAAGACCAATCGCAGCCTTGCTTAGTTGTCACATGATACATCATATCACTGCATGATCGGATGTCGTGTACCACTTTAAGTTGCTGGCAGCAAAAGTAGATTACAAGAAAGTGTAGCAATTCACATCACAACGGAAATTTACAACAGTTGGACAACAGCCATGATGTGCATATTAGATTTAGCCTCATCTGCATACAGTTTATCCAAGTTTTCAGGCAAAAATGCCTTTATGTCTTTCTTCATTCGGCTTGATAAAAAAGTTGGTGATGGGCGAATCTTGGATCATCAACAAACATTGTAACTTCGTTTGGATCTATAGCAGCATTAAATTCGCATAAATGACCATTGTTGCTTTTCTTCTTTTCAAAGTTGATTGATTGGCATTTTGGAATGTTGATTTTGAGGCATTCTTCCATGCATTGTTGTGATGATGCAACATACTTTGATGCGATCTTTAATCCAGTAAGACGTCTATTTGCATTTAATTCATCAATGAAAAACATTGGTCCAGCAATCTCTTTTCTATCATGCCATTCTTGTTGACCTAATCAGAATAATTCTCTCATTAAATCTACTCATAATGATAATAACAATATAAGATAGTATCATAAAGGGTGCCTCCAAAAAGCTTGCTGGACTCTACTTAACATATTCAGACGAATGCATATCAACAAAAGATGTGTATCAGCGGGTTTTTCGAAAGCCCTGGTATCTTTCGAGATGTTGCCTGGTTTGGTTAAACTATGAGCATTAGATCCTTTCGATCTAATCTAAAACACCACACAAGTGGAACACAAGTGAACACAAATGAACACAATTGGAACACAAGTGAACACAAATGAACACAAGTGGAACACAAGTGAGCACAAATGAACACAAGTGGAACACAAATTAACACAAGTGGAACACAAGTGAACACAAGTAGAACACAAATTAATACACGTGGAACACAATTGAACACAAATAGAACTCAAATGTTGGTGTAAAAAACTGGAACATTTCTTCAAATTTCAAGAATTCATACCAAATTGTTACGTTTCTCCAAAAAGAATTCTAAGAGGAATATTTTCTCAGCAGAAAAGGCAGGGAAGTACGAGGGGCATTTTACTCATTCAATAACGCGTGCGACTTCTACTATTTTTCATAACAAAAGGAGTTTATCAAAAAGGCTTACGAGATTATTTGGGAGTGAGAGAGTATTTGTGTTAATCGTAAATTGAGTCTAAACTCACGCCGCTTTCTGTTATCCATCAGAAGTGCCGTACAACTATCTTAAAGGAATTGAGTCCATATAAATAGTTGAGCGTTAACGCTGTCCGGGATTTTTGCTGACAAACCGCTGATGGCCCTTTGTTCTCGCACAATAGTGCTAAAGTCATTAGCAGTGAAGACATAAGACTTCTTAATCCTTGCATTATCCTGAGGAATTTGTTTGGTTTAATTTCAATAGAGATTAAATGACAACTTTTGTTTCGTGATTGAAAAGAAGTTGATATTGGTCATGAGAGCGCTATTTATACGGACTCAATGCCTTTAAGTGGCACTATCTCAAGTTTGCCTAAATTGAGTAAAACTGGACCGGGGAAACATCCTTACTAATATTTCTTTCCTTTGAAATGATTGAAAAGATCTTAAGCTCATTCTTCGCACTTGAATAGCCAAGTTAGACATCCAAATATGTTTGTTTCGTTGAAAGACCAAATTATGCGTAAACAATGTATTGTAGATTAAACAATCTTTGTATTCCCCCGGTAGAAAGAAGCTACACAACGTTGTTAATCGTTCACTTCCCCAGTAACCAGTTCAGTTTAGTATTTCGACCTTGCAGCAAAAGAATAAAAGGAAAGGCGTTCATATTCCCCTCTCTCACTCCCAAATAATCTCGTAGGCCTTTTGGTAAACTCCGTTTGTTATCAAGAAAAATCCCTGAAAAATCGTAAAGTCCTTTTGTACTGAAAAAGTCGCACGTTTCATTGAATGAACAAAGTGCCCTTCGTACTTCCCTGACTTTTCTGCTGCGAAAATATTCCTCTGAGAATTCTATTTGGAGAAACGTAGCAATTTTAGTATAAATTCTTGAAATTTGAAGAAATGTCCCCGTTTTTACACCAACATTTGTGTTCTACTTGTGTTCAATTGTGTTCTACGTGTGTTTATTTTTGTTCTACTTGTGTTCACTTGTGTTCATTTGTGTTCCACTTGTGTTCATTTGTGTTCATTTGTGTTCCACTTGTGTTTTGTCTTTTGTGTTTACTTGTGTTCCACTTTGTGTTCATTTGTGTTCACTTGTGTTCCACTCGTGTTCATTTGTGTTCAGTTGTGTTCCACTTGTGTGGTGTCTTAGATTAGATCCTTTCCAAAACACAATTGCGAGATATTGATTGTTTAATATTGCCTGAAAGAAAAATGACGGAGATGTAAGCCGACTTAAATCAGGGGCCTGGGCAATCTAAATATAGTCTATTATTTTCCATTATATTTGATGATCTCGAGAGATTATCACAGCAATTGGACAAATGATGGCAGGCGCCTATCTTTTCTTCTATTTTAAACTAGACGCTATATATCCGTCATTTGTCTTTAAAGTAAATGAACGGAGATATAGCGACATGATCTAAACATAGCACAAAAGAACGGCAGGCACCACTTGTCTTCTTTTTGTTTTCATAGATCGAAAACATCAAATACAATAGGTTATGTTTAGATTACCCAGTCCCCTTAGCTAAGTTTGCTTTTAACCCCGTTGATTTACTTTAAAAGGTGAACCATCCCCACAATTTTCTCGTAATTTCTGAAAGATTAACAAAAGCTGAATTCCATATGGATTAGAAAAGTACAGGGTGTCTCAAAAAATTGTTCGACGTTTGATTAAATATTGAAAAATAACGATAGGATGAACTGGCTCATGGAAAGGTAGCCCTGTCCCTAAGATTTTCAAATAATCTTAAAGACCAGAATCTTGCATATTGGTTGAAAATTCATAGAGTTGCGAACTCTCAAAGATAAAAAATATGCGCAAGCTGAAACCAGATACCCCCAGATTACTTTTAATGCAAAAAGCTCGAAGATCGAGGTAAAAGAAGGTTATCCAATGTTATACCTCTCGTTGATATCAGAGCAAACCAAATAAAACTTCTAAAGTAATTCAATTCTTGCAATAATCCTCAAATTTTCTTAAGATCGCATGTACAAAAAACTGTGGTCTAAACAGTAATCG
Organism: Aurelia sp. 3 sensu Dawson et al. (2005); assembly: GCA_964020215.1. NCBI lineage: Eukaryota > Metazoa > Cnidaria > Scyphozoa > Semaeostomeae > Ulmaridae > Aurelia > Aurelia sp. 3 sensu Dawson et al. (2005). The sequence continues at coordinate 10,463,610 of OZ026588.1, forward strand.
ACGACAGACTGGATCTTTTTCCTCAAAGCAGACGTACACTTGTAAGTTAGGTTATGGAAAACCTGTTCCAATCCCATTTTGTTTGTCCAGAAACAATTGAGCAACAGCACAAATGATGGATCATGGGACTTTTACCAAAAATGCCATTTGATGCCCCCTGGTTTCCATTTTCGCAAAAATGTGAACTTCAAAGGTTTATAAATCCATGAATTTTTAGCGGAATAGGAGCCTTCTGGTGTCAAAAATTAAATTAAAATCTCAGGAAATGGGCTTACTTAACCAAGTGTCCATTCCACTTATCGTTATTCTTTAGTATTTAATCAAACGTTGAACAGTGTTTTTGAGACACCCTGTAGAACATAGAAAAGGAGAAGATTCTGATGTTTTTTGCAAACAAAGCAATTCCTTCCAATCTATCCCTATGTATTCCTACACATTGTGGTCTGGAAAGTGGAATGGATTACAGTAAAAAACCCGCGTATAACAACCTAAAATTTTGCAAGTCAGTCTGATTAGGTTCTTATATATTGAAGGCTGTTCAGGTTCTTAAATTGGTTCCTATGTCATTCAGGGCTTTCGGGTATTTATTTTGTTCAGATTGCAACTTCAAGCCTATTATTTACTGTCAGTTCACATCACCTGAGTTCTTGAGGCCTTATTCACAACAGCAGTTCATGGAAGAGTCAGAAATTTTACAGAATACAACGAAAAGATTTCAAAACATCTTTAGACTTCTCTGCAATATGCACATATGGCAGCATCAGTCCGTATAGGTTCAATGACAATGCAACTGGAGTTTTGATCTAATTTGATGATCTCTACGAATAACAACATATTTCATATTTCAGGCTGAATTGGTTCTTATATATTGTGGGTCTAATTTCAGAATTTCAGCCTGTAGGTTCTTAATCACTAGGTTCTTATACATAGGCTGTATTTCCTATTAACTGCGAACTAATTCATTTGACTTTAATTCTTGAATTTTGGTTTTTTTGGAAAGGAGTTGTGGCTTATGGTTATCAAGAAGGGTCTCAAATCTAGGCCGTGCCTTTGAGCCGAATCGTTGTAGCATGTTTCAATAAATTTTAATATAACAAAGCTAACCGTGTGTCAAATGATAGTCGCCCGGTTTTAATAATAGACCTGTTTCACAATTAAATTCATTCAAGGTAAGAGATGTGATTCTCTCTACATCATTTTATGCTGCAAAGACATGTACAAAACTATTTCATGCGTTGCTAAGAGCAATGCACCCTTTTGAGATTTAGATCCACATGATATCGAGGCAAGTGATGTCCATGGAAGTATTTGAAAAGAATTGACATCATTGTGAAATTGGTCTATTTAGCAATCGCCAGAACTATTAAACACGCCCATTGAGCAGTCTATCCGTAAATTCTTCTTGAAGCTCTTTCTTTCAACAATGATCTAGTTGTCCTGTGAGCCGAAGAGATATGTATTCTAGCAACTAAGAGGGTATAGAATGAAGCATTGAAAATGTTAGCAAGCCAGTATTGTCTAAATTTTACTAGCAGATGTTAACGATGGGCTACCGGTGCTCTGTGACGGGGCAATGCTCAGTATTGATGATGATGATGACGGCGTAGGTGTTGGAGATGTTTCTGGATTTATTACTGCAAAAAGGAGAAGTAAAATTTTCTCAATCAAAGAACATTGATATAAATCTAATCGACTAAAACTAATTTGGTAATTTTCTAGGAATTGTATTGTATCTTACTTGTGGCCTGTTTTAAAGAGACTTACTTGCTTCTTGGATTCCAGACCCAGCGAATCAGGCAGGCTACGTTTCCATCACTCCGTTTTCGAATGTCTCTGTTTTCATATCACTCCATTTTCGGACGATCTTCAACCGTTTCCATCACTCCGTTTTTGTCAAGAAAGTCTGGCACAAGAACGGTGTTTCCGTTACTCTGTTTTCATTCCTTATCATTTCTGTTGTTTAGACATTTCCTTTGCTTTGTTTTTTTGCGCTAACTCAGTTGTTGTTGTTGTTGTTGTTGTTGTTGTTGTTGTTGTTGTTGTTGTTGTTGTCGTATCGTTTTCAAAGGACTCCGTTTTCGGTGCTTTCATTGAAAACGATGCGTTTTCAAATGTCTCCGTTTTCAAATGACTCCACTTTGAACAGCAGTTTCAAACTTCTCCATTTCGATCGTCTTCAATGGACACACCAACCCAAAAACCGAGACGTTCCACTCGGTGTTTATATGAAAACGGAGTTATGGAAATGGGGCCTCAGACTCACTTTTTGTAGAGAGAGAATTTTTTTTTTTATTCATAATAAATTAAAGTTAAACTCAATTTCATTAATACTGTACCGCTCTTGGTGTAAGAAGACACAAGGTCATCTGGCCTACACCAAGAACGGCATTTACAATTTTCAAATGCAACTCTTCAAAAGTAAAGGAAACGAAGCAAAGATTAAGGGAAAGAAAGGGACTGGCAATTCCATACCAAACTCAACACATGCTATGGGTCTAACCCATATATCACAGGTCTAATATCAGTTTTGTACCATCACATCGAAACTGATGGTACAATGACGATGGACGTAAAGCACTATTGGAGCATTTGAATGGTTTGGTGTCAAACTGTCTAAAAGATAGGAAGGAGAGCTGCTAGATAATTGCGTTATGCCAAATCTATTTAATGCTGATCCACAGATACTAGCATGCCACCCAAGCGATAGGACAAAGAAAATCCGTCCCCTCACCTAGGCAACACGCCAGCACCCACAATCAATTTAACCTGTTTGTTTTTTCGATGTACTCAATCGTTGCTTCAATTATGATTCTGTTGTCAATCATATTCATATTAGGACTGCCATAAAGAAGCAAGTTGCCAAAGAGATCCTTTCGCAATTGATTAAAGTGAGGGGAATGCAGGAGATAGTGCTCATTGTCCTCGTTTGCCGCACCACAATCACATATAGACCTAAGGCACTCAAAATTGTGATGAAATTTGTGCGCATTTAGATCACTGAATTGTACGGGAAGCTTGGTTATATTTCTAATACCCTTTAAGTCAGATACTCCATAAATAGTATTTCTGACCGGTCTTATTAACGCAATCAGTTTCCGTTTAAATTCAGCAATGGTTTTAGAAGCGCGTATTTCAGAGAATCTGGTACTCACGCTAGAAATGATCTGCTGCAAGATGGATTTATGTCCAGGGAGGGACACTCAACATATACTTACATGGGGCAGTCAGTCCAAAAAATTTTCAAGCAACCCAAAAATATCACTTCAGGTTCATTGTAACCCAAAAATATTAGCTCATTTTATACTTAGAAACATGTACATGAACGTAAAGTATCCTGAAACAATGCAAATGGAGGTCAAGATTGCCTCTAGCGAACCCAAAAATATCAGTTTAACAGTATTTCATGTCAAAAAATATCATGAATATAATTTCAGCTTTATTTGAATCCAAAAATATCAATTTTGGCAATATTCTAACCCAAGAATATCGGGCTTACTTCCCCGTATGCCCCTCCCCTGGGGATTTATGAATGGGATGTTCTTTCTGAGGCTCCCGGTTTGTTGTTGTTCTTTGGTTAATCTATAGCATGTCCCAAAAAAAATTGTGCACCGTTTGCGTTGCTGCTGTGAAAGAGCTTCATATTCAATCATCTCGACTTTTACACATAAACTTATGTCAGGTTTCAGCTTAGATTTTGAGACCTTGTTTGAGTCAATCTGACGAGTGGTTTCTGATTTATGGCAGAGAAAAGGCAAAATAAGTGGCTACTTCAAAACAACAATTCTATTGTTCTCCGGAAAGGAAGAGCTCTGGCGTCATATTAAAATTTTTACGACATTATTAAAGGGTGAAAGTGCTCTCTTATGAATTTGTGGCACTGCTGTTTAAAAAATTTAGCGAAAACATCAGTGCGATGCTAGAACCTGTTCTTTGAAAACTTACTTTATTTTGACATTGTTACCAAGAGAACGATAGGAGTGCTGTTTTTCAAGCGACCACTTATTTTGCCTTTTCTCTGCCATAAATCAGCATCCACGTGTCAGATTGACTCAAAGAAGGTCTCAAACTCTAAGTTGAAGCCTGGCCTATGAAAATGTGTAAAAACCAAGATAATCAACATTATAGCTCCTCCACAGTAGCCACACAAAACGTGGCGTAATTTTTGTTGGACACCCTATTTTTCGTCAGTTAAGGTTGCTACTTAGCCAATAGATAAGTCCATTATAGGGGGTCCAGGTCCATTATTAGGGGCCCGATATCAACATGACCGCGCCTTTTTTTCGGAGGATGGGGTCTCCATAGAGCGAGGGATTTTGTCCTCTTGGCCAGCTGCGAAGAACTACACGTTAAACTTATTCTGCTCCTGGCCATTCAGCCAGGCGTTTTTTGGCGAAGAGAAGCCGGTTCATGGAGCTTACATGTTATCGCGAATTTTTGGTACATAAATTCGCAGGCTAATCGGATGGGACGGAGATCTCAATGACGTATGCACAAGCATACATCTTTCCTTTGAACTCACCGTCTCAACGCTTAGTTCCAGTAGAAACAGTAGGGATAGTCATTATAATTTCGTATTTTTGTACAGTAATTGTGGCGTTGAGTTAGCACCAGAGGATTTCCTTTATCTCCTTTACGAGATCAAAACAGGCAGAAGGAGTCAAGTAACAATAATCGGAGGCGGTGAAAGGTTGCATTACGGATAAAGCGCTCTCCAGAAAAAAGTTTTTCCGCAAATGCAAAAATTTTTGCTTGACATCAACCGTACTTGACCTTGCAAAATACTCGCCAACCGCACGCACTCAAACTTAGGCCAAATTCGAATAACCGCCAAATCATAATGGACCCACAAATTGTTTGTAAGGAATTGCATGTAATTCGAGAAGCATCTTGTAAGTATATTAACAAAAACCTCAGAGCAGTGTATCGAAATATGACGCAGACTACATCTTTGAACTCAGCTGTTATAATTAATTTTGGCCTGTCGAACCTGGTAAATTCTAAAATTGAAGGTTACCCATGGGTGTTGTGGATACGATTTGGGTGTTGGTCGTATCCGCAATAACTGGCCTAAATGTTCATACATGAATAAATGTGTTTCGTCACCTAGTCTTCACTTCATTGTTTCTCTTCTCTTTCGTTTGGAGCTGATGGTTTGCTTTTGACAATTTGAAATGGGCCAATAGTTCAAAAACTGTACCGCCCTCTGAACATTGGGAGGCCGCTTCGATCTGGGAACTAGTTCTCAGGTCATAATTTTCAGAGCGCGGTACAGTTTGAACTTTAGGATCATTTCGAATTGTCGAGAGCAAGCCATCAGCTCCAAATCAAGAAAGAGCAGATAAACAATGAATTGAAGACTAGAAAAGGTAACGAAATACATTTATTCATTTGGTAACATTTAGGCCACGTATTGTGGGCACGACCAACACCCAAATCGTGTCCACAACACCCATGGAGTATTTTGTAATGACTATGAATAGTTACTTTCAACGAATCCATAAGGGCTTTGGCCGCATCGAACAATTTCGATTCTGGTGGTGGCTTCTGTGCTCCAACAACAAGGTCCTTTGGTTCCAAAGTATACGTAAGTGGCGATATTTTTTTGGAACGTGAACGGAGTCACGCAATTTGCTGCAAAAAAATCATTCTCGTGTATTAATTGGCTAAGAAATCAATGACTATGCTAACGGGCAAATCACTCCAAAAAATTCTTACACGCTTTTAAAGAATCCTAAAGATCAAGAATTCCTAAAATCTCAAAAAGCCTCACAGACTCTCAAAAATCTTCAAAAAATTGAAGTAATCCCAAGAAATCTTCAAAATCTTCAAAGTACCAATTATTACGGCTTTCTAGGCCGAAGAATCATACGAGGACATTTGAACAATTCTTTGAAAATCTCACAAATCTTTAAATCATTGAAAAATCTTGCCAAATCTAAAAAATCTTTGAAAATCTCGGAAACCTAAGGATCTGAAAAAGTCTTAGAAGTCTAAACAAATCGTTGAAAGTCCCTGCCGGATCTCGAGAACCTTTGAAAAGTCTGAGAGATTTTCAAAATCCCAAACTCTTATCGTACACTATTCTGGAGTGATTTCCCGTTAAATATCATCATCATCATCATCACCATTACTTTATGTTTAGTAGGCTAAGTTGAAAATAGCTACTTTACAGCTAATTAAGGCCTACTTTAAAAATTAATACAAATATCTAAAAAAGAAAGAATATATATATATAAAGAAATTTACAATGCGTATATATACAAAAAGATTACATGATAAAAACATATATCTTGCCAGGAACCCCACTTTAGGGATATATGTCTTGCAGAGCCTACAGTTGCATTTATCACCTTTCCAGCATCTAATTCGTTTTTTGAAAATAGGAAGGGTATTTGATTGTTTTATTTCTAGCGGTAATAGCTGCCACAGTTTATTTCCAAGGTAGGCTATGCTCTCAATTCCAAATGACGTACTTCGTACCTTTGGAAGTTGAGCATCATTGCCACGCCTTAGATTGTAGCTAATATTTCGTTCCTTGAAAATATCCTTCATGAAAGGTGGGTTTAGATCGGATTTGGCTTTATACATTTCTGTCATTAACAACTGCAGGTTTCTTACATGGATTGGTACCGATTTGGTCTGCTCCAAGAGAAAGCCAAAATCATTCCCGTAATCTTTATATGCTATGCGTAATGCCCTTTCTTGAGTACGATTTATTCTATGGTCCAAAGTTCTATCATAAAACATCCAAGCAAGTGGACAGTAACTAAATTGAGATAAGATAAACGCCCTCATTAACTGCTGTAGTTTTTCAGTGTCCATGTAACGTGATATTCTGGCAAGAGCGTGGAGTTTTTGGCCAGTCTTTTTGCAAAGAGCCCTGACATGTTGTTTGAAAGAAAATGATTGATCGAAAGTTATGCCGAGAAGGTTTTCCTCTGTACTTTCTTTCACACAGGTCTCGCCTATTGTAATTGATATTTCATTACTTCCTTTTGCACCAAAAATCATTAAGTGGCATTTGTCTTCATTTAGTTTCATGAAGTTGTTTGGAAACCATTCAGTTATTTTGAGGGCATCATTCTCTAAATGCATAATGACATTTTCAATATTAGGACCACACGCATAAATAGTTGTGTCGTCAGCGTAATTACAGATTTCGGTCTCCTCCAGGAACATGAAAAGGTCATTCAGGTATATATTAAACAAAAGGGGTCCTAGGACTGAACCTTGCGGTACTCCTCGGACGGTTTCTGTCCATGTGCTGAATGAACCGTTAACCTTTACCCTCTGCTTCCTGTCGGTGAGATAGCTATGAATAAACAGCAATGCAGATCTACTGAAACCATATGCATTCAATTTTGCAATTAGCAATTCATGATTCAGGCAATCGAAGGCCTTCGACAGGTCCGTCAAGACAGCCCCTGCGACACCCCCATTGTCCATTGTCTTTTTGCAGGCTTCCACTAAACGTAGAAGTGCATGCTGTGTACCATAGCCTTCCCGAAACCCATAAAGGAGTGAGGACAGGAAACTTTGAACAAAAGGTAACATTTGATCCTGCATCAATCTTTCATAAATTTTTGATACGGATGGCAAGACTGTGATGGGTCGGTAGTTCTTTTTCGTAAAGGCATCCTCTTTTTTGAAGAGTGAACTTATATCTCCAGCTTTCAATTCTTTGGGAAAAGTACCCTGGGATAGACCAGAGTTGAACAGATTTTGGATGGTAACAGAAAATACTTCAGGATTTTCCTTTAGAATTCTTGAAGGAATGCAGTTGACCGGAGACGCCTTATTCGAGTTAAGTTTTCTGATTTGAATAGCAACATCTTCAACAGCAACCTCTCTAAATTCAAATCTTTCGGATAAAGTAATGTTCTCTTTGATTTTGCATATACTTGGATGTGATTCAAATTTCCTTACAGCTTTATCGATTGGATCTATTATGTCATTTGTTGGTAGCAGTAATGCTTCATTTGCAGAGATCCCTAAACTTTCTGTAATATTGGCGAAAAAATTGTTGAAAATCTCTGCAATTTCAGAGTCCCGACTTACCACTTTTCCATCTTCAATCAAAGTAATAGCTGAATTTACTTGCACCTTGTCTGAGAATAGTGGTTTTACAGTTTTCCAAAATTTATGATTATCGGTAAGGTTGCCGAGATCAATGTTCCTATAGTAATCAAATTTGGCATTGCGTAACAATTTTACGCACTTGTTCCTCTGCTTTTTAAAAGCTTTGAGGTTTTCCTCAGTTCTATCGTCGTTATACTTGTTACGAAGCTTGGTTCTATGCATGTTTTCTTTACGCAAGACTTTAGTCATGAAAGGCGCATCATTTGCAGGGATAGATTTTTTCTTAACAGGAGCATGTTCATTCAGCACGCCCATGACCACAGCCTCGAAAGCACCATAGTCCCCATTCCCAACCAGCTCCTGTGATAACACATTAGAGAGATGAGCTCTGAAGTCCACGGCACTAAATCGGCTGTAGTCTCTATAGGTGATTATCTTAGGCCCCCTTTTGACATATCCACCCTTTAAAACGGTGACAATCATGGCGTGAAAATCCGACAATCCCGTTTCTATGACAACAGTACTTTGGAAGCTCCTGTTCCTATTTGTCAGAATTAAATCAATACATCGGGGACTGTCGGATTTGAAGCAAGTTGGGCTCCTAACAAGACTATTTAGGTTATAATTGTCGACAAAACTACTGATGACGTCTCCGTCTATTTCGCAGTTAAAGTCTCCTATTAAAATGAGACTTTCGTAATGGCGACAATAATGATCGAGCATTTTTCCAATTTCATTAAAGAAATACTGTTGTGGCTGAGAAGGAGGGCGGTAAATGGCCACAGAAAGCTTGGAAATTTGTCCTTTCTTGAATAATTCTACACTTAAAAGAATAAATCGCTTAAAATGAGACAAAGGTGTCAAGTGGCGGTAAGAAACAAATTTCTAAAAAGAAGTGGGATGTATCCAAGATGTAGATGAGAAATGTGCAACACTGAAGAGATCCATCAAAGAATCTGCCAATGAAACAGTGTCCCAGGAAGGGCAAAAAGCAAGAAAATTATGGATGGTCCAAGGAATTCTATAACCGACAGTTACAAGGAGGGAATGTTAAAAAGAAAAAGAATCCTACATTATGTACCCAAGGAACATGCATGAGACATGCTTTGCAAGTGGTTATATTAAACCAAATAAATGATGGTTACTTGAAATAGCTTTGCCCAAACAATAGGACGATTATCGTCGCGTTGCTAAATCTAGAGATTTTGTATTCGATGATACCCTATGAACTGTATTTGTATTGACTGATAACCTAGCTTTTCCACTTAATGACTAAAGCGGTGTGCATTTTGAAGCTAAATCAATCACGCCTTTGCCATGTAAATAATCAGAGACTGGGAAGAGGGATCTGTGTTGTCGCAAGAAACTGTAAGGGACCATGCATCTTTTGTTTAGGTTTAAAGTAGGTTTTAAAATGGTCAACTCCGAGGGGCAATTCACTGATTTTTTTCGTACACTTTCCTTGAAATCACAAAAAATCACAAACAAAATCACAAAATCACAAGAAAAATCACACACAGAAAGCACCAAAAATCACAAATCACTAAAAAATTATTGAAAAATCACAAGAAAAAATCACTAGAAATCACTAAAATCACAAAAAATCACAGAGAAAAAATTATGTGATTTCAAAGTCACAAAAATCACGTACGCTATTTTGAGAAGTGATTTGCCCCTCGGTCAACTCAGACAACATTTCAATTGATTGATTGATTGATTGATTTATCTTCTTTATACAGGGTTTAGTTACAGCTTAAATAAATTATGATTTCCAAATTGCCCTGTTAAAATAAATACAATACACTTAATATTTGTAATCATAACATTTTGCAATCAAGAATAAATGTAGAAAAGGAAAAAGAACGATACATTAACGAATTAAGCGGACAGATTACTTTACGTTTTTATGAGCAGCTTTGAATCGACTCAAAGTGGGTGCTGTCTAGACTTCAGCGCTAGGGTTGTTCCATAATTGTGCCCATCTGTAAGCAAATCACCGTTGACCATTGGAAGTTTTAAGGTGAGGCAGCTTGAGGTCTGTATTAGTATTACAAAGCTCTCTAGCACTAATATCTGATAACCTATCGAACAGAGCAGTAAAGCCTGTTTTCCACTAGGCGGATTTTTCCGCGCGCAGCGGAGCGGCTATTGTAATTGCATTGTTTACTTCTAACAATGGTGACTTCTGGTCGCTCCGCCATGCGTATATTTGAAAGTCGGATTGATTTCAACTTTTCCGCCGCGTCCTATGGCGCAAACCAATCAAATCGCTCGAAGGCTCTAACACATGACTTCTGTATTCCACGAGAGGGGGAAAGCCACGGCGATTGATGAAAAACAACTCTGAAAATATTTTTAGAAATTCTTGGTCATTGAATTTCTTAGAAATTGAACATCTTTGTTAGTACGCGTGCATTGTTTTAGAAACAACAGCCGCTCCGCTGCGCGCGGAAAAATCCGCCTAGTGGAAAACCGGCTTAAAGGAATTGAGTCCATATAAATAGTTGAGCGTTAACGCTATCCTGAATTTTTGCTGACAAACCGCTGACGGCCTTTTGTTATCGCACAATAGTGCTAAAGTCATTAGCGGTGGAGACCAAAGACTTCTTAATCCTTGCATTATCTTAAGGAATTTCTTTAGTTTAATTTCAATAGGGATTAAATGTCAACTCTTGTTTCATGATTGAATAGAAGTTGATATTGGTCATGAGAACGCTATTTATACGGACTCAGTGCCTTTAAGGCAAGTGGGAGCTTCCTTGTTAATTGACCTGTACAATGAAGTCCCTATTTGCAAACACGTCCAATGCAGTTCCACTGAAATCTATCTTTAACAATAGATTTCATCTCCAAAGACGTAAAATAGATTAGGCCATTGAACTGAGAAATTTTGTAAGTTAAGCCTTGTTTTCATATAGCCGTAAGGTGCCGTAAGGCTGCTGCAGGCATTGCTGGAACCATGGCCGCCGGCATGCAGCGGCTATTTCAACTTATATGGGAACCACTTCTCCCGGTACCGCTGGCAGCCGTAACCATCATGGTTACGGTACCGTAATGACCTGAAACAAAATAAATAATTTCAACTTTTCTCGATCCTTGCTGCATCTTCAGTCGTAAAATGGAAACAGATTGCCTGCGGCAGCCGTCGGCAAATCATTGTCTTCCTTTGTTCTGTCTCTCTCATTGTCTTCACTGTATCTCTTAACGCTGATTTCCACTCTGTAGAATTTTCCGAGCTGGCTGAATTTGACACAATAAATTGTTACTCACACGTAACATTCTTTTCAAATTCAAAGCAATATTTTCGCAAGTAAACAAAGGATTTCCTGTCCGATCAGAAAATTCTACTGAGTGGAAATCAGCCCTAAGTTACCGGCATAGTAACCGGTATCTGACGGCACTTCAGCCACCATAGTTGCGGCACAATATTCAGACGTTTCCACTTTAAATCGTTCGACTGGGGTACCTGGGACAGATGGAAAATGGCAGAAGACTGGCGCCGGCAACCTTACGGCACCTAACGGCTACATGGAAACCAGGCATGACTAATATTTTGCAAATTGGAAACTTACCGTTGAGATATATATCCGATAGTCCTAATACGCACTTGTCACCTTTTTCATTCCTTAACAGGCCATTGGAATGCTTGTACAAGATAAGAGGTGGATCCCTTTGAGATAGGAACAGTCTGCCATCACCAGCTAATGATACATGATATATTCCATGCTTGATCATAACGCCTAAAAACAGAAGGATTGTCATTCAGCAATGTAATGTCATTTAATTTACTACATGCTAGTAGCCGTGGTTTCTTCTCGTCAGTTGACTTATGATCTTTACAGCAATGAAGTGCAGGAGATGCCGAAAATTGAGGGAGTCTAGGGGCAAAGCCCCCAGGAAAGTCTTGAGCACACAGTGTTTCGTTTTTCGATGTTTGATTTTCTGTTAGTTTTTCTTTTTGGAAATTGTGTGCCTTAATGTGTAAGTCCCATCTGCAGTGGGCACTAGGTGACCGCGTGTCTTTTCCCGCTGTGGATGGGAAAAATTATGTATAGTAGTATTTAGTTTAGGTATTACTTGATAAACAATAGAAAAAAAAAATGATGTACAGGCGTGAGGCTAGTTTGTCTCTTTATCATAGCCTTCTTCCTAGACTTATGACGATGAGTCTCTTGTTTCCCTGTGCTCTTTGACTTGGTGATGGCGCTTCGGTCAAGAGAGACTCATAGTATTACTCAGAAAAATCTGGCCCTATTTAAGCCCAAACTGAGCAATTTCTTCAGTACCAATCAGATTGCGAGATTTGTGAGTTACTATTGTTACGGTGTAAATGTGATAGATTTTTCAATTCGATTGAAGAATTGAAAACACTCCCACGGGACTGAGATTCGAAGCCGCGATTCCATCATAATTCCATTGACGATTGAAGAGAATAGGGCCCAGTTTTTCACTGTTTCATTATGAGTCCCTCTTGAGCAAGGTCTACCGCAGGCAGACAAGGGACTCATCGTCATTAGTCTAGGTTCTTCCATAGTAAAGGTACCTGGAGATGTGCCGCCCACAAGGGTATACCTTTTTAAACCTCTAGTCTAGCCAAGGATATATTTTTTGGCAATTTTAGTCGAGTTTAGTCTAGGCAAGGTATGCTTTTTGGCAATTTCGGTCAAAGAAATGCAAAAGTTCGGTAATTCTGCAAAAAAAAACCAAATTTAAAAAAAATGCTGTCCTGAGAATGCGAAAATGTGGCAAGTTTTGTCTAGAAAACGCTCTTTCAGGGCACTTTTAATGGAGAAATTAGTCTAGCCAAGGGTATCATTTTCGCAAAAATTGGTCTAGCCAACGGTTCCATTTTGAAACTGTGGGCGGCACACCCCTACCCGAAATTTAGCTGAGAACCGCCCCCCCCCCCCGTGTCACAACACCAGCTTGAAAATAGATATTGAAAGAAATTTTTTGTTGGGGGCCCTTAGTTTTTGAATTAAGGTGCCTTAAACTGCGTTACACCACTGGATACCCAGCTATTCTTTGCTACAAAGAAAATTTCATTGCGAAGCAAGGAAGCAATCGGTTACTGTAGTTCAGCTTCAATTTTCATTATCGTTGTTGACAAAGTTAAAAAGAGGCCGACGAGACTCAGGAGACCCCCAGGCCGTTATGTCCCTTGAGACTGTTAGTGTGCTTTTCAGCTGTTTAAATGTATCTCCCCTGTGTTTGACTCTATGTGCCCTGTTCAGTTCCCTGAGGAACTCACATAATTATCGCGAAACAGAGATTGGGAGAGTTTGTTATCTCGTGTTGAGGGCACAAGACGCAAGAAAACTTTGAGAGAACGCCTTCCACCATACCAGCGACGTACGGTAAGGCTCAAGTTAAGCGACGACCCAAGCCCAAGTTGATGTCGGCATGTTTGGTGAGCATATTTCGTCCTCCTGTTTCTTGCCACAATGAAAGGGAGCCGAGAAGCTTTGAACTACAGACTTCCGTTGTGTTAATATTTGACATGTTTGATAATTGCATTGCATGTTAAAGGCTAATTTCCAGTCAGTGGAATTTTCCGAGTGGGCGTTAATTCTATTGTTCGTGGGAGAAAATGTCGCTCTGAAATTGAATAGATAGTTACGGCTGAGCAACTTTTTATTTTCTAAAATTCCGCCCGCTCGGAAATTTCTGCTGACTGGAAATTGGGCTTAAGGAAACAAAAAATTTATTTGATTTTGTTTCGGTTGTGTTCATGGCCCGCACGACGAATCCACTGTCGACAAATTCATTCAACTAATCAAAGGTGAACCTATGGGTAGCTCGCGGAACGTAACTGGGATATCCGATTTTGTTATCATTTAGTTCATTACAAAATGTAACTGTAGGCATTGCTATCCAGCCACACAAGGTAAGATGTTAGGCCAGGGCAACACGGTGCCGGTGCAGTGATATTTTGCGTCAATTTCAACTAAGATTCCTGTTGCTGTGGATGAGCAGTTCGAGCTGGCACACATGAATAGTTCCAATGGTTTTTGTGCAAGGCGTTAAAAATTCGAACGAAAAAATCGTACGTAACGTTTCCAGAATAACAGGATTTTACGGATTTTTGGTGGATTTTTCTTCAAAACAAAAGGATCTTTGCCGAAGATGTAAAATATTCCTGGAAAGTGAAACTCCCCTTGGCGCTCTTGAAGTCATCACGATGAAATATTCCTATCAGGTTCCAGTGTTTGCAGACCTCCGCCTTCAACTCTCACTCTTGCTATTTTTAGTGTGATTTAGATGTTTCATTCTCCTTCACAGAGGCTGAATGGAATTACCAGACGAACGGATTTGGTTTCGTTTCTGTTCCAGATTTACGTTTTATTCAACCCAAAATAAACCCCCGTCTAAGTGCCCCGGTGAGAGGTCAAATGTTCACCAGGGTCCTAGTGGTCTTAAAACAAAGTCATATTTTTCCAGCCGGGAATTCACCGGGGTAGAATGTACGGGGACACTTGACCGGGGGTGTCAACATTGTAAACCTTCGCTGAGAGTAAACAAAGAGCATGGCATTGCTGAATGTGAGAGTAGTTTTTAGCCATATGCCCCCATAACAGTTCAAATTTGGAGGGGTTCATCTGCACCTCCAATATCCACCCCTTCGTCTCCCATAGTGCGCCTTGGTTCTCATATTGGATTCCTGCATGCTTGTTGATTACAAAGTCCACTTTGTAATCTAAGAAGGGGCTTCGAGGTCAGTAAGTAAGAAAGTCCGTCACGCTCGTTAATGCAATTGATTACCGTTTTATCTCTGCTAATGAGCACTGAAATAAAGAAAGCGCACAGAAAGTGCATGCGATACAGAAGTTTCCCGCGATCCTATAGCAACATTTGACGTCGGCTTATTTCATGTTAGACAGATTTGACACCATAAGATGGATAAATTACTAGGATGTTTACCCTGGCACAGCAACAAATTCACCCAGAATTGGCACGTTCTTGACTTCATTAGCAGCTTAATTATGTCAAAACAATCGTTTTCTAGAACGAACGAATCATTAGCCACTTATTGATAGTACTCATTATGCAAATAACTCAACTTAATCAAATAACTCAACTGCACAGAGGCTAGCATTTGCAGCATAACCAAAGGTAGAAGGACCCCCCTCCTACACAGCAACGGATGCAATCATCGCAGGTGAAGTTGAGACGAAAGGTGCAGAATCCCAGCAAGCAATGGCGCCATGGACTGGGGGAAGGGACGTGATCACACTGAACCAAAACATCTTCATGCATATCATTCTGCACAGAGGAATCTTCGTGACTGCTTGTCTCAAATTAGATGCCCGCGAATAGCAACAACTGAAACGTTCTGTAGGGTTCTGCATAAGTAATTTTGCGTTATCGTAAATCTCACATGACATCTCATTTGACACAGATGCACCAATGGTTTTGTGCACGAACTATAAGCAAACTAGGGGTAATGACTTTTGATTTTTGCGTATCATTCTCGTTTGACATAAAGACCAAAATATTGCCTTTGACCTTGAGGCGATTCTTGTCCTTATACTAGGCGCTCGATTTTCCATTGAAGGCGACTTTAGCAGCAACACTCATCTCTCTGACTGTAGCAAAAAACAGAATCAACGATCATTTGGGGTTATGAAGAAATCAATAATCAGATATTCTCGGATATTCTTATGCTTGGTTAGCTCAGGACGGACTTTGTAATCATCCAAAAGGATCTTATGTTTTTCATACCGAAATCTGTTCTGTTGGCCGATGAGCGGGCAGACAGGAAAAACATTCATTCATTGATTTCTTTTCTTGTTGAAGAAAAGAATTACAATAGTCTATTTTAGTACGTGACTGGTTGACTGGATTGAAACTGGACAAACTTGCTATGACTGGTTTTGATTCCACTTCCGACAAGCCAGACAACAATGGCATTGAAAAGTGCTGTGTGCAATAAATTCCGCAGGGCATACTGGAAAAACCAGACCCTATGGCCCTGAGACTAATACGACCTCTAGGACCCGAAGTACAGAGTTTGAAAGGAGTCATTCTCTAAGATGGCATTAGATAACAAGACAGTTTCCTTGCAGATACGTCAACTACTGGCAGTTTTAAAAAGGTAGGCCAAAGTTTCTCTTGTTGTTTTTAACACGGTTTCAATTATCATCCAAGTATTTATCATTGTTTTCTCTCTGTTCTTTTTCCATTAAATATTCAAGGGTAGGAAAAGCATATCTGACTGATTGCGCAGAAAAGCCTACCTGAAAAGCCTACCTATGGATTCGTCAGAGCTGGCGCTGCCACTGCATGCTCAGCAATTCAAAGAATAAAATGTTTTTATCTGTACTGGTGTCACGTCTGTTCAAGGGTATTCACCATAGAAACGGTATTCACCCCATGCTGAAGTGAAGGGTATTGGCGCTAAATTTGAAAAATTATAGCAGAAACAGCCTGATTAGCATATAGTATCTTGAAACACTGCCTTTATTAAGAGGGGATGACCCCTTAATGTTAAGGATCCTTTTAAACTCGGTCCTGATGGGTCCTAAGGGTTACTAGGGTCTCAGAGTCATACGGTCTGGTTTTTCCAGTATGCTATTCCGCAGACAGCAGAGTTGAAAAGATGCTTTCTTCAAAACTTTCGCAAAGCAGTATGGGTCCTGATATAAAAGGAAAAAATGTCTACGGGAAATTTCCCATCCCATCTCACAAACTCGCGTCACTTCGTTCCGCGAGCAAAAATGACTGAAGCGAGAGGGATCAATGGCGATAGCAATTGCTGTTGATGTTGTTCTCTCAGCGTGGGTTCCCATGGTTCAATATCATTCTCTTGTGCTGGCCTGACATTTAATGTGAAACGGATTTCAAGACAATATAAGTGGTGGTCTAAGGTCACTAAGAAAACTGAAAAATCTTATTCCACAATCCAGCTTGACCATGGATACCGCACCCTTGTCGAAATTCATCTGCGATATGCTAATGTTATTTGGGGGAGTCTTCCAAAATCAAAATTGAATACACTAAAACATCTGCAGGATAGAGCGCGTTCTATCATTGATAACGCCAGACAAAAGGATGGCTGGTCTCATAACTGGTTGACCGTTGAACAACTGATAAAATTCGATCGATCAGTTATGACATACAAAATAATCAACAAGCAATGTCCCGAAAGCTTTTGGGATAAATACCATCAAAGGACCCAGCTCTCAAACCGCATAACAAGGAATTGCAGTGACTTTCAAATCCCAAGAAACAATCTTGAATACGTCAAGAAAGGCTTTCATTATTCAACACTGAAAGCTTGGAACGACATTCGTATTGACATCAGAGATCTCCCTACACTTAGTAGATTCAAAAAGCAACTAAAAGGTTATTTTAAGAGCTGAAAGAAAAAAAACATGACTCCCTGGAGAGCAGCTGCTTGCTTCTAAATAGATTTTAAATAGACTATATATATGTTTATATTATAATGTATTATTGTGATTAGGTTTTTTTGTTTGTCTTTTCTTACTTTCTTTTGCTGAAGGTACCTTTGTGTTTGTATAATTTAAATGAAAAAAAATGGAATGAAATGGCTCGATATCCAGTAGAACCCTACTACTTAAGCGTATGACAAGAAGTCTCGGGGACTCCATTAGGTCTGCTCTATTTCTGCAATCCCAGCGTTTGGCACTTGAAAAACGCAACCTCGCCTTCACTTGGTAGCAAACCTTTTGATATAAACGGTCAGTTTTCGATGCATCTAAGTCACAGCAGCTCTTGGTATAATCTAAAATCTTCATTGAACAATCGAGTTTAAGTCTATTGGTAACTAGGCCCTTCAAGATGATGGAAGAAATGGCAATTGTTAACATGTAACAGAATGAATTCATGAAGTCACAAGAGGAATGACGAAAGAATAGATCACTACAGTAAAAACCCGCGTATAAGAACCTGCAATTTTGCAAGTCAGCCTGATTAGGTTCTTATGTATTGAGTATTTAGTAGGAAGTAAGGCTGTTCGGGTTCTTAAATTGGTTCTTATTTCATTCAGGGCTTCCAGGTATTTCTTTTGTTCAGATTGAAACTTCAAGCCCATTATTTGCTGTCAGTTGAGAGACACCTGAGTTCATGAGGTCTTATTCAAAACATCAGTTCGTGGAAGAATCAGAAATTTTACAGAATACAATGAAAAGCTTTCAAAGCATCTTTAGAGCTCTTTGCGATTTGCACATATGGCAGAATCGGTATGTACATGCTCAATGACAAAGCAACTAGAGTTTGATTTAGTTTGTTGATCTCCACGAATAAGAACCTATTTCAAACTCCAGGCTGAATGGGTTCTTATATATTGGGGGTCTAATTCAAGAATTTTCAGCCTGTAGGTTCTTAATCACTAGGTTCTTATACATAGGCTTTTACTGTATTTTCTTTGCATGAATATTGAATGCTTTTGATGAAACTTTGCTCATAAAGCTACTTTGCTAGATTTTCCCGATGCAACTGATACATAAATAAAAAGAGGAACTTCTTACGGTCTTATGTACTTAACTTAACATACTTACGAAGTGGCGCAGTACCGATACTGAACTTCAAAGCTTCTTGAAAAGAAAGCAAGAAGAGGAACACCTGCAAATTAAAAAAAATTACCGTTTAAATTGGAGAGCATCCACTCAGGAAATCCTGAAGCAAAACTTTAGGGTGTGATTTTAGGCTCAAAATCACGCACCCTCGTCACCCACCCATTGACGCGACCCCCCTGGTTTTAGAGTATCAGTGCATTAAACAAAGTTTTTCTTCCAATGGGTACTGTAAGACAACTGTGCTTGAAAAGAGCTCGTAGAGAGCCTATATGTGAGGCATCAGTTTTTGGAAGAACTTCGTCTTCCAGGTTGCTCACACAGCTTGATATTGCGGTAAAGAAATTTCAAAATTTTTGTAAGCTTCAATGTATAATAAATTAATTTCTCCTTTGAATTTTATTGATTCTGATGTTATTCGCTCGAAAAAAAAAGCTCGACAGACTTTTGCTTCATTCGTAAGTTTGTACATATTTTTCTCTTTCTTGAATCCTCTAATTGGCGTTAAATCAGATTGATACTTTTCTTGTGTATATAAGTATAAAAATGTGGTACCTTTATTCAATAACCCCGGACTTAGGGAGGGGGTACTTGACCTAAATTTTTACGGGGATGTGCCCACAAAAATTATTTTCCGGCTTCAGAATTTTTGCGTTCAAATGATACCCGATTCTAAAAAAAATCGGTGAAAAGTATACTCCAGAACACAAAAGTTGGACTAAATAAGCCCATATAACAAATTTTCCCTTTTGACCTGCTTTGACAATCGGCTACAGAAAGATTGCCTTCTTTTGATACCCGTCCTAGAAAACATAGGCGAAAACGATACCCTGAGAAACGACACATCCGCGTCGGGCAAATGTACTAAATACCGCCCCCCCCGGTCAATAAATGTTGCTCTAACAATCGCATTTCACGAGAGGGGCTGGAATGCTAATATGAGTTCTTAATTCAGCAATAATTGTTAAATTTACATCTATATTTGTCACTAACTTACTTGTCAAATTCTGCCTCTGTAGTAAAAGCTAATTTAGCTGAAGACTGTGCAGTTACTATTCATACAAAGAACTTGCAAATGCTTAATGGCTGAGATGTCCGAAACTAGAACTGACCTAGATTCCTCATTTATGCAGGAAATTTTATGTCAAAATATGACTCACTACAATTTGCGTAACTATAACGAATTTATTCAACCAAGAGTGAGATCAGTCAACAACGGCTCAGAAAGCGTCAGATTTAAAGGTCCGCAGCTATAGCAAACTTTGCCACCAACGATACGCAATTCAGAATCCTTTTATCAGTTTATAACAAAGATAACAAATTGTCACGGAGAAGATTGTCCATGCAGGTTTTGCTGCACATTTGTTCCGAACTTGTGCTTTTTATGATGAACGTTTTTAGATATCTGTTTTTATACAGTTTAATGTGGATGATTTGTAAATATTTTATCCACCATTTTTACGCAATGTATGTATTTTGTAATGTTTTTAAGCTGAAACTAATTAGCTAAAGAAATTAATAATAATAATATTGATAATGATAAATAATTTATTAGTTTTTCGCTGTGTTGAGAATATATATGGATACTATATTTCTCGAAGGAATGACCACTGCTTGAAAGATGATATGAACTTACCTCTATGTAAAAAGTAGCTGTCTTCCTCCTTGCAGAATATGCGAAATTTACTAATCTGTGACACATTGTTTTCCTAAAAAATAACGCCTTCCAGTTATATTAGTAGTTTCTGCGATTGATGTTAGATTTTGCGAAATTAGATATTGTGGTGTTCAAGGTACTCGTGTTGCTACGAGACTACGGTAGCACTTTACTTGAAATGATGTAACTTGAAATTGATCTGCTATAACTTTTCATTAACTTGGTAGCCGCTCAATTTCGCTCTAGATTATTTTGCTATTTTCATCAGATGGATAAATGTTCATATTTTCTTATCAACACATCCTTCCTTTTTCTTTACTCCTCAATTAGTCAGTTGGTCTTTGCTTCATTAGCTCCAGCCTTCCATTTTTCACACTACGATAGTACTGAAGTGAAGTTAACAAGACGCCTAGAGATCTGCATACACCGACGATTTCCATAGTCCATTTAATTTCACAAAAATTTCATACTTGATTCTTAATTTTGCTAGTTCTTTGATCAAACAAAAACTTCAAATTGTTCTCTTGATTTTCCCAGCAGGATGTGGGAACCTGATGAAGCGTTATTCTGTGGTATTGTTAGAGCATGCAGAGTATATGTATGCCCGACTACGCTAATTAACGAAGATAGGCTTCCATTTACGACGATTTTAAAGTCGAACGAAACGAAGATTAGCGAAATCATACGTTGTGCGACTTTCTTTGCGTGAAGCGTTACGTGCGTCAGAGTTGAATTAATCCTTGTTTGTTTGTTGGCTTGTCAGCTTATTTAGCACCGACTATTTACAGTCTAGCTTACTATAAACAAATGTACAAGGCAAACTAATCTAAATTGATGGATATATTATACATAAATAAATATTTCTACATTCTTTTAAAAATCTAAGTAAATAGAATAGAACTAATTTTCGAGACGCATAATTACAGGCGCTACATTCTTAAAGTATGGGCCATCCCACGTTTTTATCATTTCCTTGAAGCTAATTAGGTTTTCTGCCGATTTCATTTCATTTGGCAGTCCATTCCAGATTTGAGATCCAAGTGATCGAGGGCTATCTTTTTCTTTCTAGAACAAATTAAACTTTACGGTGCAGAAATCTACATAACTCAACTCTATGTACTGTTGCGATGGAGGCAAAAAAAAATAATGTCATCATGTCGCCTCCAAACTCAACAGATAAAAGCAACCATTGAATTACAAGAAGATAATAAACTACTGTATTTAGTCGACAAAACTTAAACAAAGAAAACTATAGATACAAGAAAAAGATTCTTTACACATCATTGTAGTCCAAGGCCATGTGTTTGGGGTTAGTCTGCTCCCCACCACAACGAGCACGGAAAACCGGCCCCCAATCCCCCCTCAAGCAACAATCAATCGCTACCGAGAGCCCATGGGCCTTCCAAAACCCAGGAAAGGACCAACGCTCCACAGAATCCTGAAGGTCTGATAGGCCCTAGCGAAGGTAACATCCACTCAGAGAAGAGGACCGAAAACCGGTCCACCGCATCCATCAGACTGGAGGGCAGAGCCACCCCAACCTATGCGATACAGAGGACAATGAAGAAGTTATCGAAAATGTTTTGTAAGCTTAACGAACTTAACTGTTCATTTCAGTTTCATTTCATTCGCTTTCTCATTATAAGCTTTACTAGCAAAAAGAAGCAGATCTCATACGTGGTCATCAGGTAGCTGGGAAATGTCGTTGGCAACTACAGGGTGGGCAAGAAAAATGTTCCCACAGTTGAAAATTCATAGTACCAAGAGTACTTCACAGATTTGACTGATTCAAGTTCTAGTTGAAAGCTGAATAATTAAATATTTTGTGATTTTTCTTGCGGACTCGCGAGCACTAGAAGAATCGGCAAATTTAACTTCACAAAAATTTCATGGTTGCAAAATGACTGAAAAATGCCCTAAGATATTGATCAAAATACAAAGAACTCATACGAGCTAAAGTGATCATTTTCAATCCTTCGCAAAGATCTAGCTAATGAGAAGTACCGTACTAGAGAGCAATAATCAAAATTAGAATAGACATAGATTTGAACAAGGATCTTCTTTTCATTAAAGGGAGTGTGCAATAGTAAATAGGCTTCTCTATAAATAGAACAACGAAAATGCGCAAACACAGCATTGTTTCTTTAGCTATCGATCATTAACAACACGTGTGGGCCATCAATTTCAATGGGCTATTTTTAGATTTTTCTGCCTTGTGCAAATGCAGGCTTATAGCCTTGCACAAAACCTTTAAAAGCACACCGTCGTGGTGCTGATTGGATAAACAAGACAATCAAGGAGAAAAGAATAAGGCAAGGTTCAGTAATTTCCAGTAATTTCGCTGTACCGTGAAAGTCATGAAGATGATAATGATCTGATTCCCTTTATTCTCGAAACAAAGTATGATCCGAGAGCATAAAGGCTTGGTGATTACTCAAAGGCTGGAGCTTTGTTATTGATTTTAACATCACAACTAACCAGTCACAACCACGACAGTGTGCCTTTAATCCTTTCTGTATGTTAATTAACACTTTATCTTGATATTTCCCATCTTTTTAACTTTATTTCTCGTGCAGCACCAAATCATGCGAACATTATCTTCCATAAAATCAGTCGAGCAGTGCAAAAGTTTTGGGAAACATCTTTGAGAGCTGTTTAGGAAGGGATCTTCAACTTGTTCATTGTCGTCTTGTTGTCATTCCGGTGTTGAGACTTGGATGGATTTTGTTCTGACTTTGTTTGTCCCCTTGCACGCTTCTTCAAAACAACATTTCCTCAAGATCGCCATTAACCCTTCCGGGTGAGTCAAAAAAGGTTAGCTCAGCTGGCGGGCTGTGAAATAAAGAGTATGTAAACGATATTCAAAACTAAAATGCTAATTTATCAGTCAAAGGCTAAGTTAATGTGAAAATTTTGTTTGATAAAATCTCTGGTATTTGGTTTTGGAACGAGATCTCCACGTTCGACGGTGGAGCGTGATTTATTTACCATTGAAACTTGAATTGGATATCACAAGGCCTCATAATGAAAGCTATTATTGAGCACACGACAAGTAAATAACAATCGTATGAAGTGAGGCACGGAAACTTCTACCTAAGAATACCCTCAAGTTCTCTGCGCGTTGTCTGAATAACAGTTTGCGTACAAAAAAATATGAATTTTTTTGGGTAGAGTGGAAAGCGGGTTTGGCATACACACACAAGTCTAACATGCACACAGATGTTTGACATACACACACAAGTTTGAAATGCAAACATTCGTTTGACATACACACACAAGTTTGACACATACACACAAGTTTGAAATGCAAAAACACATTTGACATACAAACCACACGCAACTGACATACACACTGACATTCACGGGGCGAGTGACCGATTGGCTTAAACAGTCTTCGTCACTTAACTGAAGTTAAGCTCGGTCGAGTGAGGTCAAACTCCAGATGGGTGCCCTCGGAGGCCTGACCTCACAACTCAACTCGTCGTCCTTCCGAAGGGACGTTAAAATAGGGGTCCCATGCCTGGATGCGGCATGCACAGTGGACCTAAATTAGCTAGTAGCTAGAAATCCTGACAAGCCCACTCTGAATACAAATTGAAAAGCAAAACAATACACACCACACTCAACTGACAGACACACCACATGCAAAATTGATACACACAAAAGAGTAAAGTTTCGGCGGTAGGGCGTGTCAAAGTCAAAGGCTAAGTTAGATATGAAAATTTTGCTAGGTAAATTCGGTAACTTTGGTAATAAATAATAATGATAATAATAAAACCTCTGGTTTGAATTGGAACGAGAATTCCACGTTCGACGGTGGTCCATAATTTACTCATCATTGAGGCTTGAATTCGATGCAGTTGTTAGTTTTAGAAATGGAATTCCAACTTCAATGGCAAGTTGATAGTGGACCAGATTCGAAGATGGCATCCTCTTTCCAATATGATCCTCTAGCCAGCATTTTCCTCATTCTTTTCTCTAAGGCATGGGTGCTTTGAAAAATTTTCGCACAGAAGTTATCCTTTGACTGGTAGATTAGCATTTCAGTTTTGAATATTGGCCGCATGCTTTCTATTCCAAAATCAACAGCCTGCAATACAGGTCAACTTTGTTTGACTCACCCGATACTAAGATGAATAGTGTAATGAGTTTTAAAATTCGATGGTCATCTGCTTCGTTCAAGTGTGTTACGACACAGATATCTTGATTCATTATTTGTTTACCTTTTTTTAATCCTTGTGTCTTGCTTTCTTGTCTTGTTTTCTGCTCTGTTCTGTCGTGTTTATGATGCAGTTGTGCCATTGTTGTAATTTGTAACTCCCTTGACGTCCCACCCGTCCCCTACAATCCTTGTGGCAGCCCCTCTGATATTGTCATTTTATGCAAAGCAATTTAGGCCAAGCTGACATGGATCAACAATGCTTGTTTTCCCGCTAAGTTCTTGAAAGTCGCAATGCATAGCACCATGCTGCAATGCATCTGAAGATGCTGGAATGCATCATTCATATGAAATGAGATAGACCATATGAAATTCAAAATGCCATGCGCAATGAAATAGATCATATATTCAATTTTCACATTTTTATCACGCAATGATAGATAGGGCCTGGTAGTTAACAGCAATATCATATTTACTGATAAATTGCTCACTACGAATCTACTAAGAATGATAACATGACAAACGCGGTCTTATTTGTCAAGTGTTTTGCAAAGATTTTTCATATGCACACATTAAATAGAAAAGAGGATAGTGAATCTCCTTTTTTAACACCTATGATTGTTTCGAAGCTGTTACTCATTTTGTTGTTCAAAATGATTCTATTTTTGGTATATTTGCACAGTTCTTTTATGGTATTGAACATTTTACCTTGAACTCCATATTCCCAGAGTCTCTGCAGCATTGCTTGCCTCCATACTGTGTCAAAGCTTTTTATAGATCTGCAAAGCAGCAGTTCGATCTTTTCTTTATTTTTGAAGGCTTGATCGATGATTGATTTTAGAATGAAGATGTTATTCGGTGCCCTCATTTTATGTCTAAAGCCAATTAGATTATTTGCAAAAATGCTCATATCCTCAAAGCATTTGGCTCAAACGTCTTAAAGAATTTTAATTACTATACGAAATTTAAAACGTCATATGACATGAGAAGGCAATAACAAAGTCAAGTACGACTTAAAATTAATTAGTTTGACCTTAAAATGGACAAACACCATGCAAAAAGTAAAGCATTGCCATACAAAATCGTCAAAGACCATGAAAAAAAGATCAATTGTAATAAAGACGCATACAACGCTCCATATTTAACGCCCTTGTATTTCTGTGTAGTGGTGCACCTTCGCAGAAGAAGGGCTTCTTACCGCAATTTTTGCGGTTTTAACCCTTTCGGCTGAAAAGGATCACTAAGACACAAGAATATAAAGGAGTCGTATTTCAACAGCTTGAGACCGCCTGGGCCCAAACCCGTGTTCAGTTGCACAAACAAGGCACAGGCATCAAAGCAAGGTTAATGAATCATCAATCGCAGCATCCGTTTCCTAATACCCTTGCTTCTTTTTTGCTAAGTGAATTAAGGCCTGTTCATATGAAGGTGAGCCAGCCCGCTTACCCGGCTGACCCGGTAGACATGGTATACAAGGAAGTTTTCACCTTGTCTTCATATGGAGAAATTCCAGCCCATTTGCCGAGACAGAAATTGGACACGTGTCAAAAATTAGACACATGCCCATTGTTTAGATAAACAGCGCATGAGCAATGGCGACATTTTCGTCTCGGTAGCCGGGATAAAGTGTTCACATGGGAAAATTCTCATCCCGCCTAGCGATATCTCACCAGTACACACCGGTGAGATCTCGCTAGCGTGCCAACTCGACTGCTCATATGAATATGAGCAGGAATCAAATCGAATGTTGTATTTGAATCAGGGATGGTGTGAGATCTCAGCAAAGAGCTCTAGCCCGGTTAACGGTTGGCTCACCCTCTTATGAACAGACCTTCTGTCATTTGTTGTGATAATTTTTAATATCAAACGACTCTGTGAAGTTCGATTTTTCCAGAATGAAGTCTTGATAGCAAAAGGGATGACACATCATAATTTACAAATCATATTTCATTCCAACAATAACTAAACACAACTTTTAACTATTTTTAATTTTAAACAACTATTTTCTACATACATCCTATAGCTATTCTAAAAATTGCACATCTATGGTCCAATGGTTCGCTTGACAAATACTTTCAAGCTAAAGTATCAATTTTTTTATTACTATATTTGGGTCAGTTCGGGCCTCTGCAGATCGACATCTTTATTGGAAAAAATGCAGTGAACTTCCAAGAAATCTGTCTCATGCAGCAGGCCCTGTCTGTCCAGTACATTTTGTCACACATCATTTTCACTTTTTAATTGCTGATCTTGACATCTACTTTTATTCACTTTTGTTTAATTAGAATGAGATCTCACTTAAGGGAGCATTATATCAAAAAGGGCCTAATAGTTGCTACTCTCCTTAATAAAGGCCTATTGATTATACGTGATTTAATTGCACTTATAGCTGTAGCTAGTCTTCTAAGGCTTTTAAATTTCTTTTTGCGAATAGGCTCTTGCTTCAAATTTTGTGAGGAGCTGTCTTCAGGCAAAGTGAACTTCACGTTTTCAGGGAAGTTATCTGGGGCTGAAGTGAGTTTCATTCGTTTTGGAACTTTGTAGCCCTGGTTAGCTTTCCCTTCAATGATTGTCAGAGCGTCATTTGTCGAGATTGTACGATCATCAGACTCGCTTGCCGATCGTTTTCGTTTATTTAATGATTTCACAGCCAACGTACCACAGCCAAGAACAGGCTCGTGTTTCAAACTTTTATCGAAAGTGAGTTTCGCATTTTCAGAGGAGCTATCGTCAGCTAACGTGAGTTTCACCCTTTTGCAGTGCTGGTTAGCTCCCTTCTCAATGATTGCCTTAGTGTCATTTGCTGAGCATGTCAAATTATCAGCCTGGCTTTCCGATCGTTTTCGTTTGTTTAATGTTTTCACAGCCAAGGTAGGACTGCCTATAGTAGCCTCGTGTTTCAAATTTTTATCCAAATTGAGTTTCGCATTTTGAGGGGAGCTATCGTCAGTCAACGTGAGTTTCACTTTTTTGCAGTGCTGATTAGCTCTCTCCTCACAGATCCCCTGGGTGTTGTTTTTCGATTCTGTGCAGTTATCAGACTCACTCTGTGATCGTTTTCGTTTGTTTATTGTTTTCACAGCCCATATACCACAACCTTTGTGAATGAGAGTAATCTTAAGGCTCTGCCTTACCATAGCCTCGTCTGAAATGTTATGGCTTTCTCTATCAGACAGCATTTCATTTGAGATTTGACAAGCCTCTCCGTTAAGTTTCTCATTGGAACCTTGTGTGACTCGTGCAATTTCATTCGAGTCTACTGTATTTATAACTGACTGCATACTCATTTTGTCATAACATTTGAGATCTGAACTGAGGTTGCTTCCACTTTCTTCCTGGGTTCTTATTAAACCCTTATTTATTGTATTATGAATTGGCGGGGTTGGCTGTTTTACATGATCAGATATGACACTTTTAAGGCAATCCGCATAAGCATTGCTAGATAAAGGAGCAATTTCTTTGCTTGGTGTTTCTGTGCTTTCAGCTGTCAATTTTGCAATGAGAGTAGACAACTGAATTTCATCAGCGAGGACGGAGTTTCTTTCACTACCATCATCCGAAAGCTTTTCTGCGACCAAACCTGCGTCTAAATCCATGTCTTCACCGTTATTCGAGCTAACACTATCAGCTGAATCACGATTAAGACATGTTTCAGACTGGCATTCAGCCCAAGCCGTTATATAACTATGTTTACTTTTGAAATCTTCACGTGAAATGCTTTTACCTATGACGCAACCTTCGCTAGGATCAGATTCATACGCAGAAGCATCGTTACATGAAGTATCTATCATTGGGTCAGGCCTACTGGCTGGCAGAATGGATTCGGAATCGTTTGGTTTGCAAGATCTCATTCTTTGAAAATTAGTTTCAACTTCAAATTTATTGTCTTCACTGTTTGAGTTCTCGTTTTCCAACTTTTCGTTTTCAATATCAACTTTGTTCTCTTCTTCATTTGTTGAATATTCATAATCTTCGACTAAAATAAGTTTATCAAACCTGAGTGATTCAAGTTTAAATTGTTTCAATTTGTTGGACACGCAGACATTGTACTCTTCTTTTGAACTCAAATGACAGAAAGACATCCTTGACGCTATCTCTTTTTTGAGTGGCCCAAGAGACAGGGCAAATTCTTCCATGTCAATAGAGGACAAGTCGTGGAATAGTTTGATTTCTTCTGGCAGAGATGTGCATATGTTGGGGTTCTGAAATAAAAGGAAAACTTTGTCAAATGCTTCAACTAGCAAAAGAAGATATCAGTATGCGGTAAAGACCCTCAAAAGTTTGAAATATTTTCTCTCAAAACAGCCTGCTTGGTCTCCCATTGAAACTTATGAAAGGTTCTTCTATAAGGGTACCAATTATCAAGAAAGTTGCCAAGTGGTTTCTTAAGAGGAAGTTTTAATTTTGCGAGTTGTTACTGCACATCGAAAATGCGAGGATAGGTTAAAAAATTTATGTTCGGTACTTAAGTTATGTGATTCAAAATATTAGTATTAAAAGTTTGAAATATAAACGAAAAGTACCAAATTTGTAACATTCCTTGTGCAGCTTCTAACTGAATAGAATGCAAAGTCATTCTTTATTCGAAACATGCTCATTTTTGCCCCTGTTTGCCTTTCCATGCACAATGAGTGAGTTAGCCATGCAGGATCAGAACAGCTTCTGAGGTTTGCAATGTTTTAGGATTTTGGCTAAGCGACCCATTTTCAGTAAAAAACAACTATTGCTGTTGTTAAAACATCTTCTCCTCTTAATGAAACGTGGGAAAGTCAACATGATATGAGAAGAAATCTCTTAGATATTATCTGAGGATGCAGTTAATTCTACAATGGATTAGACAAAGGTGCACCACATTGTTCTTTTGTTCAAGTTCGTCGAGGGTTGTAAGAACAGAGCAAATGTAACTTTGATAAAAGCGGATCAAGAGTAAACGAATTATCAATTTTTGAAGAATAAACTACTTTTTAATCAAACAGACTTACTTTGATAATAACTTCAATTCCATGAAACATGATATCCCATGATTCCATCACCTTCTTTATCATTTCTCCCATTCTTTGAAGTCTTGATGTCATAAAGTCTTCATCGATCTAGAATTAGAAGAAAGTATTTATAAACAAGCATCTTCTCTTGTAAAATTAAAACTATAACTCATATACTGCAGTGGTTCAGGCTATTACATCTTCGAGACAATACTAGGCATTAAATCCTTGACCATAACAAGAGATATCCCTTAACCCTTTCCGTCTTTGTGGTCCACTTGTGGACCCACCAAAAAATTTTTGAGCAAAATCGAAATTCCTTACAATTGTCTCAAAATCGGTACAGAGCCTATTTCAAACATGCTGATTATGAATATGAGCATGATTTTTTAAAATTTTGTCTCTAAATTGGTGCAAATGGCACAAAAAGTGGCAAAAATGACCAAAAAATTATGTTTCATAGAATTGTCTCAAAGTTGGTACAGAGCCTATTTCAAATGTGCTGATTACGAATGTGGACATGATTTTTGAAGATACTGCCACCAAATTGGTCCAAATGGCACAAAAAGTGGCACAAATGACCAAAAATTGATGTTACATAGAATTGTCTCAAAATCGGTACAGAGCCTATTTAAAAAATGCTGATTACGAATATGAGCATGATTTTTTAAAATTTTGTCTCTAAATTGGTCCAAATGGCACAAAAAGTGGCACAAATGCCCAAAAATTGATGTTACATAGAATTGTCTCAAAATCGGTACAGGGCCTATTTCAAACATGCTTATTACGAATATGGACATGATTTTGAAGATACTGTCACCAAATTGGTCCGAATGGCACATAAAGTGGCACAAATGAACAAAAATTGATGTTACATAGAATTGTCTCAAAATCGGTGTAGTGCCAATTTCAAACATGCTGATTATGAATATGGACATGATTTTTGAAAATACTGTCACCAAAGTGGTCCAAATGGCATGAAATGTGGCACAGATGACCAAAAATTTGAATGTCATAGAATGGTCTCAAAATTGGTACGGAGCCTATTTCAAGCATGCTGATTACTAACATGAACATGAATTTCGTAAGTATCATCGAAAAAGTGATCTAAGTGGCACACAAAATGAAACAAATGACCCAGAATGAAACAATAAAATTCCATCATAATTGGTACAGAGACTTCTTCAGATGTGGTCATTGCAAATATGAACAGCAATTTTGAAGAAAACATGTCACACAACTGGTCCAAATAGAACACAAAGTGGCACAAATGTCCAAAAATTGATATTACGTCACATTGCTTTAATACTGGAACAAAAGTGTTATGTCACAAAGTTTGAAAAATTTTGAACGAAAAATGTTTGAAGGTCTAAATGAAGTTTGATCACAAAATTACAAAGCTATTTTAAAGAGGCAAATGTGAAAAGAACACTCCTCAATGACATTAAAAAGGGACAAGGAGCACTCCTCAGACATATCATGAGGCAAAAAGGACAAGAACATTTAACAACAACGGGAAAGATCAATGGAAAGAGGAGCCGAGGACACGACGACAGCGCACAAAGATGCTAGAGGACCTTATGACAAAGCTCAGAATTGTAAATAAACACACAGTCATCAGAACGACTGAGGACGGGGGACAAGTGGAGAGTCATGATCGTCAACGCCTACTGCCAAGGCACATGATGATGATGATGTTTGAGATTAATTCTGCATAGCAGACGAGCATGTTGTAACCATTTTGAGCATGTCAATCTTCTGTGCTTCTGTTCATCTTGCAAAAGTTTTATCTGAAGTCAGGTGGTCTCCCTATTGAGAATCTTTTGAATCATTAGCAAAGGAGAAGGATGATAACCTCATGCAAGAAATTAGAGCTTTTGCAAATTGCATTTTTTGGAACCATCTGGTTCTCTGGACATCTTGTAAATACTTGTCAAATTTGGTTTAGCTGTTTGTTCCAAAGCGTTGAAAATATCTAGCTTAAATTTTTTCAACTGCGAATCTTCCCTTTTCATGTCATATTGTTTGCTTTTCATCTTTTAGCCATTGTTATTGACAAAGCAAAGTTCTAAATTTGGGTCATTTCCAGCTCCTCGTTTCTCAGACAGAGTCAAAATACAGTGATCAACAGGTTTCGACGATATCAATAAGGATTCAGTCGAAGCTGTTTTCAGTCTTCCTAAAGGAAACATTGAAGTAGCGATAAAATCTTGTTCAGTTTTCAGCTTTTAAATGATAAAAATGAAGTTCAAAAGCAATTCATGTGCTTACAAGACGCAACTGAGTTTCTTTTCGTGTTCTTTTCTCGAAAATAATCCCCTGTCAAAACTTTCTTGCCCTGGTTCTGCATGTACAAGAATGGTCCATAATCCCAGAACTGCATGAATAATCTTGGTGGATTTGTAGCTCTAGTTGAGCCTCTCTGCCACACGATTATTTGTCATTCACTGACATTGATCTGATTGTTCATCTCAAATTTGGCAAGTTCTTATATATTGCTTAGTAGTAGAAATGAATTGAGAAAAAGGTCGTAAATATGTGCACAGATGCCACCAACGAACATGCCCAGAACAAGCGCACCTTGATCTCCCTTGTCTTGATAGAAGAAGATTAAAGGGGCAAAGATTGTGAAAGTTTTAGCAGAAATGGTGCCTCTAAGCCTAAATATGTTACCATATTTCTGGGCTTAGGGCAAATGTTGGTTTGAAATCATGAAATTCGACCAGAGATGAAGTCGTGAAGTTCAAACAGTTCAAACTGACGTTGAGATTTTAGTGTCAAATGAAACATAGCTAGTAGCGCATTATTCTGGCAGTTACCATCTTTTGCGAATTGTGCAGAATAGTGAGACCCTATTCGACTCAGTTGCCACTTCGGGTAAAGAATTTCTTGCCCAAACAAAATCATTTCAAATGAATGTTTCCAGTCTCTTTGGGGGGTTAAACATGCACACATTTCAACTGGAATGTTAAAAGCAGTGCTGCATTTTTATTTGATAATTATGTTTAATCTTCCTCCTAATAAATGAGAACGGGCCCACAAGAACTCTTCAAAGTGGAAGTGTAGTAAGCGATCATCTGTGTCTCAAAAGCGGTACAACGTTAGCAGAGAGGAAATGCCTCGGTAGATCCCACCAGTGAGATGATATGGTAGCACTCAGATGGTATTGCAAATCTGTGTGCGGGTTACTCAGAAACTGGTGAATTTGGTGAAGGTGAAGTTGCTGTTTTAGCACGAAGTGCTGCGATCATAGAAGCAGCTAAGCGCTAGAGGAGTTTTCACGACGGGATGTTTGTTTTTCAAAGTAGGTCAATGCTGAAATCTGGAAGGTTAAATAAAGCAAAGCAGAAACTTTCAATGATAGTTATCCAAAAGTTGAGAATGAAGGTTAACTCTTTTTTGATCCTCTACATTTCATGCTAAATCA
Organism: Aurelia sp. 3 sensu Dawson et al. (2005); assembly: GCA_964020215.1. NCBI lineage: Eukaryota > Metazoa > Cnidaria > Scyphozoa > Semaeostomeae > Ulmaridae > Aurelia > Aurelia sp. 3 sensu Dawson et al. (2005). The sequence continues at coordinate 10,496,449 of OZ026588.1, forward strand.
GCCTCTCAAGTCAGCTCTTTCAGGAACTCTTTCAGAAGCAAGGGATTGCCCTAAGAAATTCCTTGATACCCCCTTCAGAGCAAATCTCTGTTGTCGGAGACAGTGGGGAGCTGTTTCAATATCATTATCAAAAAGGTAACTTTCTCACTACTTTCTTCAACTAAGTTTCGGCTTTGCAGTTCAACCCAGCGGGTTCACGCAGTTATCTTATTCGATAAATTCTGATTTGTATTTATCTTCTCACTTCTTTGATACACGAATGATCACTTGAAAACTTTCTACAGAAAGTGCATGGATTACTGCAAAATTTACCCCAAAATAAAATGAATTCTTGTTTCAAAATTTTTGCACATTCACGCCATTTTGTGTTCCATTGGGACCACCTTTGTGTTACATTTCTCAAAATTTTCATTCATATTCGTAATCAATCTTTAAATAGTCTCTGTACCAATTTTGAAGAACTTTCAGCAGTTTCAATTTTGGTCATTTGTTCCAATTTTGGGTGCCATTTGAACCACTGTTGTAAATTACTTACAGAATTCATTTCTATATTCGTAACTAGCATGTTCCAGTTAGGTCATGTACCAATTTTAAGACAATTCTATGCAATTTGATTATTTGGTAATTACTGCCACTTTATGTGCCATTTGGACCACTTTGGTGACAGTATTTTCAAAAATCATGTCCATATTCATAATCAGCATGTTTGAAATTGGCACTACACCGATTTTGAGACAATTCTATGTAACATCAATTTTTGTTCATTTGTGCCACTTTATGTGCCATTCGGACCAATTTGGTGACAGTATCTTCAAAATCATGTCCATATTCGTAATAAGCATGTTTGAAATAGGCTGTGTACCGATTTTGAGACAATTCTATGTAACATCAATTTTTGGGCATTTGTGCCACTTTTTGTGCCATTTGGACCAATTTAGTGACAAAATTTTAAAAAATCATGTCCATATTCGTAATAAACATTTTTGAAATTGGCTCTGTACCAACTTTGAGACAATTCTATGAAACATACTTTTTTGGTCATTTGTGCCACTTTTTGTGCCATTTGCACCAATTTAGAGACAAAATTTTAAAAAATCATGCTCATATTCGTAATCAGCATGTTTGAAATAGGCTCTGTACCGATGTTGAGACAATTGTAAGAAATTTCGATTTTGCTCAAAAGTTTTTAGTGGGTCCACAAGTGGACCACAAAGACGGAAAGGGTTAAGTCAAATTATTTTCCATTCCTTTCTCTAAGAGAATCCTTATCGAAATTATCACGTCTAAAAGTTACAAAGTGTCCATAGAATCCTATGTAATTTCTGACTGCTCCATCATAGAAAAGAAAGAATACCATTACAACAGGTTTGAGAGGGCCAAAGACCCTAAGAATATATCATAGGCTATTGGAAAAATCTCTTGAAATTGATAGAAATCTGTCATTTCTTGTGACGATCTAATATGTTTTAAGACAGAGTCATGCACCATTCGAATGATGTAAAAATGTAAACTTTGCATCGACTGGAAAAGAAATTTAGTACATACCATTGCATTGACTTGCATGAGATCGTTCAGACATACATTCACGTATCTTTTTATCTACGAGAGATTTGGAACGATTTTTTGAATACACTGAACAATCTTCCATATACAAAATATCTTGGTAGAGAAAGTTTTAATTAAGGTTGCCCTAAAGGAGATTCTTTAAAATCTCTTAGAGAAGTACAATGATGAATATAAAAGCAAATTTTGACATCTGGTTTTGAATTTTTGAAGGATGCTTCTTCAATGCTGGATTGGTTCTCTTCCTTTCTTTTCACCGTAACTTATTCTTAAAGCCATTCTTGCGTATTCTCAGCATATGAACCCAGACAATGTTTTTGGCACTGAATCAAAGGTCCAAGAGAGGAGAGCTGAAGAGACAATCACAATTATAGAAAATTATAACAACAGTTTACCAAATTAATCTAAAGTCCCTTACCTGTCTGAATGCAAATCTTCGATATGAAGCGTTCTGTAGTTTTTCACCAATTCGTCGATCTTCATCGTTTATATCAGTTAATTGTCTGATGATGTCGACAAGAAGATCTAAAAAAGAAACAAGAATTGAAATACAACATTTAGATGTTGTCCTTACAATTAGATGATCTATCCAAATGTTAGCATGTACGAATTTGTGAAGATCAATTATTCTTAATCCTGCAATTTCATGCTTTTCATTTTACCGCCATCAGACAATCTGTTTGTTTCTTGTTCAATTATTCCGACTTTATTTTCAATTTCAATTTCAATTTCATAGTTTCTTCTATCACTTGATCTAATTCATCGTATTTTGTGCAATTTTGTTCAACAACGTCCCTTTCAAGCCATAAAAATGAAATGACAAATATTTGCTTGAAGTAAGATATTCTTATTCAAATTGTTTGCTTGTACGTGTAGCTTTAAGAAAGAAAGAAAATGCAAGATAGCTAATTTTAAAACCTTTAAAGCTATAAAATGATCTCACCAATATTTTTCAGCAAAATTTGATATTTTTCAATGAGATTCTCTCGAACAGCTTGATCGTCTTTCTTGACCTGAAATGGAAATTAAATGATTTAGCTTCAATAACGACAAATAAAGACCAATTCATGAAGGAAACATTCTTGTGCAAGTTTTGCAAACTTACAACGAACAGAAATTCGAAATTTTAGCTTTGAAAAACTCCGTACCAGTGTCACGCAAGAGGAATATATTTCTCCAACTTGATTGGAACTCAGAGAAAATGACTTGGCAAATTCTGTAAGAGTCTTGAAGAAGACAGATAATGTGAACTCATCTGTAGTTCGTTTGATTCAAGGCCTTCCATGTTTAGGATATGCCTATAGACTTCATTTGCTGCAAAAAGCCATCAATACAAGCGTAAATTATCTCGTTTCTCTTAGCAGGAAAATGTTACATTTCTATTGTGTAAGAAGGAAACTTGTCCAAGAACCTTAGAAAAGTGATAAATGTGATGAAAACTGTGAAAGATAAGGAAACTGTGATGGTTCTAAACGAGGCGGATGATGTAATTCTCTCTAAACGAGGCCACTGTTTCTTCTTGACAACAGCTGTAGCAACAACGGGCAACCTTGCCAGGCATTTTCCGCAGGGTTTACGTTTATGCCAAATACCTAGGCCACCCTTCACACTTCTTCAAACTTTTGCGATCTCCTGTTTCGGCCTTTGCCCTTTGTGAGAAACTTATGTTTCGAAAGGCTTTAACCGAATGTTCGGAATCGACTTTATGAAACTCAAGCAAGGAATTCGCCGTTTTGCTTAAGGCGATTCAAACATGATGACTGGGTCTCGACCGGGCGCCCGAATCATTAACGAGCTAATGAGGTGCTTAGTTTTCAAGTTCTCTTGTTATCAATCGTTGGATCAAAACAACCCTTCTCCCTGTCAAAGTTTCCCACTAAAAAGAGTCAAATGGAAGCGTTTTAAGACTGTTCAAGGAATTTCCAAATAGCACCAGAAGATGGAGATTCAAGACAAACTTACGCCGAACTTACCAATTTGTCGAAGTCTAAACTCGACGGCAAACGTGCAATTCTCTTCGAATGTGTCATCTTGATACTTCGAATTATTCCTTCGATCACCTTCTCTTTCAAAATCAGCGATATGTCGGCTTGAAAGTCGTAAATATTCACGATTGTAAGCAGCGAAATGTTGTACGTGTGTTCAATAAGTTGATAACAGCGCAACAGGACGAATAACGGTTTGCGCCACATTCGATTGATCTGTTTGCGACGTTACTAGGAAATGAGGCAATCATTCGAGCGTGACGTAAGTCGATCCAAAATGGTGGCATCTGATTAATATGACAGCGACCTTACCTTTGTCATAAAGTATGCAGTATAGTTGTTGGCATCTTCTGAAGAGGTAGAGTTGGTATGAGTATAGCCTGCGCGTAATCTTTCTTTTGTCAAACTGTGTCGTTGTTTCAATTTTACCCGAAACAAAGGCTATACGCACAATCTAGTTGGCGTGCTTCCCAAGCAAAATTGATGTCGGTGGTAGAAAGAATAAATTTTTTTGCACGTGAAGAGAAAATTACCTGATTCAACAACTTCATATTGGTGATAGTAACTAACAAGTCTCCCTTTTGGACAAAGTAGCTACATATTAAATTTGATGACATTATGTCATTATGACAAAATGTGTAATAACTACCGCTGATCACCCCTAGTAATTTAAGTATATGCATGTAATATATTTTGTGTATATAACATTGAATTTTATTTAAATGCTGTGCAAATGACTTTTTCAAGCAATGTGCTCTTTTGTCTTTTCTTCATTCAGTTTCATAGAAGTTGGTAATGAGCAAATCTTGGATCATCAACAAAAATTGTAACTTCGTTTGGACTTATGGCAGCATTAAACTCGCATAAATGACCATTGCTGCTTTTCTTCTTTTCAAAGTTGATTGATTGGCATTTTGGGATATTGATTCGGAGGCATTCTTGCATGCATTGTAGTAATGATGCAACATATTCTGATGTGATCTTCAATCCAGTAAGACGTCTATTTGCATTTAATTCATCAATGGAAAACATTACTCCGGACGTCTCTTTTTCATCGTGCCATTCTTGTTGACCTAAGCAGAGAAATTTTCTCATCAAATCTACTCCTAAGGATATTAACAGTGTAAGATAGTGTTTTATTGCCAGATTGAAGTTTCAAAAACCAGGCGATACAGAATCCCGCCATTCTCATAGGTTAGTTGTACATTTCCGGTTTATTCCCGTTGGCCTTGTTTAATTAGATACAATGATGCATTTTTGTTGCCTCATCAGCTGCTTTAGGCATGTGAAATTTACAATAAACTTTAGTGACATGACGGTAACAGAATATCATTGACTAAATGCTTCGAGACAAAATTAGAAGCTATCAAGAATGAAGCTTATGCAAACCTGTTTGTCGTTGTACTAGTAAACATAAAACCCTTTGTCTTAATGTAAAGACTTCGCAAGCTCGGTCTGTACTTTTAAGTCCTCGGGTTTTAAGATGGTATTTTATTGCGAAACTGAAGTTTCAAAAACGAGCCGATACAGAATCCCGCCACTCTTATTGGTTAATTGCACATTTCCGACGTGTTTCCTATGACCTTGTATTATTAGGTAGAATGATGCGTTTTTTTTGCCAAGGCAGCTACTTCAGCCCTGTGAGACTTAAAATAAACTCAAATGACATTAGAGTAACAAAATGTGTTTGACTAAATGATACGAGTCAAAATTAGAAGCTATCAGGTAATAAAACTCATACAAACCGACTTTGTCGTTGCACGAGAAAATGTGAAGCTCTCAGTCTTAATGCACTCGCCTCGCAAGATCGATCCGTACTTTTAAGACCTTGGGCTTTATATTTTCGTTTATAACACAAAATTGGTTAGGCTGTAGATAAAAATGTGACTCCAAAAAGATTTGCTGGCCTCCATTTACTTTTTCAAAATATTCGTGCAAGCATTTTTTATGTATATGTTCCATTAGAAATTTGCAATACATGATTACTTACTATATCTACACCTAACGCTACCCTACTACGGAGACGATACCCAAAGGAGCAAAGCATTTTGTCTACCCAAGGGTCATAACATTAAAGAGAGATTAATAAAACGACAAACAGAGATTTTATATATGTAAGCATTTGTATATGTAAGCATTTATATAGAGGGCCCTGATATCTACTGAGATATTGCCTTGTCAGGTTAAATTGTAGCAAATTTCCAAGACATTGTCTTCAGAATGTTTATTGTTTGATATTGCCTTTCAATTTGAGCATTCCCCACCATTTTCTCGTTTCTGAAACATTAACAAAAGCTGAACTCCAAATAGGAACGTAGAATGCAGAAAGGGGGAAGGTAATGATTTGTTTGCAAAAAGCATTTCCTTCGACAAGTTGTAGTCCATCTCTATGGGTTTTTACATATAGTGATCTGGAAAGAGAAAATGATTATCTCACTAACTGCACAGTTAACTATTTTTTTTAACTTCATTTTGGAATTTTTGCTTTTTTGGAGGGAAGTTGTAGCAAATAGTCGTCATAAAGGGTCTCATATCATGGTCTTCAAACTAAATCGCGATAGAAAGTATGTTTGAATGACTTTTGATTTCAGAAAGCTGCTGCGTGTCTGAAAATATTCATCCCGTTTTATTTAATCTGCTTCAACAGAAATCCAATCGTTTCCATAGCTGATAAGATATTTTGTCCACTAAAACTTATACCCCATTAATAAAAATAATAATACTATATTTATACAGGTCACCAGATTCAGCTTAAAAAGCTGCTATCACTCTGGGACCTGTGAATTCACACTGTAAGTTAAGACACCTTAAGATAAACCAGGTAATCAAATAAGGCATTCTAATCGATCAGTTCAACAGATGTAATGCTGTTGATTGGTTGAAATGTAACCTGGTGTTGATAAAGCTTGTTTAACTGTGCTGTGTCATTGTCAATGCGGTATTAGAGAGCACAGAATGAAGCATTGAAAATATTAGAAAGCCAATAATATCTAAATCTTACTAGCTGATGTTGACGATGGGCTAACAGTGCTCTGCGACGGAGCAATACTCAGTATTGATGATGATAATGATGTTGATGATGATGATGACGGCGTAAGAGTTGGAGATTGTTCTGGAAGTATCACTGCAAAAGAAAAAGTCATATTTTCTCAGTCGGAGAACATTGACATGAATCTAATCAACGAGAGCTAATTGGCAATTCTCCACGAATTGGATCTTAGTCATGGCTAAGGCTTTGAATTCAGCTACCGATGTTTCCGACTAAAGTAGGACTTACACTTCTGGCCACGACTAGGTTTTATATCATATTGTAACTGGGGCTGTTGTAGCTGGAAGTCGATGACATTACGTTCTTTCAAGCTGAGCTATGGCAGCTATGGAAATTTGTAGATTTGTACTGTAAAAATATTTCTTTATAAGAAACTGCCTATAAGAAACTCAACTCTCAGATCGCCAAATGATAAGAAACTCCAGTACTGGGAAAGTATAACATGGGATACTACGTATTTATTCTCACAAAGGAAATTTCTAGCTTATTTTACTTCTTTCCCGTATAATATTACTGAAATGCACTTGAATAAAGTCTAAACATTGGCATGGTCTCAAAATACTTAATTTTGGAATGTTCTGAAGCGAACAGGTTGTGAACTTAGAGAATATTATAGAACCTTAAAGAAACTCGTAAGAAACTCTGAGTACTGAAAATCTGATAGCTTTCAGTAGTGGCCTAAGTATGGCACGCCATGTGTAGCATTATTCAAAAACTTTCATTCAATGTTCAAAAACTTTCTTTCAATATTCAAAAAGTTTCATTCAGTGTTCAAAAAACTCTCATTCAGTGTTCAAAAATTTGCATTCAGTGTTCAAAACTTACATTCAGCGTTCAAAAACGTGCATTCAGTGTTCAAAAATTTGCATTCAGTGTTCAAAACTTACATTCAATGTTCAAAAAGCTTATTCAGTGTTCAAAGATTTCATTCAATGTTCAAAGATTTTATTCAATGTTCAAAGATTTCATTCAAAGTTCAAAGATTTCATTCAATGTTCAAAGATTTCATTCAATGCTCAATATGTTCATTCAAAGTTCAAAAAGTTCATTCAATGTTCAAAAAGTTCATTAAATATTTAAACCATTTTGTCATTGATCAAAAAGCTTTTTTGTTGTTCAAAAGTTTGTTCAGTGTACGGCTACGGCATCTAAAGCCTTTAGTCACTTACTGCACACTCTCTTTCCACAATTCTAAAAGACGTCTCAGACCGATTGGAAGTCTGACTGTCCCTCTCCAATGGTCTTTGGGACTGATGAATACCATTTGCAAAATACGAAACTGGATGGGTCAGGCGAACGAAATTTATGAAATTTATTCAACAATCAACTCACTTCGCAGAACAGACTTATCCGCATCAGTAATAACCTCAGGGGCACACTCATGGCTGCAAGAAGCATCTCAAACTTGGGGCACGGCACTTTTTTCCTTGAGCTAACGGAACAATTTCTGAAAATAAAAGGGCACTTCTTCGTTTTTTCCAAATCCTGGGGGTACGTGCCCTCAGTGCCGCCTGTTCCTACGGCTAGGAAGGGACATACATTTTCAAGGTTCTTATCAAAGTGCACAGCAAAATCCTGGGTCCAGAGCCAGAGAATTATTTCTCTGCAACTGTGGTGGTTTGGTGACTGGTGTCATATTAGCAAAAGATGGGCAAGCTTTTGGTGAAGGAGTTGAGCTATTCAATGTTGCCGGTATTAAATTGGAAGGTGGCACATCCCAATCGAAATTCTGCTAGCAGACCGTCCTGTGAAATAGATTTAGGGCAAGTTTACCTGCCAACAGGTTTCCATAGTTTTCCATGTGCCACGAAGCTACGTTTCCCGTCCATGCTGGCTGAGTGGCAAACGATTTGCTCTCACAAAATGTGGGAAATATTGACTTGTTTGCCTGGCAATATTGGGTAATGCTTGAGGCAGCCAACGGGAACTTTCATTAAGGTCTCTGAAAGTCGTGGCAAAGCAGATCGTTTATTTTCTTGCACTTTTATAAGAAACTACCTATAAGAGGCTTGACTCTTAGACTGCCAAAAATTAGGAAACTCTAGTACTGGGAAAATATATCCTAAGAAACTATTCATTGTGATAAGTTGGTTCGAGGCATCCCAAGTCCCAACTATACTCAAGGTGAACATTTGCAGAGAGCAGAAGACCTAAAAATATCCTATTCAAATCAAAGTTACACCCTAGTTGCAAACAAAGTTAACAATGGATAGCCCCCAGGGGGGACTTCTATTGGCATGTGACAAGGGAGTCAGACAGTATATTTTTGAAAAACCCAAAAATATACTACATTTAGACAATTTTAGACCCCAAAAATATACTCATAGCTTCATGGTACATGCAAACTAAAGGTGTTATAGCATTTTCGGCCGAAACCCTGCGATATTTCAGTGAAAAAGTCAGCCTAGCACTCATCTTGTCAAATTTTCTCATCAGCAACCCCAAAATTATACCGATTATGCACCAAATAGCGTACCCAAAGGTATACTAGACAACGTTTTACAAACCCAAAAAATGTCTGACGGTTGCTTACTAATAGGGAGTCCCCCTTGGGGGGTTGCCTAGCAAAAATATTTTATCTCCACTGTCTCATATTACTTACTTTAGTAATATGTAAACATTGGAAAGACTTCAAAAAACCTTCCTTTGTAATACTCACGAGGAAACAGGAAGTAAACATGAAGATTGGCAAATAAACTCAGCTCCTCTGCATTCCTCTTTGTTCCACAAAAAACACAAACACCAATCGAGGGAGAAACTTTTCAAAACAGAACTTCAACCTTGTGCTTTTTGAAGATTGTAATTAGAGCCCCCGTCCTTGCTTCTCACTTTGCCTCGCCAGTTCTTGGTGGCTGGCGAGGCTGTCAAAGGAAGGAAATTATGTCTTTGTGCTTGTAAATTGAATAGAAGTTTTTGAACTTTGAATACGCTTTTTGAACTTTGAATGAACATTTTGAACTTTGAATGAACTTTTTGAACTTTGAATAAACTTTTTGAACTTTGAATGAAAATATTGAACATTGAATGAAATCTTTGAACTTTGAATGAAATTTTTGAACATTGAATGGAATCTTTGAACATTGAATGGAATCTTTGAACATTGAATGGAATCTTTGAACATTGAATGAAATCTTTGAACACTGAATAAGCTTTTTGAACATTGAATTTTTCTGTTTGAATTTTGCAACAAAGGGCATGCAATACCTAAGTTCTTAGTTTCTCATAAAGAATACGTGTAGTTGTAACTTCAAGTCATTCTGTTGGTGATGAAAAAGTCTTTGCAAACTTTGATCGATATTTTTCTGTCGGTTTAAATTGCTTCTAAACAAACAGTTGATAAAGGGAAGGGATCATTATGATATCTTGATGTAATTCAGGAAGCAGCTTGTAAGCAAATGAACAAACAATTGCCGAAGATTTTGCTGAACTTTGATCATAGATTACATGATTAATCTTTCAACGTTGCCTTGTTTATATGAATCATCATAGAAGATAAGAAATTAAGCATAAGTAGTTTTGGCTATCAATAGAGAGTTGTTCAAACGAAGTTTCGGGCTTACACTCAATATCACGTGATGATAACTGGCTTAAGCCCGAAATGTCGTTTGAAGCAAGGCTCTGTTCACAGCACAATCATTTATGATTAATTTGTTTATTTTCGATGAAACATTGGGTAACATACATACAAAAAGATTGTTGTGCAATAACAAATTATCATAGCCTGTCTAAAGTGGCAAACTCTCGATTTAGAGACTATTTTGTTGTGACTATAAATTGTTACCTTCAACAAATCCATAAGGCCCTTGCTCACAGAGAAGAACTGCGATAACTGTGGTAAGTATTATGGTCCAACAAAGGGCAATTAGCTCGTTTTTGTAAGTAGCAATATTCTTGTCGAACGTGAAGGCTGAAGAGCATATATCTGCAAAAAAGATAATTCTTTTCAATCAGTTAATATGCAACTGAGCTTTTGAAAACTTTATTTTCTTGACTCATTCCGTATTGAAAGGAGCACCTAGTTGGAAATAGCTCTGAATGGTATCATTTATCTCAAAAGGTTGGAAAATCTTTAAAGAGGTTGGTAAAAATTGCCGTTATATTTTTCCTTGAATTAAAGTGCTTGAAGGGTACTATGCTGTAAATCTGCCTTGGCAAATTTCGTTGATATCTTGATTAGTTTCAAAATGGTGGCATTTATTAATTTTGAGTTTGTGACGTCATCAAATTTTCTAAATCCTTAACCAGAAGAGCTACAGATTTCTGCTTGCTACCATACTGTAAACCTTTATCAACTATGGCTTTCTGGAAGATTGCAGCAATTTTCCTTAAGTGATTTAAGATTTATGATGATCTTAGTTTTACCAAACTTTCCATGAATTGAATTTTCACAAAAGTAATCAAAATGCTGCCGTTTTTGAAAATAATCAAGGTATCCAAAAATTGCCACCGCAGATTTACAGCAGATTAACAAAAGTTTCTTCCAATTCATTCAATTCATAGAAGAATGTGATACAAGTTTACATCCACCCTTTTAGAGATTTGAAAAGTTTAGCCCTATTCTTGCCATGATTCCTCCTGGAGGGCAAGCACTGTAAAATATGTGAATCTGGTTTGTCCAAAGGAATGGAAAGTAACCGGTTCTTTTATCACAGAGTACATAATTTTCGACCACCGGTGGTGGTGGTGGTGGTGGTGGTGGTGGTGGCGGGGGTGGTTGTGGTGGTGGTGGCAGTGGTGGTGGTGGTGGTGGTGGCAGTGGTGGTGGTGGTAGTGGTGATGATGATGATGATGATGATGATGATGATGATGATGATGATGAGGATGATGACGTAATTTTCGACATAATCTTCTCAGTAAAGTAACAGATTGACCCAGTTGAAGTAGAAGTAGAAGTGCGACTTTCCTGCCCTAAACAACTAGTTTTTATTAATTTGTCACAAAATTAAGTTTCCTAGCCCTCCTATATAATCAAAATCCTGAAGTTTACTTGTAAGCTAGCCCTACTTTTGTCCTCAAGATTTACGCAAAGATGGTCAGAATCACGATATTTCACAAAGTGGCTCTACCTATTTCCACCAAACATGCGGGACGACGAGAATTCCATTTTTTCACCAATTTTGCGATATTTATGTCAGGCAATTTTCAGAAAACATACAAAGATTTCATTTTTCTCACCAATACGGTTCTAACTTTTTCTGGCAACCGCTTATGGGACACTAGTACTTTCCTGTTTCATGGCTACAATTACCACTTTTATCTAAAACAGTATTTGATCGAAACTGCTGGTTTCTGGGACAAAATCTTCGGTGATACATCAAGTTATATTTGTTCACCACAATTAAGAAAGATAACGGCGGAAATTTGTCATCCAAACTGGCCAGTTCTTCGGACAAAGATGGTGCAGAACTTTTTGGGTGAACTGCGGGCTTTCAGACAAAGGTAGGGCCAACTCTCCCAATCTGACCTGCCTACCCATTGTTATATTGATTGATAGCTTACTTTCCCCATTTTAATAACTGGTGTAGTGTACTTTTTAAATCGACAGACATTACCTTACCAGCCACAGCAGTCACGCCTTTGCCATGTAGGCTGTCAATCAGAGACTGAGAAACAGGAATCAAAATGGGAGTCTGCTGTGTTGTCGTAACATACTTTTGAGATTATGCACCTTTTGTGTAAATTTCGTTAAGAGGAAATTCCTGTCCCTTAAAGTTAAAACAACTTTAAACTACTCCTCCTCATATTTAGATCAATAGACGATTGTGATAAAGACTACGGTCAGAAACTTTTGACTAGGATGCATTGCGGTCTTTAATCGAATACCAACAGAATCGTTAAAGATTCGCAGTTAGAGCGCAATGCATCTTGGTAAAAAGTAAAATCTTTAGTGTGTGGTCTACTGGAAGTGAAACTTAAGAAACTTGGAGAAGAATCGAAAATTTTCAGCTCAGACAATGTTTCAATGCAGTCCCTATCTACAAATAAGTCGAATACAGTTGCAATAAAATTTTTTAGTGGCTAGATATTGTCTCCAAAGACGCTAAAGAAATTGCACCATTCAATTACAACTTTCACAAGGTCATGAAATAATGTTTTGCAAATTGAAAGCTTACCGTTAAGATATATACGAAACCTTGCTCCTCCTGCTACGCACTTGTCGCCTTTTTCATTCCTTAGGGTGTCATCAGGGTGCTTATACAATATGAGAGGTGGATCACTCTGAGATAGAAACAGTTCGCTAGTACCTGCCGCTAATGATACATGATATTTTCCATTCTTGATCATGATGCCTGAAAAGAACATTTCATATTTAGCAAAATGCCATTTATTCTACCAGATGCTACGAGCAGTTTGTGCTTATCATTGGCTTGATTATGATCTCCATAGCAATAAAGCAGATAGATTCGCATTACGCTGGGTACCAGAGCCAAATCAAGCTGTCAATCAAGCCGCCAGAGCCAAATCAAGCCGCCAATTTTAAGCAAGCTGTCACGCTAAATTGACTCTATATTTTTTTTTTCTTTTACTCTATATTTTCTTATACGTTCGCTGCGACATAAAAATTGTAAATAGGTTTTTTTCAATAGTCTTTTTGTTTAGTTGACAGGGCAAGCTGTAAAGCAGTAATTTTAGTTATTGAGGCTTTTACCCTGTTTAAAGAATTAAAAATGAAATGAAATGAAATGAAATCCGTTCCTTTAAATTTTAAGGCTCTGGTGCCCAGGGTAAATTCGCATAAGAAAGATGAAATCCATTATTTTTCTCATTCAAATTTCGATATTGTAATGAAAAAGAAGGAGATGTTAAGCGCTGGATCGCCGAAGTAGAGAAGACCTATGTTGCCTAGGACCTTGTGTCATTATGCTTAAATGATGGGAATTAAACCTGTCTGCTTGGCTGTTCTGGTTGCAAAAGTCAAAGTATTACACCTACACCACAACAAATTTTAATCAAAAAGGCTAGATCAGATATTGACGGGGAAATTTTTTATTTTTGCTGTTCTCTGACGAGTTGATCTATTGCTACCTTTCAACGAAAATTGAAAAGAAGTGTCTCATTTTGGTGACTGGCTCTTGTACTTTCTTCAGGTGTAAATTCAATCTCCATCTGGTTTGGTATTGCTGCGATATGAATAGATTTCCAACGAGAAATTTCGTTGCTCTTTGAAACAAAGGTAAGCCTATGGCTAGATAAAGATCTTTAATTTTGAATTTAGCTAATTAGAAAATAATCTCCTTTTTCAAAATGTGATACTTGATGCACGAACCGTGGATTTGTTTATGCATATCTTATCCAGCTCCTTTAACGCACAACATCTTAGGAATACATTGTTGGAGGGAAAGACTTATGAAAGCGATGATGCAGTACGCCTCGACTATAGCGTGGACAGGGACTATCAGACATTGGATACGAGATAATTTAGCGCTTTCATTTCAATCCATAGTTTAATGTTTCTTTTGTTTCCCTGTTTTAATTGCTAGCTTTCTTTTCTCATCTTTGTGCTTGAAATCAGAAATACCTCGCAATTCGTGGTTAAAGATGGTTGAAGATGTAATCAAAATGTGTCTAACGAAATTTAGAAATGTAATTTTTAGAAAAATATATTTTTTCGTATGAATAACACATCTCAAAAATATTTTAGTATTTCTCACACATTTTCATCATAGACTATCCTTTGCCTTCCTTAGACACCTATTACCCAGGTATCCTTTCCCGCAAAGACTGAATTCATTTTTATGCTATGAAGCAATGCGCCAATCGATGTCAGTGTTCTTATCATTAAAGCAAATAATTCAATGTCAGCTTTACTTGTAGGTTCTTAATCCACTCGATTTTAACACTTTGGTGTTCACTGTGATCGTTTTCGTTCCTCCTTAACTTGTGCACCCAGACTTGAACTGGACTCTGATTACTGATCTTTTGGGTTCCAATGCACCTAGGCAAGTGCAAGGGGTGCAAGTCTGCATTTCTACTTTTCTATACATGGTAAAATATTTGGCAGTGCTGTAAAGTCGAGTCTCCCGTTGTTTCAATGTTTTAAGAGACCAAGTCCCCAACTTAACTAAGGTGTGTAGCGTGAAGTATATCCCCATATAAAACATATCAGTTCTAAAGACATTTCCTTCCCTTTGTATCGCAAACTTTGTGATATAAAGGTCAGTTTTGGATGTACTTAAGTCACATTAGTTTTCAAGATAATCTTTAATTTTTTTGAATAATCGAATCAAGCCTTCGGTAACCAAAAGGTCCAAGAATAATGGAAGAAATGAAAATTTTTAACCTGCTATAGGATGAATCCATGAAGTCATGAGTGGAATAAAAAGATCAGATCATCATTTTCTTTGCACAGATACTGCATGATTTAGATGAAACTTTGAAATGCTTTTTAAAGCTACCTTTCTCCAATTTCCCCATTTACTAAACAGTAGCTAACATTTGTAACAAGGGCCTTTTTCTGACATATTTAAGTGCTTAACATACTTACGAGTTTCAGTTTCAGTTTCAGTTTCATTATTTAAATTCCACAACATACAATTTATGAAAAAGCTAAAATACAGAAAATTACTACATCAATAAGCAAAATTAATACAATTTACAAAAGATTAAAGATGATAGGAAATTAATACAACATACAAATACAAAACAAAGAACAAAAATAAATTGTATGCAGGGAATTACTTAAAGGAGGAGCTCTCTCAGTAGGTAAACTAATCGAGGAGAGAGCCCCCCCTATCCTAGAATATTATCAGTTGACTTTGGATGAATTAAAATTATCCTGAGAAGTAGACGGAATTGCATTTGATCACGCTATGGAACCCGTGCACCAAAACACAGCACACAGGCCCCACAGCATGTTCGCATCATGATTGTGAAATTATTCAAGATGGCAAATATATCAGCTTCATCGGTTAGCCTTGCTCAATAAGTAAAATTTCATTTTTGTTTTAAATGATACTTTAGATGGAGCATTACGGAGTTCCACAGGTAAAGAATTCCAGAGTTTAGCACCAAGATAACGAATCGATTTAAGACCATATTGAGAACTGTTTTTTCGGAGTAAATATAGATCACCTTGACTGGCCTGTCTTGTGGAATATTGATGAACAGATGAATTGAATAAGAAAAAATTATGAAAGCAACTAGGTGAAGTTTTGTTGACAGAATCAAAAACAAAAGTTGAAAGTCTGAGCTCAAAAATCTCAGAGAGTTTGAGAAGTTTAAGATCTTTGAAGATAGGAAGAGAGGGTGACAAACGAGACTGAAAAGAGATAGCCCTGACTGCTTTTTTCTGTAATTTGAATATTGGTTCAATGTATGATGCATATGTTCCACCCCAGACAATAAGACCATATTGCAGAAAAGAAAGGAATAAAGCATTATATAAGCACAGCAAAACATCCAGCGGAAGTAAATTTCGAATTCTGAAAAAGATTCCACAAGTTCTGGCTAATTTTTTAGAGAGTTCGCTGAGATGGTATTTCCAGCTTAGGTGCTCATCTAAGAGGAGTCCTAAGAATTTAACAAATTTAACTCTTTTAATATGTTTTTTACCTATTTTAACAACAGCATCAGAAGGAACAGATGATGATGAAGAATGGAAAATAATGTAGTTTGTCTTATCAATGTTTAATGATAATTTATTTGCATCAAGCCACTTTTTTACTGATCTCAACTCTCTATTTACTATTTCAATCAAATTAGACAAATCACTGGATTCACAGTAGATGTTGGTATCATCAGCAAAGAGATAAAAATTCAATTTCTTAGAAGAGCTTGGTAGATCATTAATGTAAATAAGAAAAAGTAACGGACCCAGTACAGAACCCTGTGGTACGCCACAAGCAATTGAAAGTAAATTAGAATTACTACCATTAACAGAAACATATTGCTTTCTATCAGAAAGATATGACCTAAACCACTCAAGAGCACATCCCCGAACACCATAGTGTTCCAGTTTTGATAATAAAATTTTATGATTAACAGTATCAAAAGCCTTTTGTAAATCTATGAAAATACCACAACCAAATCTTTTATTGTCAAGTGTATTCTTTACAGTTTCTGTTAGGCTTACTAGTGCATGATCAATCGAGTGGTTTTCTTGAAATCCAAATTGTAGAGAAAAGAGAACATCATGTATTTCTAGAAATCTATATAATCTTCTATACATTAACTTCTCAAATATCTTACTAAAGATGGGCAAAAGAGAAATTGGCCTATAGTTTGATGGTAGCTCAGGATTACCTTTTTTGAATAATGTAATTACCTTGGCTATTTTAAGTTTATCAGGGAAAATACCAGTCTGAAAAGATTGATTAACAAGAAGAGCAAGAATTGGAGAAACAGACGGTCCAATGATTTTTAGCAATTTAATAGGTATACTGTTGGGTCCTACAGATTTAGATGGATTTAGAACTTTGATTAGGTCATAAACTTCTATGAAGTAACTGGAGTAAGGAAAAGAGAATTAGAAGTTCTGTTAGATAGATAGTCAAGAGGAGATTTAGGAGTCTTTGGGATTGTCTTTGTTATTTCATCAGCAACATTTACAAAGAAATCATTAAAGATATTTGAAATTTTGCTAGAGTCTATAGTTACATTACCATCCTTATCTTGGATTTTATTAATTGAGGAAGAAGTAGAAGATTTATGAGAGATAATTGATTTAATACCAGACCATAATTGTTTCATATTTTGACTGTTAGAAGAAAAATAATTGTGAAAATATCTTGATTTACTTTCTTTTATTACATTGGACACTCGATTTCTAAATTTTTTATACAGATTAAGGTTATCATCAGTTGTGGAATATTGATGCAGCACTGATACCAAACTTCAAAGTTCCATGCAACGACAAAAAAAAGAGAAGCACCTACAAATCAAAAAGTACAGTTTGAATGAAGAGAAAACACTGAAAAGTCATTACAGGTCTTTTTAAGATATTCAAAACAGATGTCAAGGATAGACTAGAGAATTATTGAAAATTGTTTATTGTTTCTTCAATAGACCTTTAGCTATTCTGAAAAGGATCAGAATCGAACGATATTTTATCACATTTTGTAGAATTTTCGAAAATGTGCACCTTGCATAAAACATGTGTAAAAGCAACACTTGATCCAGGCCATTTTATAGAGTAGCTAAAAGCTCTTTTACTTTGGAATTTCAATGTACGCGTCTTAGGCAATAGAGATAAAACGAAATAGAGTTTTGCTCGTGACATTTTTCTGAGATATTACAGCCCCAATCTGTCTTAAAACGTTAAACATTGTCCAGTACAATATTTATCATTTTTCTTTCTGTTATGAGTAGAATTTATGTAGTAGTTTGCAGGTAGAGTAATCGACAAAATGCATTGTAAAATCTTTACTGGAATATATAAGAAATGGTATTAGAGATCATAACGACTGTAGCTTGAAGACATCTGAGGAAGCCTTCGTCGTTGGATGTTTTCAATTTGATATGGGGACCATCGTAACAAACAGTAACAGCCTAAAAGTGTCTATCATAAAATGGTTTTGGAAGCATTGAGAATGACAAATCTCTTCTAAAATCAATGAGCCTGATAACTAAAAAAAGTTGTTTGAACAAAAGTCACATAATCATAATGCAAAATCACAGGAATATGAATTATGTTGATTCCCACAGAATGCTCAACAAAGCAATTCTTAGATTTCATGTCAGACGCAATTATGTTGTTCTCGTCTAATTAAGGAGAAGCAAATGGCGTACCGGGTGAGTCAAAAAGAAAGTTTACGCCTCTAGAGGATTGTGGAATAAAAGGTATGCTGCCTATATTCAAGCTGAAATGTCAATCTATCAATATGAGAGAGTTTTATTTGGTAAAATCACACATCTTTAACACCCAACGATTAGAAAAATGTCTGTGAGGTGGTTGTATGAGAATCGACAATTCCACGTTTCATTCTGGTCCATGATTTTTGTGGCATTGAAGTTTAAATGCCGACTAGAATGAAACTCTAATCCAAATTAAAGCAACGAACACGCTGTTTGTGGTTTTTCACAGATTTACGCCTCTGGTTTTTCAAGGTATCATTGGATTGCGAGTCTCTTGAGATATAATGAGTCTTACTATCCACGTGTTTGTAGATCGTCTTGTACGTGGCATGGTCTCTTCTGGGCTGAAAAAACACACTTTGATTTGAGAATTTAGTAATTTTGCACATTTGTGTGGAATGGTTGCAAAACTGAATTTGAAGGTGTTGTGGCGCAGTTGTGTAGTCCTCTGACTTTGCAGCCAGAACAGTCAGGCGGAGTGGGTTTGAAAGCCGGTAGGGCCCCACCACTTGAGCGTCATGACAAGGGGTCGCGGACTCGATTAGCGCTTAGCTCCTTCCGCGATCCAAGCGCTGGGCGCTAAAAATCGCGCCTTCACCTTCACCGCCCACCTTCCTCATCCGATTTTTCATGTTAGATTTTCTTTCTTTTGCAGGTGCATCTGGAAAGTTTTTCCCAACATGGACGAGGGGACTAATTTTGAGGGAAAGGTGTAGGTTTCCCTTCCAACCTTACCTTTGAGAGAGTAATTTGCTTTCTTGAGTGATTGGCTAGTTCCGTTAAAGCCCAACTTGCCCTAATGATGAGAAAATGCAACCTTGTGTTTGCCTGATGCTTATGAGGAAAGATGTACTAAAAGGTTGAAATACATCTGAAGGGCAGCCAATCCTGCGCAGTTTTGGGCCTATCTAAGTGACGGTAGCTTTGATTTTGTATCCCATAGTCATATTCAGCAATATGATTTCTATTTCAATAGCAAGTAAATCATGGACCAGAATGGAATGTGGCATTTCCTTTCCCAAACATGCCCCTTACTGGTATTTTCCTGAGTCATGGGTTTAAATGATGAGTGATTTAACCAAACAAAATTTTCTCATCTAACTTAGCTTTTGACTGATAGATAACCATTTAGTTTTGAATTTTGGCCACATACATTTTATTTCATCGCCCGCCAAATGTGTAAAAATTTTTTTTTTTACTCATCCGGTATAATTCGACTTTTCTTAAATTTTTAAGTTCTGCTAAGACTTCTTGTTGCTTTTGTGATCAGTTACATCAGCTTGATTGTAAAAATCTAATAAAAGTATATTAAACTTAATTTTCTTCTATTATAAATAAGCGCTCGAATGCAAGGGGCACTTCACTCCTAAAAAATTCTGTACGGCTTTGGCAAAAATCCTTTTTGTTTTCAAGAAACTTCCATGATAAAATCCATAAGAAGCTTTTTTCTGAAAGATCTCGTACACTCTTTCGAATGAATGAAATGCTCCTTGCTCGAGTGAATTAAAGAGGATGCTATGTAAAAAAGTTACTTTCCGAAAGATTTTTGCACTCGAGATCCCTCAAACAGCTTGATGCTGAGGTAAAAAATTTCAAACTTCTGCAAACTTTCATGAATAATGAATGAATCTTTCGTTAGAATTTTCACTGATTCCTGACATCATTCCCTCGTATGATAAGAAATAGACTAACATATTTGCTCAATTTTCTTCCGATTTATCCGTCAGTCTTCTGCCTCAGTTATAAGTATCATTTGGACTTACCTTTATGTAGATAGTAAACATCGTCATTACAGCCTGTACCAAACTTCAAATCTGTGACGCATGTTCTTCTTGAGGCAAAATGTTGTCAGATGCAGCATTTCTGAGAAAGCTAGATGTTGGATTTCGAGTTGTAGCTTGATGCTTCAAGGTACAGCAGTTGTAATGAGTCTACAATGGCACTATATTTGAAGTGATGTTCATCAGAAATTGTTAATGTGTTCATCCTAATTTAAGCTCCTATCGATCATCACACCAAGATACTTTATCAGTCAACATTTTCAACTTGAGAGTCACCAACAAAAGACTGTGGATGATCAACTGTTTCATCACTGATTTTCTTAATTTTGCGGCTGGGAGCCTACAATCGGAGCTTGTGTTTTTAGGATATTCAAAGAAAGTTTATTATGGACTTACCTTTATGTAAATGGTAGACATCACCATCACAGCATGTACCAAACTTCAAATCTGTAACGTATGTTCTGCTTCGGGAAAAATGCTGTCAGATTTAGTGTGTCTGTGATATATGGTAGATTCCGCTTTGTTTGCTTGATGCTTCAAGATAAGGCAGTTGTAAGAAGTCTACAATGTCACAATATTTGAAGTGATATGCACCAGAAATCGCTCTGCCATAACCTTTGATTTAGCTGACAAATATACCAGAAAAATATAAATCTATATTACTTTTCACATTACCATCAGATGTCTTAGTTCTCTCATTTGATCAGTTCTATCATATCCTTCCTTTCTCTTTACCCTTCAATCATTCTGTGCGTCTTTTTCTTCCTAAGCACCCGCCTTCCATTTAGCATGCTACAATGGCATTGAAGTCAAGTTAACAGGAGGCCAAGACATCAGCAGCCACCAACGATTTGTAAAGTTTAATTAATTATGCTGGAAAATTTCATACTTGATTCTTGATTCAGGGTGTTTTGCTAGCTCTTTGATCATACAAAAACTTCAAATGTTCTCTTGATTTTGCCAGCAGGATTGGCGAATGAGATGAAAAGGGCTGCAGAAAGCATCTCCAAGTTCATTAGGCACGACACTTTAAGGCCACTGTTTCATTAAGCTAAAGGAGAATTTCCTGAGACTAAACATAAGATCCTTTTGGATGATTACAAAGTCCGTCCTGAGCTAAACAAGCATAAGAATATCTGATTATTGATTTCTTCATAACCCCAAATGATCGTTGATTCTGTTTTTTGATACAGTCAGAGAGATGAGTGTTGCTGCTAAAGTCGCCTTCAATGGAAAATCGAGCGCCTAGTATAAGGACAAGAATCGCCTTAAGGTCAAAGGCAATATTTTGGTCTTTATGTCAAACGAGAATGATACGCAAAAATCAAAAGTCATTACCCCTAGTTTGCTTATAGTTCGTGCACAAAACTATTGGTGCATCTGTGTCAAATGAGATGTCATGTGAGATTTACGATAACGCAAAATTATTTATGCAGAACCCTACAGAACGTTTCAGTTGTTGCTATTCGCGGGCATCTAATTTGAGACAAGCAGTCACGAAGATTCCTCTGTGCAGAATGATATGCATGAAGATGTTTTGGTTCAGTGTGATCACGTCCCTTCCCCCAGTCCATGGCGCCATTGCTTGCTGGGATTCTGCACCTTTCGTCTCAACTTCACCTGCGATGATTGCATCCGTTGCTGTGTAGGAGGGGGGTCCTTCTACCTTTGGTTATGCTGCAAATGCTAGCCTCTGTGCAGGCCGCCGGTTACATCATCCTCTAATGTTGAGTTATTTGCATAATGAGTACTATCAATAAGTGGCTAATGATTCGTTCGTTCTAGAAAACGATTGTTTTGACATAATTAAGCTGCTAATGAAGTCAAGAACGTGCCAATTCTGGGTGAATTTGTTGCTGTGCCAGGGTAAACATCCTAGTAATTTATCCATCTTATGGTGTCAAATCTGTCTAACATGAAATAAGCCGACGTCAAATTCTGCTATAGGATCGCGGGAAGCTTCTGTGTTCTATGCGCTTTCTGTGCGCTTTCTTTATCTGAGTGCTTATTAGCAGCGGTAAAACGTTTATCAATTCCATTAACGAGCGTGACTTTCTTACTTACTTACTTACTTACTTTCTTTCTGACTGACATCGAGTGCCCTCTTAGATTACAAAGTTGGACTTTGTAATCAAAAAGGACAATTTTTCTTCCTTTCTTTCTATACAGGTATTCACAACTGAATTACACTAATTAACGAAAATTTGGCATTAATTAATCAAGAATTGAAAATTGAAACAAACGAAAATTAGCGACTTCACACGAGTTGTTGCTTTCTTTGTGTGATGCGTCACGTGCGTCAAAGTTGAAAGAATCAATTTTTGTCTCATTGCTGTGCTCCTTTGTTATCTTGAATGCGTCAAGAATGATTCTTCAAGTATGAATTTCTCTTTATATACCACTTAGTACTTGTTTCAAATCCTATGTGAAAACCATTTGTAACTCCTAAACAGTACAGCATGGTTTCAAGGTTTTCATGTTGGTGTAAAAATGTCTGTGTAAATTCTATGACCTATTTCTGGTTTCAAGGAACCTTTATCTGCTAATCCATAATTATGCCATTAAACTTTTCAGATATTATGAATATTTTTCAAAATAGACGACGTAAAGTTGATGAACAGGAATATTTCCTTTGACGCTTTGCTTGACATTGAATCTTGGGTTGATTTGACTGGCGGATTTCTTTAATACTGCAACAGGATCTTCATTAAAGTTCCTCGACCCTATCTGTAGCGCAATTGTGTAATTTATAAATCGCAGACCAGAAAGCTGACAGACTCAGCCTCGTCTCCAGGGCCTTTTGCCATACGAGGTCGTGACAGGCTTGCTTGATGTCATACAGTAGACTTATGCCTTTTCGTCCCTTGTTTCCCTGTGTTCTTTGATTTGCTGATATCACTTGGTCAGTAGGGACTCATGATATTACACTTATATAATGGGCCCACTTTTTCAAAATGGCCTAAACAGGTGGGAGTTCTCGTACACTCAACAAAATCGCTTCAAAATCTGGTTTAAAGAGCTCGAACATTGAAAAGGAAACTTTTAGTACAAAGAATGATGTTGTCTTGACGTACAAAACCCAAAATGCATACCTTTCAGACAGTAATCTTCCTCTGCAGAAGCAAAATATATCCATCGAAGCTGCGAGAACTCCAGGGTTCTTCAACCGTTCTTTAAGAGCAACAACAACAACATTCTGAATAGCGGCCCCTGATTGGTTAAAAACTGAATTCTAGCGATTTGATTGGTGCATACGGAACCACCCTACGCGGGTTATTAATGTTATTAGTAATGTTATTAGTAATTTTAGTAATGTTATTAGTCCCTCTTGACCAAGGAACGCAGGGAAACAAGGGACGAAAAGGCATCAGTCTAGTCATACAGTAGAAACTCATATACTATCTTTACCTTAAAAGTATTCTGTGATACCCAAGACAGTTTAGAAATTATAGCCGTTTGAGCATTTTGAAAATGTTTCCCGGACTCTTGAAAAAGGAGAAAAAAGTTCATTCCTGAACATAACGTAGATCTTAGAGTAATAGCAAAGAGCTAAAGCTTCTTTAAAATTCAGTTCAATGAAATGCATAAAAAATACAGACCAACCTATTGAGAAATTAAAAGCTACTCTGCTTTCTTCCCAAATAATGTGTTCGAATCACTTAATTTCTTGTACTATCGTTAACTTTGATAATTACCTCGCAAAGTTCATTAACTTCAACGTTTCATCGATATTTTTCCTATTGGTCCAACTTTTTTGCTTACTCGTGAAGCACCAAATTTGCAAACATAAGTGTTGTGAGACCCATTTCACAAAAAGAGTTATCGAAATATAATTGTTTAAAAGTGTCGAATTGTTACATGACTGTGATTGTGAGAATATTGAAATACAGAATTGCAAGTTTTATAATTGGAGATTTGAGAATATTAAAATGCAAAGCCAAGAAGCAAGAATTTAGTAGGCTGGAGTTTGAACAATTCCATACATAAAAGTAGATGAATGAATCTGGAGAAACCTATTGTAGTATTAACAGATTTTGGAAACGTGCTTTAGAGATAAAAATCTTCATCTGCATAGAGAAACAGGTTGAATAGCAGGTGAATTAATAAGAAGATTAATAGGCCATAGATGGCGTGGTTCATATAAGGAATTATCATGAAGTTGTTTATTTTGCAAAATAATACAAGAGCGGTGCTCTGGCGTCAGTTATTTATCTGATTCCAGCAATTTCGATACCTTGGCATCAGCACGAATAATCATATTGTAACGTGGCACGCGTTGGGATTTAACTTGCAATGGAAATGCAACACTCCTACTGCTAGGGAGAAGAAAGTAGTTATTTAGGGTAAGTGCCCCTCTGATAGGACTCAGCAGGGTCTTGTCAAACACGATGTTTGGAACGTGTTTTATTGACATTACGATTTCCCGTAAACACGCATGTGATTAATCAGATCAGTTAAATGGCGGGAAAAATACTATATAATGCGGGAAGAGAAGTATCTGAATCAGACGTTGTTCGAGAGGGTAGTCGGCACGTCTCACGCTGACGAATTGAATGAAGTATGCTATCCTGATGAAATAACGAGTCAATCGTCGAAATTCTATGTTGAAGAAAAGTAATCATTACAGAACAAATCTTGTGTTTTCCGTTTGCACTTCTGTATAGAAGGATGGAAAAAACCTGACCCTTAGCGTATCATCAGCCTCTACCGACAATTGAGTACCGAACCCCAAGTTCAAGAGAAGACCTCTTGCAACATAAGCCTCCATAAAAATCGGGAGGGCTGATCAAAGTTATGGGAAATATTCTTTGGGAGCTATTTTGGTAAAATATTTAATTTGGTCTTTGTCAGCATTCCAACGTTGAAACCTAAGTGGATTTTTTCCGACTTTTTTGGTCATTTCCACGCATCTTCAAAATAACTTTCACACAAGATCACCATAAACTCTACCTGGTGAGTCAGAAAATATCTAACATGTTTGATGGGCTACTGAACGGACGGTATGCGACTGTATTAAATTTAAAATTTAATGCCAAGTAGATAGTGGACTAGAATGGAAAGTGAAATTCTCATTATCATACAAACTCCTTGCCAGCGCATTCCTCAAATGGTGAGTAATCTTGTGTTCATCTTTGATTGATACATTGATATTTCAGTTTTGAATATAGGCCGCATACATTTTATTCCACGGCCTGCCAAACGTGTTAATGTGTTTTACTCAGCCGGTATGATGATATGAGCAAATCTTAATTCAATAATTTTCCACAATTGTTAGTCATCTACGTGGCTTTTACTTCGTAAATTAAGTCATTTATCTTGATAATAAAGAATATTGGATTTAGAATTGAACCCTGTGTAACACCAATTTTTCATAGCTAGCGACTCTTTGGGATGTGATTATCTCAAGAAAAAAGTCGTGATACATAAGAATAACACAACATACTTTACAACTCATATTTCATTCCAACAATATCAACATACAACCTTTAACAAATGAATTCAACAACTGTTTTGTGTAAAAATTCTAAAACTACTCTACCAACTGCACATCAATGGTCCGATATAACATAGTTCGTTTGACAAATACTCTCGTAGCAAAATATCAATACTTTTATTGTTGCATTTGTGAACAGTTAGGGCATCTGCAGCCCGACATCTTTTTTTGGAAACAATGCAAGCATTGATCTTCTAAGGAATCTGTCTGATGCAACAGGCCCTTTCTGTCCAGTACATTTTGTCATTTTATGATCTGTTTATCTACTTTTTAATTGTTGATCTTTACATCTACCTTATATTTTTCATTGTGCCTCAAACAGAATGAGACCTTGCCTGCTAGGGCATCATATCAAAAAGGGCCTCATAGTTGCTACTCTCCTTAACATAGGCCTATTGAGTATACGTGATTTCATTGCGCCTATAGCTGTAGCTATTCGTCGTAGGCCTTTAAATTTCTTTTTGCGAATAGGCTCTTGTTTCAAATTTTTTGAGGAGCTGTCTTCAGGCAAAGTGAGCTTCACATTTTCAGAGAAGTTATCTGGGACCGCAGTGAGTTTCATTCGTTTTGGAAATTTGCAGCCCTGGTTAGCTTTCCCTTCAATGATTGCCAGGGCGTCATTTTTCCAGTTTGTACAATTATCAGATTCACTTTCCGATCGTTTTCGTTTGTTTAATATTTTCACAGGCAACGTAGCACAGCCAAGAATAAGCTCGTGTTTCAAATTTTTATCGAAAGTGAATTTCGCATTTTGAGAGGAGCTATTGTCTGCAAACGTGAGTTTGACTCTTTTGCAGTGCTGGTTAGCTCCCTTCTCAATGATTGCCTGAGTGTTATTTGCCGAGCATATCAAATTATCACCCTCGCTTTCCGATTGTTTTCATTTGTTCGATGTTTTGGCAGTCAAGGTACCAGAGCCTATGATGGGCTCATGCTTCGATCTTTTATCCAAAGTGATTTTCGCATTCTGAGAGAAGCTATCGTCCGTCAACGTGAGTTTCACTCTTTTGCAGCCCTGTTTAGCTCTCTCTTCAATGATTGTCTGTCTGAGTGTCATTTGCCGAGCATGTCAAATTATCATACTCGCTTTCCGATCGCTTTCGTTTTTTGATGTTTTCACAGCCCATATACCACAACCCTTGTGAATAAGAGTAATTTTAAGGCTCTGCCTTACCATAGCCTCGTCTGAAATGTTATGGCATTCTCTATCAGACAGTATTTCATTTGAGATTCGACAAGCTTTTCCGTTGAGTTTCTCGTTGCAACCTGGTGTGACTCGTCCATTGTCATTCGAGTCTACTTTACTTACAACTGAATGCAAACTCATTTTGTCATAACATTTGAGATCTGAACCGAGGTTGCTTCCACTCTCTTCCTTGGTTCTTACCAAACCCTTACTTATTGTATTGTGCGATGACTGGATTTGCTGTTTGACATGATCAGATATGACACTTTTAAGGCAATCCTTGTAAACATTTTTAGACAATAGCTCTATTTCAGTGCTTTGTGTTTTGCAGTGAATTTGAGTCGGTTGTCGATGGCCTAACTGAGAGCTGACATTTACATCACGAGATGGCAACTGACTTTCATCAGCGAGGATGGAAGTTCTTTCGCTACAATCTTCCGAAAGCTTCTCTACGACCGAACCTGCGTCTAAATCCATGCCTTCGCCATTATTCGAGCTGACACTATCAGGAGAATCATGATTAAGACATGTTTCAGACTGGCATTCAGCCCAGGCCGTTATATAACTATGTTTACTTTTGAAATCTTCACGAGAAATGCTTTTATCTATGACGCAACCCTCGCTTGGATCACAGTCATAAGCAGAAGCATCGTTACATGAAGTATCTAGCATGAGGTCAGGCCTAAAGGCTGGCAGAGTGGCCTCGGAATCGTTTGGTTTGCATGATCTCATTCTTTGTATATTTGTTTTAATTTCAAGTTCATTGTCTTCATTGTTCGAGTTTTCGTTATTTTCCATCTTGTTGTTTTCAATACCAACTTTGTTCTCTTCTTCATTGGTTGAACGTTCATAATCTTCGACTAAAATAAGTCTATCAAACCTGAGTGAATCAAGTTTAAATTGTTTCAGACTGTTGGACATGCAGACATCGTGCTCTTCTTTTGAACTCAGTTGGCGGAAAGACATCCTTGACGCTATCTCTTTTTTGAGTGGCCCAAGAGACAGAACGTATTATTCCATGTCAATAGATGACAAGTCGTGGAATAGTTTAATTTCTTCTGGCAGAGATGTGCATATATTGGGGTTCTGAAATAAAAGGAAAACTTTGTCAAATGCTTGAACAAGCACGAGAAGATATCATTTCACAGTAAGAATCTGCAAATTCAAAACAATTTCTTTTCAAAGCAGCCTGTTTGGTCTCCAATTGAAACTTATGAAAGGTTCTTCTATGAGGGTACGATTTCTCGAGAGATTTGCCAAGGGTTTTCTTAAGGGGAAGTTTTTATTTTGCGAGTTCTTACTGCATATCGAAAATGCAAGGATAGATTGAAACATCTATGTTCAATACTGAATTCACGTGATTCAAAATATGAGTATTAAGAGTGTCAAATATAAACAAAAAGTATCGAAATTGTAACATTCTTTTTGCAGCTTCTAATTGGATAGAATGTAAAATCATTTTTCGTTCGAAACATGCTCCGTTTTGCCCCTCTTTGCCATTCTATGCACAATGAGTGAGTTAGCCATCCAGGATGAGAACAATTTCAGAGGTTTGGTATGTTATTTTAGGATTTTGGCTAAGCGGCCAATTTTCAGTTAAAAGCAACTATTGCCATTGTTAAGACATCTTTTTCCATTAATGAAACATGGGAAAGTCAACTTGATAGGTGAAGCAAATCTCTTAGACATTATCTGAGGATGCAGTTAATTCTAGTATTATTGATTAGACGAAGCTGTACCATATGGTTCTTTTGCTCACCTTCGTCGAGGGTTGTAAACACAGACCAAATGGAACTTTGATAGAAACGGATCAAGAGTAAACAAAATATCAATTTTTGAAGAATAAACCACTTTTTGATCAAACAGACTTACCTTGACAATAACTTCAATTCCATGAAACATGATATCCCATGATTCCATCACCTTCTTTATCATTGCACCCATTCTTTGAAGTCTCGATCCCATAAAGTCTTCATCGATCTAAAATCAGAAGAAAGTATCTATAAACAAACATATTCTCTTGTAAAATCACAACTGTATCTCATAAATTGCAGTGCTTAAGGCTAACATCTTCGAGAGAATACCAAGCATCAAATTCTTGACCACAACAGGAAGTACACCTCTAGCAAAATTACTTTTACTTCCCTTCCCTTGGAGCATCCTTATCGAAATTATCACGTCTAAAAGTTGCAAAAGTATCGAAAGAATCCTATCTAATTTCTGACTGTTCCATCTTAGCAAAGAAAGAATACCATTATAAAAGGACTGACGGGGCCCAAGACTCTAAGATTATATTGTAGGTTGTCGGAAGACCTCTGAAATTGATAGAAATCTATTATTTCTTATTAATGTCTGATATGTTCTGCACCATAAAAAGTCATGCACCATTCGAATAATGTAAAAATGTAAACTTGGCATCAACTTGAAAATATATTAAGCACATACCATCGCATTGACCTGCATGAGATCGTTCAGACATACATTCACGTATCTTTTTATCTACGAGAGATTTGGAACGACTTTTTAATACACTGAACGATCTTCCATATTCAAAACATCTTGGTAGAGAGAATTTTTAATTAGTTTATCTAAGGAAATTTCTTAAAAATCTGACAAAGAGGTACACGGATGAATAATGATAGCATATTTTGATATCTGGTTTCGAATGTTTGAAGGATGCTTCTTCAATGCTGGATTTGTTCTCTTCATTTCTGTTCACTGTATCTGATTCTTAAAGCTGTTCTTGCCTTTCTTGCGTATTCTTTGCATATGAACCCAGACAATGTTGTTGGCACTGAATTAAAGTTCCAAGAGAGGAGGGATGAAGAGATAATCACAATTACAGAAATATATAACAATAGTTTACCAAATTTACTGAAAGTTCCTTACCTTTCTGAATGCAAATCTTCGATATGAAGCGTTTTGTAGTTTTTCACCAATTCGTCGATCTTTATTGTTTATATCAGTTAATTGTCTAATGATGTCGACAAGAAGATCTAAAAAAGAAATAAGAATTGAAACATGACATCTAGATGTTGTCATATTGAAATGTAACATTTAGATGTTGTCATATTGAAATATAACATTAAGATGTTGTCATATTGAAATATAACCTTTTTTGCGTTGTCATATTGAAATATTACAGTTATTGTTGGGAATACGTGTGAGCTCAAGTTGACGAGGCAATGGACATCACCTCGAGGAGTATGAACGCATGCGTAGTGTGTAAAATTTTGTTGATTTGATACGTAATGTCACTTTCAGCACGAATTTTTAGTCCTTTGAGAGGCAACCGGTAGTAAAGCGTTCGCAGAAAGCCAAAGCCGCCACAGAACTATCAGGGGGAACAATGATAACAGTTTTCAAAACCCCTCACGATATCGTTTCATGGAAGCTTGGCAAAGAAATGAATTTATCTGATAAGTAAATGGTATAGTCCTACCCAGCTTAGTTTGGCTTTTTGTGTCCAATCGCATTGGTTCGTGAAATTTTGTCAATACAGCAAATCCAGTTATGAGTACTGGGCTTTCGACAGCAATGCTCAAATCAAAGCGCTGATGTTTGGCTTAGGCCATCAATTTACCCCACCCGAGATCAACCGCTTGACATTTACTTCTGTACCAAGCTTCCAGAACGATCGATCAAGAAATCTTGCGGGCACATATCAATCACAACTGCAGTCAGGAATTGATAAAACATAGGCAAAGTTTCCCGTAAATAGAGCTGCGAATCTTCCCTTACTGCTCGCAATCACTGCAACGATCTTCCAAACGGCTGCAAATATTTGAATGATCAAGTGATGTCTACAGCGCATGCGTTCATAGTTCCCGCGCTGATTAGCTGTCAAGTTGACCCTTAAACAAAGAGACGAAACAAAAGGGATCCCCAACAAGTTAGATAATGTCATATTGAAATATAACGTTTAGATATTGTCATTGCGATTCGATGATCTACCTAACTATTAGGATGTGCCAATCTGTCAAGATTAAATATTCTTATTCCTGCCCATTTTATGCTCGTCATTTTACAGCCATCACACAATCTTTATTTCTCGTTTAATTATTTCAACTGTGCTGTAGTTTCAGTTTAAGTTTCATAGTTTCTTCAATTACTCGATCTAATTCATCGTATACTTTGTACAATTTTGTTCATCAACGTCACTTTCAAGCCATAAAAATGAAAATGACAAAGATGTTCTTGAAGTAACATATTCTTATATCAATTGCTTGCTATATCAAAGAATGAAAACGCAAGATAAGTTAGAAACTTTTAAAGCTTAAAATGATCTCACCAGTATTTTTCAGTGAAGTTTGATATTTCTCAATCAAATTCTCTCGAACAACTTGGTCGTCTTTTTTGACCTGAAAAGAAAATTGAATGATTTAGCTTAAAAAAATACAAATAATTGATAAGAAAGACTGTAGAGAAAGCTTTGCAAACCTAAAACGAGCAGAACTTGGAACTTTTTATAGTTGTGATGAAGTTTCTACGAGTGTCGCCCAAAGAGGAATAATTCTCCTACTCGAAAGAACTCAGAGAAAATGACTTGGCTAAATCTGTAAGAATCTTGAAGAAGACAGAACATATGAAATCATTTGTAGTTCATTTCATTCAAGGCCTTTGATGTTTAGCATGTGTCTATGGAATCCATGTGTTGCAGAAAGCCCATAGAAGCTGTACATTGTTTCTTTTGTCTCTTCAAGAAAATGTTACATTGATATTGTTTGAAGAGGGATGTCCAAGAAGTTTTAGACAAGTGACGACTCACGGCCGACAACCCATCATTCGACTTCCCTTGCCTCGTTCTGATTATAATAGTATTTCTATAGGAGCATAATTTTTCTCAAACTTTGGCCTGATTTTTGCAAAAGAAATATGTGACCTGTATCAACCAACCTGAGCAAAACTTGTAGCAAATTTATCAGAGATTTTGTTCACCCCAAATTTGTTTTCATTCTAAAAGTTTAAATGACCGGGTATCAATTGTTTTTGAAGACAGGTCATAAATTCTTCTGGTAAACCCCATATATGGTATTGGTTCACCCTTATTTGGCACAACTTTTCCAACATCAAACAGGTCGACGAGCCGCTTCGGGAAGTAAAATTTCTTGTCACGGGACTGAATTTTACAAAATATGACACTACTACTTACACAATCTAGGAGTTTGATATTGTATATTCAGCTGTAAGATGATGGATGATATATACATGAATGGTAGACTAAGAGAACACTTCTGAGCCGTGAGAGAGCATAAAATGTTGGAGCGAAGACTGACTGGCCTAACCAAAATGAAGGGAACAAGACATGAACCTGGCCAGCGCCTAGTTGATAGGCTCACAAACTCCAATAATAAGCAAGTTATGTTTTACATCACGAAAAAGGCAGATAATTTTTACGTGGCTTAGGATGTTTCTTTATTCTATAACTTGTCATTTCTGCAAGAAAACACACTCCTAATGAATCAGATCAATTTCTGTAAAATTTGACGAAGCGATAAGCAAATGAATGACGTGCAAGTTGAAAGAAACCCTAGAAACAAGATAAAGCCAAAATTTCTTGGGAGAAGTGATTTTCGCATGGAAATATGGATATAATGAGATAAAATCGAAAAAAATTGGACACCAAGGCGGCAGAAAGCCGCAAAAACGTTGAAAAATGGAGATGGAGACAGACTGGCCTAACCAAAATAATGGGTACAAAATTCATAGTTAGTCCACGCCTTTTTTATAAGTTTCATAACAACAACAAAAAATATATAAAACTTTAGCTCAAAAGAAAGAGAAATGAATCTTGCATGGCATAGGAAGGGTTTCTTTCTCATAGGACGTAGCATTTGGAAGAAAATTGGCCTTGAATGAAAAAAGTGAAATTTTGGTAAAATTCGACGAGCGGAATTGCAGCAATTCAACATGCAGGTGGAATGCAACTCTAAGTTCAGAAAAAGCTACAGAATCACAATTTAATTGGTTTTTGGAAGAAAGTATGAATTTTGTTCCCTGAAAATGCCAACTTATCGATCAAATAGAGAACTTATGACTGATAAAGAGACAAAAATTCGAGGTGGAGACTGGTTGGCTTAACAAAAATAATGGGTACAAAATTCATAGTTTGTCCACGCCTTTTTTATAGGTTTCATAACAACAACAAAAGATATACCAAACTTTAGCTCAAAAGAAAGAGAAATGAATTTTGCATGGTATAGGAAGGGTTTCTTTCTCATAGGACGTAGCATTTGGAAGAAAATTGGCCTTGAATGAAAAAGTGAAATTTTGGTAAAATTCGACGAGCGGAATTGAATCAATTCAACATGCAGGTGGAATGCAACTCTAAGTTCAGAAAAAGCTACAGAATCACAATTTAATTGGTTTTTGGAAGAAAGTATGAATTTTGTTCCCTGAAAATGCCAACTTATCGATCAAATAGAGAACTTATGACTGAGAAAGAGACAAAAAGTCGAGGTGGAGACTGGTTGGCTTAACAAAAATAATGGGTACAAAATTCATAGTTAGTCCACGCCTTTTTTATAGGTTTCATAACAACAACAAAAGATATACCAAACTTTAGCTCAAAAGAAAGAGAAATGAATTTTGCATGGTATAGGAAGGGTTTCTTTCTCATAGGACGTAGCATTTGGAAGAAAATTGGCCTTGAATGAAAAAGTAAAATTTTGGTAAAATTCGACGAGCGGAATTGCAGCAATTCAACATGCATGCAGGTGGAATGCAACTCTAAGTTCAGAAAAAGCTACAGAATCACAATTTAATTGGTTTTAGGAAGAAAGTATGAATGTCGTTCCAGAAAATGCCAACTTATCGATCAAATAGAGGACTTATGATTGAGAAAGAGACAAAAAGTCTAGGTAGAGACTTGTTGGCCTAACAAAAATAATGGAATTGCAAAGCGAAGTTGATCCGCGCCTAATTCAAAGGATCTGAAACGGAAGCCAAAAAGATGCAAAGTGCCATATCAAATGAAAGAAAAATGAATTTTGCATGGTATAGGATAGTTTGCTTTTCAAATAAACTCGTCACTTCTCGAGAAAACAACCCTGAATAAAAATCATGAATTTTCGTCTTACGAAACGAAAGAGAAATCTAAAGGGAGTCTTACGATTAAACACTTCCTGAAAATGGGTAATTTCATTTCCAAATTAACCCAAAGAAAAGAAAACTAAGTTTGTGAAGACTGTTCTTCCAAATAAAATCAAACATCTTTGGAATATCACAGCAGATGGATAAGAAATTCAAAGATTAATGTTGAGTTGCAATTCCGGGCCTACGAGATTTCCGTGAAATCGAAGAGGATCTGCTTACCTGCTAGCATCCATAGCGTTTGTTTCTCTGCTTCCAAATCATCAAAATCTTCAACTTATGCACAGTTTTTATTACTAAACACGCTCAATATCAGATCTTACAAAAATGAAATGTTTTTTGATGTGTACGCGTGATGAAATCAGGAAAAGGGCGCGCAAAAATCACATGACCTCCACCTGCCTCCACAGCTTCGAGGATTCAATGTGACGTCACACGTCAGTAGGGGTTGTCGGGCGTGCGACTGTGAGGAAAAATGTGAAAGATGAGAAAACTGTGATGGTTCTAAACGAGGCGTAATCCTCTCAGAACGAGGTCGCTGTTTCTTCTTGACAACGGTCGTAGCAACAACGCGCTATCTTGCCAGGCACTCTCTGCAGGGTTTACGCTTAGGCCATATACCTAGGCCATCTTTCAAACTTCCTCAAACTTTTGCGATCTCCCGTTTAGGCCTTTGCCCTTTGTGAGAATCATAAGAACCTTATGTTTCGAAAGGCCTTGACCGAAAGTTCGGAATTATGATTACATTCGGCTGTATATGAAACTCAAGTAAGGATTTCGCCGTTTCGCTATAATGCGATTCAGTGCAACATGAACTGGGTAACGCACGGGCGCCCACAGGAAGCCCAAATGGCTAAATAACAGATGTCATCTTTGTCCGTAATACAAGCAGTAGGATACAATATGAAACTGGCTCTCTCCTATTCAATGATAAGTTTATTTCAGAACGAAGTTAAACATTATCACTTACGTTTTTCAAAGAATAATTGTTGTTTCTTTGTGTATCTAACTCTGGTATTGTACACTTAGGGTGCAAAAGTATGGAAACGATGGCCTAAAAAATGGCGGCAAAGATGTCCTATGGCCTATTAGCCTCGTAACAAAAGGGAGATTTTCACTCCAACCCAGACCTCAATTTAAACTCTTATGGCGGGAAAATATTCGCCATCTCGTCTTCTGTTTATCAAACAGACAAGGACAAGTTTTAGAAAAACTTTTTATGAATTTTGAGACGAAAACTTCGAAGTAGTGTTGTTGTCTTGAGCTGCAAGAAATGGAGGAGATATGAAACTGAAAAGTTGTCAAAACATCAGTTTACTTCAATGAAGAGTTGGTTGGAATGGCTTCATTTTATGCTGTTTACACTGGACATTTTGATTTTGAATTAAACTTTTGGGAATAATCGAGAAATTTTCAGAATTTGGCTGTAAACTCAAGGAAAGCTGCTAAAAAGTAAGCTTGTAACTTCTATTTCTCTTCTGACCGTTGCAGTTATTGCCTTGGAATGGCTTCACATCAAACCTCCGATGGCTCAGTCAACACGAATAAACCAGAAATAAACAAAATAACATTTCGTTTTCAGATTTCAGCTTTTTAAGGTACTTTCGTAAAGATTTGTCTTGCTTGAAAAGAAGAGCATCGCCTGAAAAAATAATGTCACTTACCTACTCACAACTTGCCTTGATTTTACAGCCAAAATTCTGAAAATTTCTCGATTACTCCCAAAAGTTTGATTCAAAATCAAAATGTCCAGTGTAAACAGCATAAAATGAAGCCATTCCAAGCAAGTCTTCATTGAAGCAAACTGATGTTTTAACAACTTTTCAGTTTCATATCTCCTCCATTTCTTGCAGCTCAAAACAACAACACTACTTCGAAGTTTTCGTCTCAAAATTCATGAAAAGTTTTTCTAAAATTTGTCCTTGTCTGTTTGATTAACAGAAGACGAGATGGCGAATATTTTCCCGCCATAAGAGTTTAAATTGAGGTCTGGGTTGGAGTGAAAATCTCCCTTTTGTTACGAGGCTAATAGGCCATAGGACATCTTCGCCGCCATGTTTTAGGCCATCGTTTCCATACTTTTGTACCCTAAGTGTAGAACAAAGAAGCATTGTCTTCACACCAACCTCCATCAGGTCTGCCATTTCTTATTCAAATTTGGAAGTCAAGGCAACCAGGCAACCAGTCCTACTCGATCTGAAGTCGAGGCAAATATATTACGTCACATAACGCCGATTAACGGTTCGCAGTTTGTGTGCAGTTCTTATGTTTAATTTTTAACAAGGAATGAATGTTTTCCAAAGGCAAATCCCGAACTATGGTTTTCAATTGCTCCCTAACGCAGCACACCAAGTTCCAAATGAACTTTATCGTACATCAAAATGAAGCTCATTTATTCCTTGACAAACTGTAATACAATTAGTTGAAGTCAGTTTTAGAAATAAGAAATTATTAATGCTGAAAGAAGGGGTAGTCATACTTGCACAAGATTCCCATTTACTTATTATTTGTAAAAACTTTTGCTCCGATTGAAAAGTCAACACAACAAACTGCACAACTGCTCGCAACCAATATGTCACTAAGACTTTGCCTCCAAACAAAACAATATACTTATTACTTTAGCAAATCTTTGACTTGTAATCTCTTCCACATTGTACAATCAAGAAACGACTACATCTTTTCTGTTTTCGTTCTGAAATCCACAAGTATTTTGTCGCGAACCAGTTTCTTAGCAAATCTTTGACTTGTAATCTCTTCCACATTGTACAATCAAGAAACGACTACATTTTTTCTGTTTTCGTTCTGAAATCCACAAGTATTTTGTCGCGAACCAGTTTCTTAGCAAATCTTTGACTTGGAATCTCTTCCACATTGTACAATCAAGAAACGACTACATCTTTTCTGTTTTCGTTCTGAAATCCACAAGTATTTTGTCGCGAACCAGTTTCTTAGCAAATCTTTGACTTGTAATCTCTTCCACATTGTACAATCAAGAAACGACTACATTTTTTCTGTTTTCGTTCTGAAATCCACAAGTATTTTGTCGCGAACCAGTTTCTTAGCAAATCTTTGACTTGGAATCTCTTCCACATTGTACAATCAAGAAACGACTACATTTTGTCTGTTTTCGTTCTGAAATCCACAAGTGTTGTGTCGCAAACCAGTTCCTTTTTGTTTCATCCAAGAAGCAGAGAACGAAATGACGAATACAAATTTGACGAGGAATGTTTTCCCGCCAAAGTCTCTCTTTTGCTACGAGGCTCAAAGGGTCTAGGAGAGGAAGGAGATGTTTGCCCCTATACGTTTGTACCAAAAGTGCCTTCGTATATCCTTAGTTAGGGCAATAGATAAGCTCAGTTAATTCATAAATAAAAATCTAACATTGGCAACTAATTATCACACAATCCAAATTCAACGAGCTCGTAGAAAAAAACATTTCCTTGTAAAATATCACTTTAATATGATGTCGAACTCTTTAGTTTGATGTTGTAAGATTTTGCAGGCATTTTTGGTCCTTTGAGTGCACATTTGCTGGAGTTAATTTCGGTTTTTGTTGCAGCGTCGCCCACTGCAACTGTATTTTAACGTTTGCAATGCGAAGGAGATTCCCAATCTCGTCCCCAGAGTGAGTTCGTTGCTCTACCTCTACTCTGGGATACAAGAGGCCGTTCGGCAATCTGATTGGCTGTTCGCCATTTTGGGCCGTAACTCCGATTTGCTCTGGGTAAACGACCTCGGTATGTCTAAATTCAGCTTAAAACCATATTATTCTTTACCTATTCTGACCATAATTTGCAACTTTTTTTTGAAATTTGAAGAAAAACGAGCCATTTCATTTTTGAAGCTGCGATGAAAGTTTCCCGAGTTCGTAACTTAGGTCCATTTTCATTCCAAACAAACCGAGCTTACTTTCACATTAAACACACTTGCCAACCCCAGATCATTGTTTAAATACCTGCAAAAAGGTTCGAATAAGGTCCCCAAAGTGTTTGTTTTCAATTTCTCTATTCATCTTGTGCAGAATTAGCGCCAGAGCAACGGCCATTTTCCGTCGATTGGCGTTGCCTAGCCAACGGTGAAATCCATAATGGCTTCAATATTTGCCCATTTTTTGGGCAAATGTGATCGAAGTGTAGCCTCACGACATAGTCCCAGATATCGCAAAATAGCAACGACGACAACAACAACAATAACAACAACAACAACATTTCCTTTCTTGCTCAATCTGGGCCTTATGGACTTTGAAATAAATTTTTGAGACGGAGAGGCACACGTTTATGTGTGCCCTTTGGAACGAGGCTGCAGTGTAATCTCGGAAGCGAGGCAAGTGACCCTCGACGGTTGGAAATTCTCAAAGCTGCGGTGAAGTTCATGGAAGCTAATTGGCCTTAAAACTGAGGAACTCCTGATTCACAGTGAAAGGTTTGTTGATTCTTGGATTGAGAAAACATTCGTATGGATACTTGTGGCTTTTGTTCATGGCTAATATCACTGTAAACTTGAATTCTGAGCTGTTTTAACATTGGAGGTTCGAGCCGGCAACTTAGGCCCATCCACCATTGCCTGGTGTTCGTACAGTGTTGCTATGGTTTCCAAATCTAGTTATGAAATCGATCGGGGAAAACTTCATCCCAAATTTTAGTATCAAAGTCCATAAGTCGTAGTTTGAGCGTCCATCAGTCTATCAATAGCGATAACTACGAATATGCAATCAGTCTAATCGAAGTGTACCAGGGTGTTCATTCGGCTTCGTGATCAGCGTATGACGTAAGAACACCCTGGGAACGAGGTTGGGGGATTCCCCTTCGCAGCCTATCCGCCATCTTCCAGAAAAGTAGCGCACCGTCCCAGACCTCTTTGAAAAGGTCTATTAATCGTTGAATCAAAACCAAATTTATCCCTGTCCATGTTTCCTACCAAAGAGTGAAATTGAAACGTTTTAAGACTCAGGGAGGCATTCCCAAATAGCGTAAGAAGATGCAGATGCAAGAGAAGCAAAGCGAACTTACGCCGAACTTACCAATCTGTCGAAGTCTAATTTCAAGGGCAAACGTGCAATTCTCTTCGAATAACTCATCTCGATACTTCGAACTCTTCCTTCGATCACCTCCTTTTTCAAATCAGCGATATATCGGCTTGAAAACTGTAAATATTCACGATTGTAAGCAGCGAAATGTTGTACGTGTGTTCAGTAAGTTGATAACAGCGCAACAGGATGACTAACGGTTTTGCGCCACATTCGATTGATCTGTTTGCGACGTTACTAGGAAATAAGGCAATCATTCGAACGTGAAGTAAATCGATCCAAAATGGTGGCATCTGATCGATATGATGGGGATTGGGGATCGTAGCTAATTAGTAAAAAAAAATGCAGTATACCTTTCGGCATCTTCTGAAAGCGGTAGAGTTTGTATGAGTATAGACTTATTACGTTGAGTCCTAGTAATCACTACCACCCACCCACCCCTCGCTCATACTAATATGAGCGAGGGGTGGGTGGGTGGTAGCGATTACTAGGGCTCAACGTAATAAGTCTAGTATGAGTATAGCATGCGCGCAATCTTTCTTTTGTAAAACTGAATCGCGCTGTGAGATTTTGCTTCCAAAATCTTTCAGTAGATCACGTGTCTTGCACGCAAAGTTGTAATTTGGTAATTTTATTTTTGGTGACCATTCTTTTTATGACACACGCAACAACTTAATTTTAGAACTAAACATTATTACATCAAATATTTTGCTCCCCATCATACGTTGTTTCAATTTTACCCAAAAGAAAGGCCATACAGACAGTCTAGATGGCGCGGTCCCTAGGCAAAACTAGTGTCGGTGTTTACAAAGAATCTGCTTGTTGCATTTGAAGAGACAATTCCCTCTTTTAAACAACTTCATATTGGTGATAGTAACTAACAAGTCTCTCTTTCGGACCAAGTAACTACATAAAAAATTTGATGCATTACGCTTTACAAAACGTGTCATAACTACCCCCTCCTGGTCACCCTTAATGATCGAGGAAGTACGTACATATGATATATCATGTGCATATAGCGTTGAATCTCATTTCAAAGTTGTGCATATAACTTTTTCAAGCAATGTGCTCTTTTGTCTTTTCTTCATTCAGCTTCATAGCAGTTGGTAATGAGCAAATCTTTGATCATCAACAAACATCGTAACTTCGTTTGGATTGATGGCAGCATTAAATTCGCATAAATGACCATTGTTGCTTTCCTTCTTTTCAAAGTTGATGGATTGGCATTTTGGGATATTGATTCGGAGGCATTCTTCCATGCATTCTAGTGATGATGCAACATATTTCGATGTGATCTTCAATCCAGTAAGACGTCTATTTATATTTAATTCATCAATGAAAAACATTACTCCAGAAGTCTGTTTCTTATCATGCCATTCTTGTTGACCTAAGCAGAAAATTCTCTCATTAAATCAACTCCTGGTGCTATTAACAGTATAAGATCGTATTTAATTGCCAGACTGAAATTTAAAAAGGAGGCGATACAGAAACCCGCATTCTTATTGATAAATTGCACATTTCCGATGGGTTTTCCCGTAATCTTGTATAATGAGATACAATGATGCATTTTTTTGCCACAGCAGCTGCTTTATGCCTGTGAGACTTATTGTAAAGTTGAATGACATGACAGAAACAAAATGTGTGTGACGAAATGATGCGAGCCAAATTTAGTAGGTATCAGGTAATATAATCATACTAGCCGGTTTTTTCGTTGTACTAGAAAATATAAATCCCTCGGTCTTAATGCAAAAACCTCGCAAGCTCGGTCTGTACTTTTAAAACCTAGGGCTTTTTGGGGCTTTTTATTTTCGTGCACAACACAAAACCGGTTGGAATGCGCATAATAAAGGCTGTTTCCAAAAAGAACTACTTGCTGGATTCCACTTCACTTATTCAAACTAATGGATATCAACAAAGGATTTGTTTCAGCATCTATTCCGAAGGCCTTGCTATCTACTGAGAATTTGCCTGGTCAAGTTAAGCTGTAGCAACTTTCCAAAACATGGTTTTCAAAATGTTCATTGTTTAATATTGCTTTCCAATTTGAGCCATCTCCGCCATTTTCTCGTTTCTGAAAGATTAACAAAAGCTGAATTCCAAGTCGGAACGTAGAATAAAGAAAGGAAGGAGATACTGATTTTTCTTGCAAAGAAAGCATTTCCTTAGACAAGTTCCAACCCATCTCTATGTATTTTTTACAAACCATGATCTGGAAAGAGAAACCGATTATCTTACTAGCTGCTAGATTTGCTCCAAGTCTGTTTCATCCGTCCGTCTAACCGTTCCATTTACGGTAGTTCATGGCTCCGACATTCCACCATTCCGTGTAACTAACTGCAAAATTAACTAATTTAACTTCTTTCTGGAAATTGTGTGCTATTGGAGGGAAGTCGCAGCAAATAGTCGTCATGAAGGGTCTCATATCATGGCCATGCTTTCAATTAAATCGTGATAGTAAGTATGCTTCAATGAATTTTGATTTCAGAAAGCTACTAGGTGTCTAAAAATATTCATCCTGATTTATTTTAATCTGTTTCAGCAGAGATCCAATTGTTTTCAAAGTTGATATGATATATTGTCCTCGAAGCGTAGACGGTATAGAATGAAGCATTGAAAATTTTACCAAGCCAGTAATGTATAAATCTTACTAGCAGATGTTGACGATGGGCTAACAGTGCTCTGCGACGGAGCAATACTCAGTAA
The DNA here is from genome assembly GCA_964020215.1 of Aurelia sp. 3 sensu Dawson et al. (2005). Taxonomy (NCBI): domain Eukaryota; kingdom Metazoa; phylum Cnidaria; class Scyphozoa; order Semaeostomeae; family Ulmaridae; genus Aurelia; species Aurelia sp. 3 sensu Dawson et al. (2005). The sequence continues at coordinate 10,538,121 of OZ026588.1, forward strand.
TGAAGATGATGATGGTGATGATGACGGCGTAGGTGTTGGAGATGGTTCTGGGAGTATCACTGCAGAAGAAGAAGTTACATTTTCTCAATCAAAGAACATTGATACGAATCTAATCAACGAGCTATTTGGCAATGTTCAAAGTCATGGCTAAAGTTTTAAATTCAGCTGCCAATGTTGACGACTAAAGTGGGACCTACACTTCTGGCCACGACTCGACTGTATATCATATTGTTGTAATTGGGGCTGTTGTAGCTGAAAGTCGATTACATTATGTTCTTTCAAGCTGAGCTATGGCAGCCATAGAAATTTTGTAGATTGTTACTTTAGTTATAGTTTTAATTCCTTTCCATTGGTGATGAAAAAGTCTTTACAAAATTTTATCGTTGTTTTGCGATCAGTTTAAGTTGCCTCTAAACCAACGGTTCATAAGGAATCAAATGCAATTCAGGAAGCAGCTTGTAAACAAATAAGCACAAATTGCCGAAGATTTTGTTAAACTTTGATCATAGATTACATGATTAATCTTCCAACTTAGCCTTGTGTGTGCGAATTATCATAGAAAATAAACAAATTAAGTATAGATAATTGCTTTGAACAGAGCTATGAACAGAGCTTTGTTTCAAACGACGTTTCGGGCTAAACCCGTTATCATCTCGTGGTAATGGGTTTAAGCCCGAAACGTCGTTCGAAACAATGCACCATTCATAATCCGAAACGTCCTTTGAAAGAAAGCTCTGCTGATAGCACAATCATTTAGGCTTAATTTGTTTATTTTCGATGAAACATTGCGTAACACGTGTACAAAAAGAATGTTTTGCAATTACAAGTTATCATAGCCTGTCTATGATATCCAGATATTTTCCACTTGCGTACGGTAAGTGGCAATCTCTTAATTTTAAAGACTACGTCATGGTGAACATGAATTGTTACCTTCAACAAATCCATAAGGACCTCGCCCACAAAAAATAACTCTGATTGTGGTATCTTCCATGATCCAACAAGCAGAACCGCCGCTAGGTAACTTGTGTTCGTAACTGGTAACGTCCTTGCTGAACGTGAATGTTTTATTGCACTTATCTGCAAAAATAATTCTTTTGAATCAATGAATACGTAACTGAAATTTACATTAAAAAGCTTATCTCTTCTTGAATCATTCCGTATTCAAAGGAGTTCCTCGCTAGAAATAGCAGTGAATGGTATTATTTTGCTCAAAATATTGGAAAGTCTTTAAAAGGGTTGGTGCAAACTTCAGCTACATCTTTCTTTGAATTAAAATGCTTGAAAGGAACTCAGGATGATTTGCTGTAAATCTGCCGTGGTAATTTTTGATATCTTGATTAGTTTCAAAATGGTGGCATTTATTAATTTTGAGGTTGTGGCGTCATCATTTTTCAAAATCCTTAACCAGAAGAGCTACGGATTTCTGTTTGCCACCATGCTGTAAACCTTCATGAGCTATGGCTTTCTTGAAGATTGTATCCATTTTCCTCAAGTGATGCAAGATTTATAATGATTTTAGTTTTGCCAATATTTCTATGAATTGAATTTTGACAAAAGTAGTCATAATGCTACCATATTGAAAATAATCAAGATCTCCAAAAATTGCCACCTCAAATTTACAGTAAATTACCCAAAGTTTCTTCCAATTCATTCAATTCATAGAAGAATGTGATACAATTTTACATCCATCCTTTTAGACGTTTGAAAGATTGAGCCCTATTCTTGCTTCCTGGAGGGCAAGCACTGTAAAATGTGTGAACTCTGGTTTTCCCAAAGGAATGGAAAATAACAGGTTCTTTTATCACAGAGTACATAATTTTCGACATAATCTTCTTCGCAAAGTAATGAATTGACCCAGTAGAAGTAGAAGTAGGAGTGCGACTTTCGTGCCCTAAACAATTAGTTTTTTTAATTTTTCACGAAATTAATTTTCCTAACCTCCTAGCTAATCAAAATCCTGAAGTTTACTTGTAACCTAGGCCTACTTTTGTCCTCCAAGTCTGTACAAAAATGATCGGAATCACGATATTCACAAAGCGGCTCTACCTTTTCCCACTGAATTTGCGGAGAACAACCAGGATTACAATTTTTCACTAATTTTGCGATATCTGTGTCCGGCAATTTTCCGAAGCCAAAGCGATTTAACCTTTTCCGGCAACAGCTTTTGGGACACATGTACTTTCCTGTTTTATGGCTACAATTACCACTTGCATTCTAAAACAGCATTCGATCGAAACTACTGGCATTTGGGACAAAATCTTCGGTGATACGTCAAGTTACATTTGTCTGAAGAAAGATAATGGCGAAGATTTGTCATCCAAACTGACCAGTTTTTGGAACAAGAATGCTGCAGATTTTTTTGGTGAAATGCGTGCTTGTAGACAAGGGTAGGGCCAATGCTCTCAATCTGACGTGCCTTCCCTTTACTATATTGATTGATAGCCTAGTTGTCGCATTAATGACTAGCGTGGTGTACTTTTTAAACCGAGAGACATTACCTTACCATGTCATTAAGAGGAAATTCCTGTCCCCAGAAGTTAAAGCAACTTTAACTGTTCCTCCACATATTTAGATCAATAGACGATTGCGATAAAGATTTACGGCAAGAAGCTTTTCTCTAGGATACATTGCGGTCTTTCATCGAATACCAACAGAATCGTTAAAGATTCGCAGTTAGAGCGCAATGCATCTTGGTAAAAACTTCCTCACAGTCATCTTTGGGGTAATGATCTATTGGAAGTGAAACCTTCACATGAAAACTTGCAGTAGAATCGAAGACTCAGACAACGTTTCATTGCAGTCCCTATGTACAAATTAGTCCAATGCAGTTGCAATAAAATTTTTAGAAAGTAGATATTGTCTCCAAAGCCGCTAAACAGATTGCACCATTCAATTACAACTTTCGCCAGTTAATGAAATGATGTTTTGCAAATTGAAAGCTTACCGGTGAGATACATACGAGCCAAAGCTCCTACTGCTACGCACTTGTCACCTTTGTCATTCCTTAGTGTGTTATCAGGGTACTTAAACAATATGAGAGGAGGATCACTCTGAGATAGAAACAGTTCGCTAGTACCAGCCGCTAGTGATACATGATATTTTCCGTGCTTGATCATGATGCCTAAAAACAGAAGGTTTGTCACTCAGCAATGTAAGTGATTTAATCTACTAGATGCTAGGAGCAGTTGGTGCTTCTCATTAACTTGGTTATGATCTCCATAGCAATAAACCAGATAGATTCGCATAAGAAGCATGAAATCCATTATTTTTCTCAGTCAAATTTCGATATTGTAATGAAAATGAAGTAGATATTAAGCGCTGGATCGCCGAAGTAGAAAAGACCTATGTAGTCCGCGACCTTATGTCATTATGCTTAATTGATGGGAATTAAACCTGTCTGCTTGGCTGCTCTGGTTGCAAAAGTCAAAGTATTACACCTGCACCACAACAAATTTCAGTCAAAGAGGCTAGATGAGGAATTGACGGGGGAAGTTTTGATTTTGGCTGTTCTCTGATGAGCTGATCTATTGCGACCTTTCAACGAAAATTCAAAATAAATGTCTCATCTTGGCTACTGGCTTTTGTACTTTATTCTGATATAAATTCAATTCAATCTCCATATGCTTTGGGAATGCTGCGATATGAATGGATTTTCAACAAGTATTTTCTTTGCTCTTTCACGCAAAGATATGCTTATGTCTAGATAGGGATCTTTGCTCTTGAATTTAGCTTATTGCAAACGAATTCCCTTTTTCAAAGTGTGATATTTGATGCACAAATCGTAACCATAGATTTGTTTACGTGTTTCTTATCCAGCTCCTTTAACGCACAACAACTTACGAAATACATTGCTGGAGGGAAAGACTTATGAAAGGCGATGATGAAGCAGGCGTCGAATTTAGCGTGGACAGGGGTTATCAGACATTGGATACGAGATAATTTAGCGCTTTCATTTCAATCTATGGTTCATAATGTTTCTTTTGTTCCTTTTTTTAATTGTTAGCTTTCTTTTCTCGTCTTTATTCTTGAAGTCAGAAATAGCTTTTAATTTGTGGTTAAAGATGGTTTAAAATGTAATCACAATGTGTCTAAGGAAATTTAGTAATGTAATTTTTGCAAAAATTCATTTTTAGTATGAATAACACATCTCAAAGATATTTTGGTATTTCTCACACATTTTCATCATGAACTATCATTTGCCTGAGCGCGTGGCCGAGTGGTTAAGGCGTCTGACTCGTAAGCCAAAGGTCAGAACGGCCGTAGGTTCAAATCCCGCGCTGGATAGTTTGGTCGCTGTCCGTAACTCTAGCCCGGGTCGACCAGAGCCATGTGAGGGAAATCTGGTAGCTGCGGTGGGTAGCTGCGGCGGACTGATGGTAAAACATCCGTGGCCCCTGCTGGAAATAAGTCTCTCAGACTTTCGCGGGCTAGCCACGTTAAATATAAACACCTACCTACCTACCTACCTGCCTTCCTTAGACACGCACTACCCAGGTATCCTTTCCCACAAGACTGAATTCATTTCTAGGCTAGGAAGCATTGCGCCAATCGATGTCAGTGTTCTTATCATTACTACAAATCATTCAATTTCAGCTTTACTTATAGGTTCTTAATCCACTCGATTCTAAAACTTTGGTACTCACTATGATTGTTTTCGTTCTTCCTTAGCTTGTGCACCCAGACTTGAACTGTACTCTGATTGCTGATCTTTTGGATTCCAATGCACCTTAGGCAAGTGCAGGGGTGCAAGCCTGCATTTCGACTTTTCTAACATGGTAAAATATTTGGCAGTGCTGTAAAGTCGAGTCTCCCGTTGTTTCGATGTTTTAAGAGACCAAGTCCCCAACTTAACTAAGATGTGTAGTGAGAAGTATACCCCTATATAAAACATTTCAGTTCTAAAGACATTTCCTTGCGTTTGTATCGCAAACTTTGTGATGTAAAGGTCAGCTTTGGATGTACTTAAGTCACATTAGTTCTAAAGATAATCTCTGATTTTTTTGAATAATCGAATCAAGTCTTCGGTAACCAAAAGCTCTAGGAACCATTGAAGAAATGAAGGTTGTTAACCTGCTCTAGAATGAATGTATGAAGTCATGAATGGAATAAAACGGTTAGATGATTGCTTTCTTTGCACAGATACTGCATGATTTAGATGAAACTTTGAAATGCTTTTTAAAGCCACCTTGCTCCAATTTCCCCATTTACTAAACAGTAGCTAATGTTTGTAACAAGAGCCATTTCTGACATATTTACGTGCTTGACATACTTACGAGTTCGTGATTCAGCACTGATACTGAACTTTAAAGTTCCATGCAACGAAAGCAAAAAGAGAAGCACCTACAAATTCAAAAGTACAGTTTGATTAGAGAGCAAACACAGAAAAGTCATTACATGGAGTCCCAAGATATTCAAATCTGATGTCAAGGATAGACTAAAAGTGTTTATTGTTTCTTCAATAGACCTTTAGCTATTCTTAAAAGGATCAGAATCGAACGATACTTTGTCTCATTTTGTAGAATATTTTCGAATGTGCACTTTGCATATAAACATGTGTTAAACAGCACTCGATCCAGGCTCTTCTATAGAGTATCTAAAAGGTCTATTGCCAAGGACTGAACCTTCTCGTTTATAGAGATAAAACTAAAAGAGTTTTGCATTTGAGTTGTTAAAGCCCCAACCTGACTTCTAGTGTTAGACATTCTTCAGTGCAGTATTTATCATTTTTCTCTCTATTATGAGTAGAATTCATGCAAAATTGTGTTTTTTTTAACTTTTTAACAATGCAGTGGAGTAGTCATTGTCTTTTGCTCCTCATGTTATAGTTCCTTTGTTATTTTTGAGTAGTTTGCAGGTAGAATGATCGATAATATGTATTGTAAATCTTTAATGGAATATATAAGGAATGGTATTAGAGATCATAGCCACTGTAGCCTGAAGATATCTAAAAAAGCCTTTGTCGTCGGATGTTTTCAATTTGATATGAGGACCATCGTGACAAACAGTAACAGTATAATACTGCATTCACACCGACACTGTTAAACCAGCTTTATCTAAGCCAGTGTGAATTTCAACCAATCAAATGGCTGGATTTGTTTAATTGGCCAATCAGAAGGCCCTGCTCAAAAACCTGGTTTAATTTAAGCTTGTTTAAGTTGCAATGTGAATGGGGCATAGAAGTATCTCTCATGAAATGGTTTTGGAACCATTGAGAATGACAAATCTCTCCTATAATCAATGAGCCTGATAATATAAATAAGAAAAGTTGTTTGAACAAAAGTCACATAATCATACTGTAAAATCACAGCAATATAAATTATGTTGATTCCCACAGAATGCTCAACGAAGCAGAGTTGTTAGATTTAACAACAGACGCAGTTCCATTGTTCTCATCTAATTAAGATGAAGCAAATGGAGTACCGGGTGAGTCAAAAAGAAAGTTTATGCTTTTGGAGGATTGTGGAATAAAAGGTATGCAGCCTAAATTCAAACTGAAATATCAATCTATCAATATGAGAATACTTGTTTGGTAAGATCATACATCTTTAAAACCCTACAATTAGATAAATGTCTGTGAGCAGTGAGAGGTTTCTATTGGAATCGAAAATTCAACGTTCCATTCTGGTCATTGATTTTTGATTTTAATCGAAGTTAGAGCAACGAACATGCTTTTTATTTTTTATCACAGATTTACGCCTCTGGCGATTTAAAGTATCACTGGATTGCTAGTCACTTGAGAAATAGTGCGTCTTACTATCCACGTGCTTGTAGATTGTCATGCATGCGACATGGTTTCTTCTGGCCGTATAAAACACAGTTTGATTTGAGAATTTGGTAATTTTGCACACTCGTGTGGAGTGGTTGCAAATTGAATCTCCCATCCACACGCCTCTTTCTGATTTTTCATATTGAATCTTCTTTCTTTTGCAGGTGGATCTGGAAGTTGTTACTAACATGGACGAGTGGACTAATTTTGCGGGTAAAATGCAGGTTTTCCTCCCAAGCCTACCTTCGAGAGAGTTATTTGCTTTCTCGGGTGAAGGGCTAGTTCCCTAAAAAGTCCAAATTGCCATTATGATGAGAAAATGCAACCTTGTGTTTGTCTGATGCTTATGAGGAAAGATTTACTAAAAGGTCGAAATATATGTGAAGGGCAGCCAAGCCCCCGCAGTTTTTAGCCTATTGATGTGAGTGTAGCTTACATTCAATACCATAGTCAGTTTCAATAGCAACTAAATCATGGACGAGAATAGAATGTTTAATTTTCGTTCCCAAACATGCCCCTTACCAGAATTTCCTAGTTCCTGTGACTAACTGATGAGTAATTTTACCAAACAAAATGTGCTCATCTTAGCCTTTCACTGATAGATAAGCATTTTAATTTTGAATATTGGCCACATACTGTTATTCCAAAGCCCACCAAACGTGTCAACTTCTTTTTGACTTACCCGGTAAAGCATGAATTTTTTTAAATTTTCAAGTTGAGTTAATGACTTCTTGTTGCTTCTTGTGATCAGTTATATCACCTTGATTGTAAAACTCTACTAAAAGTATTAGTACATTAAACACAATTTTCTTCCATTACAAGTAATGCTCGAATGTGAAGGGCACCTCACCCAAAAAAATTGGGTACAGCTTTGACAAAAATCCTTTAGTTTTCAAGAAAAATCCATCATAAAATCCATAAACAGCTTTTTGTTCTGAAAAATCTAGCACACTTTTTTGAATGAATGAAACTCTCCTTGCTCAAATGAATTAAAGAGGAAGTCATGTAATGGTTACTTTCCGAAAGAGTTCCGCCTTCAAGCTTGATGCTCAAGTAAAAGATTTCAAATGCTGCAAATTTTATTGAATAATGAATGAATCTTTCGTTGGAATTTTCACTGATTTCTGACATCATTTCCTCTAAAGAAATGGACTCATATTTTTCTCACTTTCCTTTCAATTTCTCTGCCAGTCATCCGCCTCATTTATAAGCATGGACTTACCTTTATGTAAGTAGTAGACATCGTCATTACAGCATGTACCAAATTTCAAATCTGTGACATATGTTCTGCTTCAGGAAAATGTTGTAAGATTTAGTGTTGCTGTGATCGATGTTAGATTTCGATTTGTTTGCTTGATGCTTCAAGGTACCGCACTTGTAATGAGTCTACAATGGCACTATATTTGAAGTGATTTGCACTAGAAATCGCTCTGCCATAACCTTTGATTTAGCTGACAAATATACCTGAATAATATCAATCTATATTACTTTTAACATTACCATCAGATGTATCAGTTCTCTCATTTGATGATCATCATATCCTCCCTTACCCTTCAATCATTCAGTACTTATTTTTCTTCCTAAGCACCCGCCTTCCATTTAGCATACCACAATGGCATTGAAGTCAAGTTAACAGGAGGCCAAGAGATCTGCAGCCACCGACACTTTGCAAAGTCTATTTAATTATGCAAGAAATTTTCATACTCAATCCTTGATTGAGGGTGTTTTGCTAGTTCTTTCATTATACAAAAACTTCGAATGCTCCCTTGATTTTCCCAGCAGGGTGGGCGAACGAGATGAAAAGGGCTGCAGATAGCATCTCAAATTGAAGGGGAGCACGGCACTTCAAGACCACTGCTTCATTAAGCTAAAGGAGTATTTCCTGAGACTAAAAATGGCAATCATTTCTTCATTTTTTCCTCATCTTTATTTCTCGTTTTTTCTGGAAAAGGGAGAATATTCACTATACAGGTATTCACAACTGAAGTGCACTAAGTAGCGATAATTTGGCTTCTATTAATCGAGATTTTAAGAAGGAGCGAAACGAAAATCAACAACTTCATACATGTTGTGGCTCTCTTTGTTTGATGCGCCAAGCGCATCCAAGTTGCAGCAATCCATTTTTGTCGCATTGCTGCGCTTCTTTGTTATCTTTAATACACCAAGAACGATTCCTCAAGTGTGAATTTCTCTTTATAGACCACTCAGTCCTTGTGTCAAACCTTGTGTCAAAACCGTTTGTAAGTTTGTCAGTCCTAAGCAGTATAGTATGGGTTCCAAATTTTTGTGTTTGTGTAAAAAGGTCGGTGTAAATTTTATGACGTATCTCGTTGAATTGAATTACTTGAAGAGAAACTTTAGCAACGAATCTATAATTCTGCTATTAAACTTTTCAAACATCTTGAATATTTTTTCGAAATAGACGACTGAGCTAAAAAATTCCTCGACGCCATCTTTAGCGCAATCGTGTATTACAATGCATTATTTATTTCTGTTCAGTTGAATATGTGACGTTATCAAATTTCTAAATTGCAAACAAGAAGACTGACAGACTTGATGACATACTGTACAAGTTCATAACCTAAGTTTCCCTTAACCCTATAGTGGTTGGGCTATTTGATAGTACTATTTTGGTTGGGGGGGCAAAAAAGCCCCCCCTACCTAACTCTTTACTGGTAATAGATAGAGCGACCAAATTTGGTGTGCTAAAAGCCTCAGGCATGTACTTTCTGTAAATATAAAAATTTACTTAAAAATAGCCACCATTTTTGCTTACGTCAGCATTTTCCTTTGTGTGGCCAAGAAAAGCGGCAAAATTGGCCAAAATCAGGAAAATCGAGATAAAATTAAATTTGGAGCATATTTTCCATCCAAACATGGTATTTATGATAGAATGCATCAAATAACACAACATTAAAAAAGAAATTTGCAAAATATTCCACTTCTGCTCCTTTTTTCGCGATAATTGAGATTTGAGAATTTGCGATTTTTCCTGGGTCAGTCCCAGAAAATTGTCTCCCACTCCCTCATTTTCAAAATATTTCAATGAAACTTTTTGAGAAGTTGCACAATAAGTAGTTGCAAAAAGTCAAGAAGTTTCATGGCTATAAAATTCTTCCTCGCAGAGTTATTTAAAAAAATCTACTAGGGGGGGGGGGCAAATTTGCCCCCCCAACCAAAATAGGGTTAAAAAAAGTATTCTGTGATAGCCCAGAAAGTTTAAAAATTACAGTTGTTTTGACCATTTTCGAAATGCTTCTGAATACTTGAAACAGGAGAAGAATTCTAATCCTGAACAATCGAAAATATCAGGAAAGTCCAATGGTAGAATCATAGCGAAAGAGCTAAAGCTTCTTAAAAGTTCAGTTTAACGAAATGCAATGTAGACCAACCTGTTGATACCTATTCTGCTTTCTTTCCTGATTATGTGCCTGAATCACTTTATTTTTTGTACTTTCGTTAAATTAACACGTCGTCGTTATTTTTCCTATCGGTCCAACATTTTCATTACTCGTGTAGCACCATATTTGCAAACATTAGGTTCCATAAATCGGGCGAGCTGTTCATAGTTGTGGGTAATATTCTTTGGAAGCTGTTTTGGAAAAATCTTCAACTTGGTCATTGTCAGCATTCGAATGTTGAAACCTAAGTGGACCTAAGTGGATATTTTCCGACTTTTTTTTGGTCTTTTTCACGCTTCTTCAAAAAAACTTTAGAACAAGATCGCCCTAAACTCTACCTGGTCAGTCAGAAAATATCTAACATGGGCTACTGAACGGACAGCATGCGACTGTATTGAAATTAAGATTTAATGCCAAGTAGATAGTTGACTTGAATCGAAAGTGGAATTCTCATTATCATACAAACTCCTTGCCAGCGCATTCCTCAAATGGTGAGTAATCTTGTGTTCATCTTTGATCGATACATTGATATTTCAGTTTTGAATATAGGCCGCATACATTTTATTCCACGGCCTGCCAAACGTGTTAATGTGTTTTACTCAGCCGGTATGATGATATGAGCAAATCTTAATTCAATAATTTTCCACAATTGTTAGTCATCTACGTGGTTTTTACTGCGTAAATTAGGTCATTTATCCCTACCAATGAAGGAAATTCTGCCTTTTCAATAGGAAATATCTTCCCTATAAGGATTAATATCCGCCTATATTTCCCTATCTTCCGGGAAATATCCTGTTATTTCCCGCGGTTCCCCGGGAAATATCCTGTTATTTCCCGGAAGCTCTTATGAGGCCCCCGAAAGGTCTGGGTCCGAGCGATGAACAAAAGGCGGGAAAATGATTCGATTTCTATGTTCGAAAATGACGTGATCTCTTCGTGCCTTCCAGCCTTTGCGTCCCAAGTAAAATGGCTGAGTTTATGGATTTTTGAGCTAATATTTTGAGTGTCAGCATACATTACTTGGTTTGTATTGTTTTATTTCCATTTCACTTGTTTTAAAAAGCTGTCGGGACGAGTGCAGTTTAGCGGGCGGCGATCACAGGGAAACAAGATTATCGTAAACAATAATACAATAGCTTATTAGCATCGAATCAATGGCGATTCTTTCGAGTGACCAATGAGAGTAACCGTTAACCATGGGAAGACGCGTAGGCCACTTGTTGCGATTCGCCAAAATCCTGCAAAACCCAGCTTGGACTGCAGCACGAACAGTTTAGATGACTTTCAATTATAGCTTCTTTGTTACGATGATTCTTGTTATATAACTCGTTGTTTGTTTCCGTGATAATTGGGGGCTACCGCCCCCAAACCCCCGTTGTTTATCAGTTGATATGTTTGCATGAAAAGAAACCAAGCTTGTTTCAAACTGACTTTTGATTTGAATTCGAATCCTGTCAAATACGACGTTACTGCGCAGGGGCCGCCCGCTAAACTGCACTCTAGCCAAGCTGTCTAGTTTGCTTGCATCAATCTGCACTGATGACATTATGAGCTGTTGCATAGGCCTTCAAAATACCCTTATCGTACCAACAGAAACTTCAAACATTTGGTTGGTAGGGATAAACACAATGTTAACTCCGATACTGGGAAAAAAGGTGAATATTCACCCCTTGGGAAAGTGTATTAATCCCTTGGGAAATAGAATGCAGGATATTTCCCGCGGGATGAATACACCCTCCCGCGGGATGAATATTCACCTGTATTTCCCGGTATCGGAGTTAATATTGTGTTCTTATCTTGATAATAAAGAAAAATGGATTTAGAATTGAACCCTGTGAAACAACCAATTTTTCATAGCAAGCGACTCTTTGGGATGTGATTATCTCAAGAAAAAAGTCGTGATACATAAGAATAACACAACATACTTTACAACTCATATTTCATTCAAACGATATCAACGTACAATTTTTAACAAATAAATTCAGCAAATGTTTTGTAAAAAAAATTCTAAAACTACCCTACCAACTGCAACTCCGATATAACGTAGCTCGTTGACAAATACTCTAGTACCAAAATATCAATACTTTTATTGTTGCATTTGTGAACAGTTAGGGCATCTGCAGCCCGACATCTTTTTTTGGAAACAATGCAAGCATTGATCTTCTAAGGAATCTGTCTGATGCAACAGGCCCTTTCTGTCCAGTACATTTTGTCATTTTATGATCTGTTTATCTAATTTTTAATTGTTGATCTTTACATCTACCTTATATTTTTCATTTTGCCTCAAACAGAGTGAGACCTTGCATGTAAGGCAATCATATCAAAATGGCCCGATAGTTGCTAGTCTCCTTAACATAGGCCTATTGAGTATTCGAGATTTCATTGCACCTATAGCTGTAGCTATTCTTCGTAGGCCTTTAAATTTCTTTTTGCGAATAGGCTCTTCTTTCAAATTTTTTGAGGTGCTGTCTTTTGCCGAAGTGAGATCAACTTTTTTAGAAATGTTATCTTGGGCCGAGGTCAGTTTCATTCTTTTTGGAACTTTGCAGCCCTGTTTAGCTCTCTTTTCAATGATTGCCAGGGCGTCATTTGTCGAGTTTGTACAATTATCAGATTCACTTTCCGATCGTTTTCGTTTGTTTAATATTTTCACAGCCAACGTAGCACAGCCAAGAATAAGCTCGTGTTTCAAATTTTTATCGAAAGTGAGTTTCGCATTTTGAGAGGAGCTATCGTCAGCTAACGTGAGTTTGACTTTTTTGCAGTGCTGGTTAGCTCCCTTCTCAATGATTGCCTGAGTGTCAATTGCCGAGCATGTCAAATTATCAGCCTCGCTTTCCGATCGTTTTCGTTTGTTTGATGTTTTCACAGCCAGGGTAGAACTGCCTATAGTAGCCTCGTGTTTCAAATTTTTATGCAAATTGAGTTTCGCATTTTGAGTGGAGCTATGGTCGGCCAACGCGAGTTTCACTTTTTTGCAGTGCTTATTAGCTCTCTCCTCAAAGATCGCGTGGGTGTTATTTTTCGACTCTGTACAATTATCAGACTCACTTTTTGATCGTTTTCGTTTATTTGATGTTTTCACAGCCCATATACCACAGCCTTTGTGAATGAGAGTAATTTTGAGGCATTGCCTTACCTCAGCTTCGTCTGAAATGTTATGGCTTTCTCTATCAGACAGTATCTCATTTGAGATGCGACAAGCCTCTCCATTAAGTTTCTCATTGCAACCTTGTGTGACTCGTCCATTGTCATTCGAGTCTATTGTATTTATAACTGAATGCAAACTCATTTTTTCGTCATAACATTTGAAATCTGAACTGAGGTTGCTTCCACTCTCTTCCTGGGTTCTTATTAAACCCTGATATATTTTATTGTGAATTGGCTGGGTTGGCTGTTTTACATGATCAGATATGACACTTTTAAGACAATCCGCATAAACATTGTTAGACATCGGAGCAATTTCTTTGCTTGGTGTTTCTGTGCTTTCAGCTATCATTTTTGCATTAAGATTAGACAACTGAATTTCAGCAGCGAGGAGGGAGTTTGTTTCGCTACAATCGTCTGAAAGCTTCCCTACTACCGAAATTGCATCTAAATCCATGTCTTCGCTGTTATTCGAGCTAACACTATCAGCAGAATCATGATTAAGACATGTTTCAGACTGGCATTCAGCCCAGGCCGTTATATAACTATGTTTACTTTTGAAATCTTCACGTGAAATGCTTTTACCTATGACGCAACCCTCGCTTGGATCGCAGTCATAAGCAGAAGTATCTTTACATGAAGTATCTATCATGAGGTTAGGCCTAGTGGCAGGCAGAGTGGCCTCGGAATCGTTTGATTTGCAAGATCTCATTCTTTGTATATTTGTTTTGATTTCTAGCTCATTGTCCTCATTGTTCGAGTTTTCGTTGTTTTCCATCTTTTTGTTTTCAATATCAACTTTGTTCTCTTCTTCACTTGTTGAACGTTCATAATCTTCAAGTAAAATAAGTCTATCAAACCTGAGCGAAGCAAGTTTAAATTGTTTCAAACTGTTGGACATGCAGACATCATATTCTTCTTTTGAACTCAGTTGGCAGAAAGACATTCTTGACGCTATCTCTTTTTTGAGTGGTCCAATAGACAGAACGAATTCTTCCATGTCAATAGAGGACAAGTCGTGGAATAGTTTAATTTCTTTTGGCAGAGATGTGCATATGTTGGGGTTCTGAAATGAAGGAAAACTTTGTCAAATGCTTGAACTAGCAAAAGAAGATATCAGTATGCTTTAAAGACCTTCGAAAATTTGAAATATTTTCTCTCAAAACAGCCTGCTTGGTCTCCCATTGAAACTTATGGAAGGTTCTTCTATAAGGGTACCAATTCTCAAGAAAGTTGCCAAGGAGTTTCTTAAGAGAACGTTTTAATTTTGCGAGTTATTACTGCACATCGAAAATGCGAGGATATGTTAAAACATCTATGTTCGGTACTTAAGTTACTTGATTCAAAATATGAGTATTAAGAGTTTGAAATATAAACGAAATGTATCAAGGTTGTTACATTCTTCGTGCAGCTTCTAATTTGATAGAATTTAAGGTCATTCTTCGTTCGAAACATACTCATTTTTGCCCCTGTTTGCCATTCCATGCACAATGAGTGAGTTAGCCATCTAGGAAGAGAACAGCTTGAGAGGTTTCCAATGTTATTTTAGGACTTTGGCTAAGGGACCCATTTTCAGTCAAAAGCAACTATTGTTATTGTTAAAACATCTTTTTCCCTAAATGAAACATGGGAAAGTCAACTTGTTAGGTGAAGCAAATCTGTTAAACATTATCTAAGGATGCAGTTAATTCTACAATGGATTAGACGAAGCAGTACGATGTGGATCTTTTGTTCACGTTCGTCGAGGGTTGTAAACACAGACCAAATGGAAATTTGCGAGAAACTAATTAAATGTAAACAAATCATCAATTTTTGAAAAATATATCAATTTTTTAACCTTACAAACTCACCTTGACAGTGACTTCAATTCCATGAAACATGATATCCCATGATTCCATCACCTTCATTATCATTTCTACCATTCTTTCAAGTCTCGATGTCATAAAGTCTTCATCGATCTAAGATCGGAAGAAAGTATTTATAAACAAGCATCTTCTCTTGTAAAATTTAAACTGTAACTCGTAAACTGCAGTGGTTAAGTCTATAACATCTTCGAGAAAACACTAGGCATTAAATCCTTGACCATAACAGGAGATATTTCTCAAGCCAAATTATTTTGAATTGCTTCCCCGTCAAAATTATGACGTCTGAAAATTGCAAAGTATCCATAGAATCCTGTGTAACTTCTGACTGTTCCATCTTAGCAAAGAAAGAATACCATTACAAAAGGCTTGAAAGGACCAAAAACCCTAAGAATATATTTAAGGCTGTCGAAGAAATCTCTGAAAATTGATAGAAATCTATCATTTCTTATCAAGGTCTCATATTCTCGGAAAAGAAATTTAGTACATACCATTGCATTGACTTGCATGAGATCGTTCAGACATACATTCACGTATCGTTTTATCTACGAGAGATTTGGAACGACTTTTTAAATACACTGAGCAATCTTCCATATACAAAATATCTTGGTAGAGAAATTTTTAAATAAGTTTGCCCTAAGGAGATTCTTCAAGATCTCTTAGAGAAGTACAAGGATGAATATAAAAGCATATTTTGACATCTGGTTTCGAATTTTTGAAGGATGCTTCTTCAAGGCTAGATTTGTTCTCTTCATTTCTGTTTACTTTACCTGATTCTTAAAGCTGTTTCTTGCGTGTTCTTTGGACAAGTACTAAGACAATGTTGTTGGCACTGAATTAAAGGTCCAAGAGAGGAGAGCTCAAGAGATTGCCATAACAACAGAAAATTATAATAATAGTTTACCAAATTAATCTAAACTCTCTTACCTGTCTGAATGCAAATCTTCGATATGAAGCGTTCTGTAGTTTTTCACCAATTCGTCGATCTTCATCGTTTATATCAGTTAATTGCCTGATGATGTCGACAAGAAGATCTAAAAAAGAAATAAGAAGTGAAACACAACGTTTAGATGTTGCAATATTGAAACATTACATTTAAATGTTGTTATTTCAGTTAGATGATCTTCCCAATTGTTAGGATGTACCAAATTGCAAAGATTGATTATTGTTATTCATGCAAGTTCCATGCCTGTCACCCTAACGCCATCACACAATCTGTTTATTTTTTGTTCAGTTATTTGCCTCTATACTGTAGTGTTAATTTCAGTTTCATATTTTCCTCCATCACTCGATATAATTCGTCTTATACTTTGTTCAATTTTGTTCAACAACGTCCCTTTCAAGCCATAAAAATGAAATGACAAATATTTGCTTGAAGTAAGATGTTCTTATACAAATTGTTTGCTTGTACGTGTAGCTTTAAGAAAGAAAGAAAATGCAAGATAATTTAAAAACTTTGAAAGCTATAAAATGATCTCACCAATATTTTTCAGCAAAATTTGATATTTCTCAATGAGATTCTTTCGAACAACTTGGTCATCTTTCTTGACCTGAAATGAAAAATAAAAATGATTCAGCTTCAATAAAGACAAATAAAGACCAATACGTGAAAGAAAGACTCTTGTGCATGCTTTGCAAGATAACAACGAACAGAAATTGGAAAATTTTAGTTTTGAAAAAGTTCCTACCAGTGTTACGCAAAGAGGAATAATTGTCCAACTTGATGGACCTCAGAGAAAATTATTGGCAAGCTCTGCAAGATTGAAGAAGACAGAGAATATGAACTCATCTGTAGTTCATTTGATTCAAGTCCCTCCATGTTTAGCATATGCCTGTAGACTTCATTTGTTGCAGAAAGCCGCCAATACAAGCTTAAATTATCTCGTTAATCTTTACAAGAAAATGTTACATTTCTATTGCTTAAGGAGGAAACTTGTCCAGAAAGCTTAGAAAAGTGATAAATGTGATGAAAACTGTGAAAGATAAGAAAATTGTGATGGTTCTAAACGAGGCGGATGCTGTAATCCTCTCTGAACGAGGCTGCTGTTTCTTCCTGACAACAGCCGTAGCAACAACGGGCAACCTTGCGGCATTTTCCGCAAGGTTTACTTTTAGGCCAAATACCTAGGCCACCCTCCAAACTTCCTCAAACTTTTGCGATCTCCTGTTTAGGCCTTTGCCCTTTGTGAGAAACCTATGCTTCGAAAGGCTTTAACCAAATGTTCGGAATCGGCTTTGTATGAAACTCAAGCAAGAAATTCGCGGTTTTGCTAAAGGCGATTCAAACATGATGACTGGGCATCGACCGGGCGCCCGAATCATTAACGAGCTAATGAGGTGCTTAGTTTTCAAGTTCTCTTGTTGTTAATCGTTGGATCAAAACAACCCTTCTCCCTGTCAAAGTTTCCCACTAAAAAGAGTCAAATTGAAACGTTTAAAGACTGTTGAAGGAATTTCCAAATAGCGCCAGAAGATGGAGATTCAAGACAAACCTACGCCGAACTTACCAATTTGTCGAAGTCTAAACTCGACGGCACACGTGCCATTTTCTTCGAATATGTCATCTCGATACTTCGAATTATTCCTTCGATCACCTTCTCTTTCAAAATCTGCGATATAACGGCTTGAAAGTCGTAAATATTCACGATTGTAAGCAGCGAAATGTTGTACGTGTGTTCAGTAAGTTGATAACAGTGCAACAGGATGAATAACTGTTTTACGCCACATTCGATTGATCTGTTTGCGATGTTACTAGGAAATAAGGCAATCATTCGAACGAGACGTAAATCGATCTAAAATGGTGGCATCTGATTGAAATGACAGCGACCTTACCTTTGTCATAAAGTATGCAGTATAATTTTTGGCATCTTCTGAAAGCGGTAGAGTCGGTATGGGTATAGCCTGCGCTTTTGTAAAACTGTATCATTGTTTCAATTTTGCCCGAAGGAACGGCTTTACCACAACCTAGTTGGCGTACTCCCCAAGCATAATTGATGTCGGTGATAGAAAGAATACATTTTTTTGCATGTGAAGAGAAAATGGCCAATTTTAACCCTATCTCACCTGGGACTTTTGAAGCGGTCAATAGGGTAAGGTGGGATAATTTGGGTCTAAATTGGGCATTTTTCGAAACAGATGGAGTATCCTCACAAAGTCGTTGGAAATATTGAAGAGCTTATTTCGTTTTTCCTACATTGAATCTTTTGTCATTCTTGGAAATTTGTTTCCTTTCTTTAATTTGAAGTATAGATATTTTTTAAGAATTTTTTACTTTCCTCACTTTTGCGTGCAATTTCAACCTGTCGGTGGGAAATTTGGGTCTATTCGAGAAAAACGGTATCTATTTCGTCAGGAGTAATGTAAATTCATAAAAATAAAATTTTCGGATTCTTTTATGGATAATTGTGATTGAATCTTCAGAGTTTCGCAGCCAAAGACTTGAAAACTTTCTAAGAGAAAATTGAAAATATATCGTACCACCATCGGCGCATATTTAGGCCCATTCTTGAAGATGGAAATGTAAACAAAGTTTCTGTTGAAATGATACCTAAAAGAAGTGAATCCTTGCGCCTTGTTCTGAAACCACTAAAACATGAACAAAAACGTGTACCTTATGCTGTTTTCGATGTATCATCCATTAGCTTGCAGTATTATGTCGATTTTTGTTTTGATTCGGGAGCCGTTGCAAATTCTTTCACAACGCGACTCATAACAAAATCCTATGAAATCCCAATAGACCCAAATTACCCCACCTTGCAAAATAATCGAAATGAAATCTACTGAGTCGAGCAAGGAGGAAAAATCTTTTCGCTTTTGCGTGTTTGTTTTCATTTTATGCGTGTTTGTTTATATTTTGTGCTTGTTTGTTTACGTTTTTCTTGGGAGCCAATCACAAGGCTCCTACATTTCACGTGACTTTGTGGTAGATTTGTAGCTAATGGCGTCGTATGAACACAGAAGCTGTGGCGTGGGGCATTTGGAGCAAAGCCATACTCCATATTTAGGCCCGGAAGCACATTAATTTTTCGAGAGTTTTCAAAAACTTTGAATCAGACAAGAAAGACTGATATTTTCCTAAAATTTTTGCCAAAGCCTAAAATGATGAAATTTGAAAGCTCGAAAATATCGCAGTTAGCTTTTTAACGATTTTTGCCGCCCTCCATTCTGCCTAACAAGGCCTAGTACCCTGGGTACCAGAGCCTCAAAATTTAAATGAAAGGAAATTGGTAAGAGGAAAAGAGAGAAGGAAGAACTTTCTTTCCTTCTTCATTTTTTTCTTTTTATTATTTTTTGGCTCTGGTACCCAGGGTAACTTGACAGATGATGCTATGTTTCCTTGATCAGAATTTGCTTCTACAGCACAGTTTTCAGCGCAACGGAAACTAATGTTATGAAAATACTTTTCAACTACTTTTTTCTTCATTTAACAACACAAGCACAATTGTACTGGAAGACCCAAAGTTTCCTTGCCTGTTGGAATCTAAATCACAGATCGTTGTTGAAATACGTGAGATTGCCTATGTGATTCTTCTTCGTTTGAGTTTTATTTTGCAATTTGCTACATTAGAAACAATCAGATGGAAAAGAAACAAAGGGAATAAAAAAAGCATCAAGGCACGAGGGATAACTGTGAAACGTAGAGCTTTCTCTACTCTACTCGCAAGTATCTCTAAAATCAAATATATCCAGAAATTACTGAATTACTTTGCAAGGCGTTTAAAATTCTGCTTGACCTCTGGTTGACCTCATCCTCTCATCAGATTTGCCTTAGTCAGAAAACCGAAAGCCAAAGCAATTTGAAGAGGTAAATAAGTAATAACTTACCTTGTTTTCATTCACTTAGACCAAGCAATACTGAATAAACAAATTTCCACTTGTTTAATTCTGAACAGAGTAAATTCCAAGCGATAAAATGAAACTGTTTTCACTTGCCATAATTGACCAACACAGCCTTGACTGTGCTCTCACAATAAGTTGACGAATGTGAAATGTACATCCATTCCAAAATCTAGGAAGAAATGGCGCGAAAACAATCTTGTCTCCAGTCTCCAAAAATGTTTATATGTAATGAAATACACAAATTTATTTGATAAGAATAAAAAGTTTTGGCTTTATAAGAAACCAATCCCTCAGATTACACAAAAAATAAGAAACTTGAATGCTTGAATATTTTCTAAGGAACAGCTTTCTTAGGGGGGTGTTTTCTACAATTGAATTGGTTCAATGCTGACTAAATTCTCGAAAAATCAGTCCCTTTTCAAGAAGACACAAGATCCTTTCCAGAAACAATTCCGTTGCTTGTAAGGATACATCTTTTTATAATAAATTGCTTATGATTAGAAACTCAACTCTCACATCGCCAAAAATTAAGAAACCACGTACAGGCAAAATGTAAATTAAGGAAGTATCTATTTTTGACAAAGGAAATCCTTGACATATTTTTGCTTCATTTTCAGTTGTTTACTTTATCATATTACAGTACCTGAGTGAATACCTAAACGTTGAAAAGGCATAAAAAACATTGTTTGAACTATTCACCAGAGCACAGGTAGTAAAGATGAAAATTGCCATGGCAGCTCTTGAGTATTCAAAATCTGATAGTTATAAGAAACTTTTACTATTGGCCCAAATTCTTAATTGATGAAAAAAATGCATGTAGAGTGCTAAAGTTTGGAACTGCATGTGTGTTTCTAATTCTAGAATTCTCATGTCTTAATGGGCGAAGTTTGGAGATGTCAAGAGCTTTTCTATTTTAGTTAGAAAAGCTGTCAATTTACTTCAGCAATGTCTAATCATATCATCGACAATCAAATACATTTATTCGTCAGTTTCCTTAGTTATGAACTGAAAATGACTGCGGTAAAAAAGATAGAATGAAGTTTGTTATGGAAACATCTTCTATTTTAGGAGACTGGCGACAAGATCGTTTTCGCGCCATTTCTTCATAGATTTTGGAATCGATGTACATTTCACATTCGTCAACTTATTGTGAGAGAACAGTCAAGGCTGTGTTGGTCAAACATGGCAAGTGAAAACAGTTTCATTTTATCGCTTGGAATTTACTCTGTTCAGGATTAAACAAGTGGAACTTTGTTTATTCAATATTGCTTGGTCTAAGTGAATGAAAACAGGGTAAGTTATTACTGATTTACATCTTCAAATTGCTTTGGCTTTCGGTTTTCCGACTAAGGCCAATCTGATGAGAGGATGAGGTCAACCAGAGGTCAAGCAGAATCTTAGACGCCTTGCAAAGTAATTCAGTAATTTCTGGATATATTTGATTTTAGAGATACTTGCGAGTAGAGTAGAGAAAGCTCTACGTTTCACAGTTATCCCTCGTGCCTTGAGGCTTTTTTATTCCCTTCGTGGCCCTTCGTTTCTTTTCCATCTGATTGTTTCTAATGTAGCAAACTGCAAAATATAACTCAAAACGAAGAAGAATCACATAGGCAATCTCACGTATCTCAACAACGATCTGTGATTTAGAATCTAACAGGCAAGGAAACTTTGGGCCTTCCAGTACAATTTTGCTTGTGTTGTTAAATGAAGAAAAAAGTAATTGAAAAGTATTTTTATTATATTAGTTTCCGTTGCGTTGAAAACTGTGCGTAGAAACAAATCTTTATCAAGAAAACACAGCATCATCTGTCAAGTAGGCCTTGTTAGGCAGAGTGGAAGGCTGCAAAAACCCTTAAAAAGCAAATTGCGATATTTTCAAGCTTTCAAATTTCATCATTTTAGGTTTTGGCAAAAATTTTAGAAAGATACTAGTCTTTCTTGTCTGATTCAAAGCTTTTGAAAATTCTTGAAATTAATGTGCCTTCGGGCCTAAATATGGAGTATGGTTTTGCTCCAACTGCCCCACGCCACAGCTTCTGTGCTCATACGACGCCATTAGCTACAAATGCACCAAAAAGTCACGTGTAAAATAAGGGCCTTATGATTGGCCCCACTAAAATGTAAACAAACACGCAAAAATGTAAACAAACACGCAAAAAGATTTTTGCTCCTTGCTACCGAGTCGAGCATAGCGGACAAATCTTTTCTTTTGTCCAAAGATCCCGTGGGGTTGACAGTCACGCACTGGTCAGATCACAGTTTCTCCTAATATTGACCAATCAGGTGCCGTCGTTGTGTTTACTTCCGCGTTTTGCGGCGAAGCTTAGGCCATTTTTGACCGTTTTGACCACCATCCCGAAAAAAACATTGCACGCTCGGCTATGTCGATTTTCATCAAAATTTCAACGGGAGAAGATTCTCCACACCTCGGACCATAAGTGTTTTCGGCATCGTTATGCGATCGCTAAAATTAGCCGATTTGTGGCATTTTGAAAATCATTGTAGCCATTTTTGCGTAACAAATCCTACGAAATTGAGCAGAAGGCGAGCACAAACTGATGATTTAAAGTCTATAAACCTACCTCAACTGTTTTCAAGACAAATATCCATTACACTACTTAAACTGTGCCCCAATCCTTCTCCCAGCTCCTGCAATGATTGCAAGTCTGTAGGAGTAGAAACCGGCAATGTCAACCAAAATTTCGGAAATTTATGAATCATTTCTTGCATAAGAGGACAAGTGATAGTGTCGTTTTACAGTAGAGCGTGTATTTGAAATAGAAATGAACTGAAGCTGTTTTTAAACGGAGGAAATGTACATTTTGTTTTCATCACGAAAAACTATTTAGCATTTTAATACTACTTTTCAAAGCTCCTCAAAATAAATTTCAAATTTTGTGCAGGTATCATAGAAGATCTCTTTAGCCCTCCAGTATGTATTAGGAAATCACCCCTTGGCAGTCAAACAGCAAGGCAGCGTGAAAGCAAACACAGATATCAGTGTTACCTTCAGTAAACTCATGGAGGTATACATGCATTTTTTGAGACACTAAAACTTTGATCTGGTATTGAAAGCTTCTCAGAATTCTTATTTTAACATCTCAGTTGAGAGAGTTTCTTATAAATAAGGGTTTCTTATAAGTTCTTTCAAAGTTCCATTGATAGGGGCCCTCAGATTTCCATTGGTATTGGTGTGGGATCTCCAGGATCGGGATAACGCAAGAAACTTGGAGTAAAGGAAACAGGCTAAAGATGAAATAATTTTGTTCTGTAAACAATGATCTGTAAGAAACTGCCTGTAAGAAACTCTGTGTCATAAGACTCAGAAGGTTGAGTAATGTCCAAACACTGACTTCGAAAACTTTGTTTAGAACAGTTCACAGCAGGGCACAAGAGGCAAACCCTTAAGAATCTTTCCTTACTCAGATAATAACAAAAATTTTGAGAAGCTATCGATACCAGATCATAGTTTTAGTATCTCAAAAAATGCATGTGTACTTCCATGTGTTTACAAAATGTAACACTGATATCTATGTTTGCTTTGATCCTGTTTTTTGTTTCACTTCCAAGGGGTGATTTCCTAATACGTTATGGAGGACTAAAGATATCTTCGATGAATCCCTCACAAATTGTGAAATTGATTTTGAGGGGTTTTAGTTTTTAAAAAGTTCAATGGTTTTCGTGACGAAAACAAAATGTCAATTTCTTCCGCTTGCTGCTATTTGTAGGAAGATTAAACACAGCTTCATTTCATTTCTATTTCACGTACCTGCTACACTGAAAGACGACACTGTCTTCTCTTGTGCTCTTATTCAAGAAGTATGGGCTGTGAAAATATATGCGATATTTTGGTTGATATTTTCGGCTGCCACTCCTTCATACTTGCAATCATTGCAGGAGTTGGGAGAAGGGCACTGTTTATCGAAAAAGGCGCATAGCAATGGGAGCGATTTGGTGGCGCAACTGGGAGGAGATTGCAGTAGAGTAGTGGATATTTGTCTTGAAAACAGTTGAGGTAGGTTTATAGACTTTAAATTATCAGTTTGTGCTCGCCTTTTGCTCAATTTTGTAGGATTTGTTACGCAAAAATGGCTACAATGATTTTCAAAATGCCACAAATCGGCTAATTTTAGCGATCGCATAACGATGCCGAAAACACTTATGGTCCGTGGTATGGAGAATCTTCTCCCGTTGAAATTTCGATGAAAATCGACATAGCCGAGCGTGCAATGCTTTTTTTTCGGGATGGTGGTCAAAACGGTCAAAAATGGCCTAAGATTCTCCGCAAAACGCGGAAGTAAACACAACGACGGCACCTGATTGGTCAATATTAGGAAAAACTGTGATCTGACCAGAGCGTGACTTTCAACCCCACGGGATCTTTGGACAAAAGAAAAGATTTGTCCGCTATGCTACCGAGTCGTGAAAAAATTCCGAAAAACTTTTAGCACCTTTCCAAATGATTGAAGATGAGATTGATAATGATTTGTTGACGAAAAGAAGTCGCAAATTGGCATAAATCGAAAATTTTCTAGGCTGTCAGATCATGATAAAATTTTAGGCCGGTGAAAATCAGGAAATTGAAGCACTAGAAATTATCAAATAATTCTTTGACACCACTTAAACAACTCCTGAAAGTATGGATTTCAACACCCATGGAATCATGAATCGAAATTGTCAGCTTACGATCGCTTTAAAAGCGAAAAAGCAAATAGACTCAAATTACCCCACCTTGCCCTACCTGGGGGGTGGTGGATTCCACCCCCCCTGTTTTTCTCAGCCGTTCCTAGAGATATGAGGCCAAAAATTGGTAGAAATGTTGATTATCATGTAAACAATGAAACTCAATCATCAAAATCTAATTGTCGATGTTGTTGTTGTTGCTAAAGCATCATAAGCAACAACTAGTTATAAGACGTCATATTTATGAAAGCATATTAAAAGTAAATATAATGAAATGTTTTTCACAAATATTAAAGGTAGATATCAAAACATATATTCACTGCAAATTTGGGCTCAATCAGAGCAATGATGAAAGCACAGGATAAAAAATAAAGTTGCATCTCACAGAGTACATAGCAAAACATCGGTTACCATGGAAACAGTTCTAAAATTAGAACGGAAATTTTTTACATGTTGAATGCATTTTGATAAAGGATCAAAGTAAGGAGATTTCAGGATCATTCCGCACATACTGAACAAGTCGTAGTCAAAAATACAGCTGGGGGGGGGATGATTCCATCCCCCCCCCCCAGGTGAGATAGGGTTAAACAGTTTTTTATTGGTGATAGTAGCTAACAAGTCTCTCTTTTGGACCAAGTAATTACATATAAAATTTGATGTCATTATGTTTTACAAAACGTATCATAACTACCCCCTGGTCACCCCTATTAATCCAAGTATGTACATATGATATATCGTGTGCATATAAAATTAGTCTCAATTCAAAGCTGTGCATATCACTTTTTCAAGCAATGTGCTCTTTTGTCTTTTCTTCATTCAGTTTCATGGAAGTTGGTAATGAGCAAATCTTGGATCATCAACAAACATTGTAACTTCGTTTGGATCTATAGGAGCATTAAATTCGCATAAATGACCATTGTTGCTTTTCTTCTTTTCAAAGTTAATTGATTGGCATTTTGGGATATTGATTCTGAGGCATTCTTCCATGCATTGTTGTGATGATGCAACATACTTTGATGCGATCTTCAATCCAGTAAGACGTCTATTTGCATTTAATTCATCAATGAAAAACATTACTCCGGAAGTCTCTCTTTTATCATGCCATTCTTGATGACCTAATCAGAAATATTATCTCATCAAATCGACTCCTATTTACATAAGTATAAGATAGTATTTTATTGCTTGACTGAAGTTTCAAAAAAGAGCCGATACAGAATCCCGCCACTCTTATTGGTTGATTGCACATTTCCGACGGGTTTCCTATGGCCTTGTATAATTAGATAGAATGATTGGTTTTTTTTGCCACAGCAGCTACTTCAGGCCTGTGAGATTGACAATAAACTCAAATGACATTAGAGTAACAAAATGTGTTTGACTAAATGATGAGAGTCAAAATTAGAAGCTATCAGGTAATAACACTCATTCTAACAGGCTTTCTGTACTTTTAAGACCTTGGGCTTTATATTTCCGCTTATAACACATAGCCTGTTAGACTGTGCGTAAAAAAGGGTTACTCCAAAAAGATTTGCTGGCCTCCATTTAACTTATTCAAAATACTCGTATAAGCATTTATATAGAGGGCCCTGATGTCTACTGAGATATTTTCTTGTCGGGTTAAACTGTAGCAAATTTCCAAAACATTGTCTTCAAAGTGTTTATTGTTTAATATAGCCTTCCAATTTGAGCCATCCCCACCATTTTCTCGTTTCTGAACGATTAAGAAATGATCAATTTCAAATAGGAACGTAGAATCTAGAAAAGAACGTAGAATCTTACTAGCTGATGTTGACGATGGGCTACCGGTGCTCTGCGACGGAGCAATACTCAGTATTGATGATGATAATGATGATGACAACGTAGGTGATGGAGACGGTCCTGGGAGTATCACTGCAAAAGAAGGAGTCATGTTTTCTCAGTCAAAGAAGATCGATATGAATCAAATCAACGAGAGCTAATTGGCAATTTTCTACAAGTTGTATCTTAGTCATTGCTAAATTTTTAAATTCAGCTTCCAATGTTGCCGACTACAGTGGGATTTAAACTTCTAGCCAAGACTTGACTGTATATCATATTGTTGTCATGAGGGCTGTTGAAGCTGGAAGTCGATGGTAGTATGTTCTTTCAAGCTGAGATAAAGTAGTCATAGAGATTTGCAGATTTCTAATGTACACGGACTGTTTTTATAAGAAACTGCTTATAAGAAACTCAACAAGTCTCAGATCGCCAAAAATTAAGAAACTCCAGTACTGGGAAATATAACTTAAGAAGCCATTTATTCGCACAAGGGAAATTCCTAGCGTATTATACTTCTTTCCCGTATAATATTACTTGAAATGTACTTGAGCAAAGTCGTTGTTATTGCTTCAAGATACTTATTTTTGGAATATTCAGGAGGGAACAGGCTGTGAACACAGAGAATGTTATGGAACCATTACTCTTAGATCTGTTCCCTATGGAACCATTACTCTTAGATAAGAAACTCTTATGACACTCTGAGTAATGAAAATTTCATAATTTTAAGAAACTGTCAGTACTGGCCCAAAATTCTTAGTTTCTCATAAAAGATACACGAAGCTGCAAGTCCTTCTACTTGCGATAAAAAAATCTTTAAAAATTTGATCGGTGTTATTCGACCAGTTTAAGTTGCTTCTAAACCAATGGCTCTTAAGGAATTCCATTTAATTCAGGAAGCAGCTTGTAAGCAAATGAACAAAAGAATTGCCGAAGATTTTGCTGAACTTTGATCCTAGATTACATGATTAATCTTTGAACTCGGCCTTGTGTGTACGAAATATCATAGAAAATGAACAAATTAAGTATACGTAGTTTTGCTATGAACAGAGATTTGATCCACACTACGTTTAGGGCTTAAGTCCATCATCACGTGATGACAACAGGTTTAAGCCCGAAACGTCGTTTGAAACAAGTAATAAAGGGCTTAAGCCCGAAACGTCGTTTGGAGTATAGCTCTGTTCATAGCAAAATCATTTATACTTAATTTGTTTATTTTCCATGAAACATTGCGCAACACGCGTCAAAAAGATTGTTCTGCAATAACAAATTATCATAGCCTGTCTAAAGTGGCAAACTCTCAAATAAAAGACTACCTCGTGATGAACATGAATTGTTACCTTCAACAAATCCATAAGGGCTTCCCCCACATCGAATAAGCTCTATAGTTGTAGTATCTCTTATGTTCCAACAGTAATTATTGGTAACTCTCTTGTATTCGTAACTGGCAAGTTGCTTGTTGAACGTGAAGGTATAAATGCATGCATCTGCGAAAAAATCATTCTTTTGAATCTGTGAATATGCAAGTGAACTTTCGAAAACTTGTCTTTTCTTGAATCATTCCGTTTTTAAAGGAGTTTCTCGCTGAAAATAGCTGTCAATGGTATTATATTGCTCAAAAGATCGGAAAAAATTTAAAATTCTATCACATTTTTTTTTGAATTAAAGTTCTCGAAAGGAACTTTGGATTATCCCAGCTAACCTCAAGGAATCTTAGGAATTCAGCAACAGATCTAAGAGTACCAAAGAAAAGTCAACAAATGGGCAGAAATGCTTCTCTTTTAGAGGTGCTAAATCTTGGAATGGCCTCTCAGCTGAGCATAAGAATGCTTCCACAATTTACAAATTCAAACTAGTTGACAATCAGTAGGTGTATATATGTATTTGGATTTATTTTTATTGTAAATATTCATTTTATAGATCTTAGGCTATTTTATTAGTATTTTATGAAATTTTAATTAGGTTAATTTAGTTTTTTTTTCCAATATATTTTAATTTGTATGTATTTGAGCGGAGGGCCCCTTGTAAATCATCATTGTTATTGATGAAGGGCTACCCTCCTTAAAAATTTGAAAATGAAATGAAATTATTTGCTGTAAATCTGCCGTGGCAATGTTTTGATATTTTGATTATTTTCAAATTGGCGGCAATTATTAATGTTGAGGTTGTGACGTCATCAGTTTTCTAAATCCTTAATCAGAAGAGCTACAGATTTCTGCTTGCCACCATGCTGTAACCTTTCATAAACTATGGCTTTCTTGAAGATCGAACCATCGACCGAACTCTACGACTCTCTCTGTCAACTATGACACTAACCGCGCGTACAGTCATAAAGTCGTTATTCATCAAACTAAGCTGAGCGAAATAGAGACTGTCTCTAAACAACAACAACAACAACAAACGTCACGATAGAGCCCGATACTTGTGAATTGTATTCGTTGCTAGTTGTTGGTTGTATCAGGAGAGGGCAAGCACTGTAAAATATGTGAACCCATGTTTGCCCAAAGGAATGGAAAATAACCGGTTCTTTATCACAGAGTACATAAATTTCGACATAATCTTCTTTGTGACCAAGTAAATTGACCCAATAGTAGTAGAAGTAGGAGTACGACTTTCCTGCCCTAAAAACCCAGTTTTTATCAATTTGTCACAAAATTATATTCCTAACTTCCTATCTAAGCAAAATCCTGGAGTTTACATGTAACCTAGCCCTAATTTTGTCCTCAAAATCCTTACACAAACGACCAAAACCACGATATTTCACTAAGCGGCTCTACTTTTTTCCGCCGAATTTGCAGAAAAACAACCAGAATTCCAATTTCTGACCATTCTTGCGATATCTGTGTCCGGCAATTTCCTGAAAAAATACCAAGATTTCACATTTCTCGCCAAAGTGGTTCTACCTTTTTCAGGCAACCGTTTTTGGGACACTTGTACTTTCCTGTTTCATGGCTACAATGACCACTTCCCTCCTAAAACAGCATTTAATGGAAACTACAGGCATTTGCAGGGCTGCCGAAAGCTTTTCGAGGCCCAGGGGCAAAACCGTGAATTGAGGCCCCCTGCGAGCGAAGCGAGCAGAAAATTTTTTCAATCACTCCCTTTAGAATGGCTTAAAATGCATTTCAGAGCATTTCCTGTAGTCAAAATGTCCAAATGCTCCAATTATGAGGCCCCTTAGACCCCGAGGCCCTTGGGCAAAGTGCCCCCTGCCCCCTCTCGGCGAGCCTGGGCATTTGGGACGAAATTTTTGGTGATACACCAAGTCATAGTTGTCCACCACAACGAAGATAGATAACAGTGGAGATTTTTCATCCAAACTGACCAGTTTTGGGACAAAGATGGTGCGGAATTTGTTCGTAAACTGCGGATTTTCAGACAAAAGTAGGGCCATGTATGTATGTATGTATCATTTTCCACATGAAATATATATACAAGCTACTATGATAAATATAAAAAATGGATACAATACAATACTTTAGGTTAAAAACGTAAAAAGGAAAACACCCCTAATTTACAGTGGCAGGGATAGCATTAAAGGGTCAAGCTGACCTTATTTCCATAATGGTCCCCTTAGAGGTGCTGGTATAACAAAGAAAAGATAAAAAATAATAACATTGATAAATAAATAAGTAACGAAAACAGGAAAGTACTGTAGTTGTTATCAGCATATGACACGGTTTGTGCTACAGAAACATGGTTGGGAGAGATGAGGAAGGGTCTTAGTAGAAGACGTATATGTCATCTTTAAACTTTTCCACCTCATATTTAAATCAATAGACGATTACGCTAAAGATTACGGCAAGAAACTTTTTACTACGATGCATTGCGGTCTTTAATCGAATACCAACAGAATCGTGAAATATTCGCAGTTAGAGCGCAATGCATCTTGGTAAAAAGTTCCTCACCGCCATTTGTAGCATAATGGTCTGTTGGAAGTGAAACCTTCACATGGAAAATCTGAAGTAGAATCGAAAATGTTCAACTCAGACAATGTTTCAATAAAACAAAATAAGTCCGATGCAGTTGCAATACAATTTTTTGTAAAGGCGGCATTACACTATCATATTCACGTAAAAGTTGCTCCATATTTTTTCTGTGATCGTAAAATATGATAGTGTAAAGCGCCTTAAAAGTTGCTCGAAGTTGCATGATAACGTCTTTAATCCGATAATTTCACACCTTTATAATTGGCCATCACAGAAAAAAATTTGATCAGAGATCAATTTTTTTTTCTGCGCTACAAGTTTTTCAAAGGAGCCGACAAATGACCTGATATGATTGCTTACATGAAGTACTACATTGTTGCAGTGAAATCTTTTGGCGCGCTAGATTTCTTCCTGTTCTTCTCTTGAAAGGAGATATCAAGACCAAGGGTATGTACTCATTGACTGCCACATTACATCATCATCGGTATTTGATTTCGATTGTATAGCTAAACGTAAAGTTTATTTTTTTCGCATTTGCTAAGCTTTAGGCCATCATATATGGTCTACACCGGTCTTCACGTTTTTTTTTATAAGAAACTTGGATCAGGCCATAGTACTAAACGTTTCTTAATTTGACATAAAAATTTTGACCATTTTAGTGCTGAAAGTCTCTTAATTGGTTTCTTATTTTTTTAATGCAGAATTATCAATGTGGTCACTAATACTGCTGCAGATATGTTCCTTGACATGTAAAGCATCATATAGGAATAAACAGTGCTCTGTTACGTTGAAAACACAGATGGTTAGTTGATATTGCCCAAGAATAAAGGTTCAACGATACATTTGCTATAATATCCATGCTTTTAACTTTTAAAAGTTTTTGAATACTTCTCGGACATATTACTAGAGTTTCTCAAAATTTTGGCCATCTTAGTACTAGTTTCTTATAAGCCAGTTTCTTATAAAAAAAATGTTTAGGCCTAATAGGATCCAAATGTGTATATTCGGATCCATCTCGGTTAGGTTCCTGGCATAAACACAAAGAATGGCTCTAATGTTGCAATCAATGAATACATACCCTCGTTCTTTATATCTCCTTTCAAGATGTTGTTGAAAGTGTCTGTGAAGGTATTGATTCGCCATGAGAACGGAGTAGAACAGGAAGAAACCTAGCGCGCCAAAAGATTTCCCTCCAACATTGTAGTACTTCACGTAGGCAATCGTGTTAGGTCATTTGTCGGCTCCTTTGAAAAACTTGTAGCGCAGAAAAAAATTGATCTCTGATCAAATTTTTTTTCTGTGATGGCCAATTATAAAGGTGTGAAATTATTGGATTAACGATGTTATCATAACATAGCCGCCAAATCTTTTCTTTTGTCCGAAGTTCCCAAGGGGCGCTGACTCATATCGCATTTTCTGCGAGAATTGACCAATCAGATGCCGTCATTTCATTACTTCCGCGTTTCGCAGCTAGATTTAGGCCATTTTGGGTACCCCCCAATAAAAAAACATTGCACGCTCGAGTAAATCGAATTTTTTAAAGATTTCAACGGGAAAGGGATGCTAATACATAGGACCACAAGTGTTCATGTAGTCTCCGTGCCATCACTCAAGATTAAAAAATTATGGCGATCTGAATGCTGGAATTCGATGTTTTTTCAAGCAGGTAGCGGCATCTTGCTCGCCGTCCCCCCAAAAAGTAGTTTTTTAGCAAAATTATCAACAATATGCATATTTCTTCTGAAATTTTTGAGATCTGCGCTTTACTTCACCTTGCCATGCGAATTTCTGACCCATGCCCCTCCAGAGTCCTTGCTTCATCCCCATATGGCAACTTGTGCCCCACTCTGATCCAGACTCAACAGGAAATGGAGGGTAAATAAATGATTAAAGGCGATAGTGTTGTCATATTTTTGTCGGTAAGATAATTTACCGTCTTAAAGGGAATAGACATAGGTATATATCTCATAGTCGCTATAAATAGGCCAGAGAAACGCCCACAAATCCAGTGTTTCTTTAGCTACACAATGAAACCGGATGCGTCGAAGCTGTCGAGTACAATAGATTATAATTTTGACCTGGCCCGGGCCAGCTTTAAACCATGTCGATTCCCTTTAAATGTTACTTCAAAAATGGGGAAATCTCATTCAAATGCAATGTTCGTTGAAGCTCGACTGGACTTGGCAACATCTCCAACTGTTGCAAATCATTCACATCGAAAGAAAAGACGCTACGAACATATTTGCATTGACTGTCTGATATGTCTTGACAAGAGAGAATATACAAAAAATTTGCCAACAAATTTCAAAAGTTTGCCTGCTTGGGGCCTGCTTGTCAAAAGGTTTTTTGGAGTTCGAAAACAAAATGATTTCCCAGACAATAATATTGCTAACAGTTGCCGTTACACGAATTCTTTTCGTAAGAACCTGCTGCTTTTAAGAAACTCAGCCATCAGACCGCCAAGTATTAACAAACTCCAGTGCACGTTGATTAGAAACTAAGAATATCTAAGAATTTACGTCAGTATTACAAGTCTTTCAAGATTATCAGATTATTCGTGTTCCCTTTCATGTGTCCTCGTGAATTTCAAAACAAGGTCCTTGAAACCTTTGCAATGCTGTTTTAGACGTTGTTTTTACGTCATTTTCACTTATTTCTTGTATCATATTGCTCGAAAGGTACTTGAGAAAGGTCTCTTTGGAAAGGCTTCAAAATTTTTTGTTTTGAAATGTGCTCAAAATTTGATAATCTTATAAGAAACTTTCGATACTTTCAGTATTGAGCCAAATATTCAGTTCCTTTTAAAAAGGATGTGAAACTATATTAACGTTTACAACAAACTTGTCTGTGGACTTAGAGTTACGTTTGACCCCAGCTCTTCCCGGGTTTAAAATTTTTTTCATAGATTTTCTAACTTCTTACAAAATTGAATTTGCAACTTCACACAGGCACAGAGTTGGCTATTAGCGGCTTCTTGTAAAGCAATGATATGCATTGCTTGCAAGCAATGAGCATTTATCGTTGTCAAAATCTTCCTCGAGAAGAATTTAAAATTTGAAATGTGCTGACAGCAAGACAACATCTGCAAAGTAGATAAAAAGAAAACCTGCTTCATCGTGATCTTTACCGCTCCTGGTGCAATGCCGCCGTCGTCTTCCTTGTGAATTGTTCGTAATTCCGTTAATTTGGTCTCATTCACACTCCATCCCAAGCGCAGGAATCAAATTTGGCAGTTGTTTCGATACTTTGCTCCATCCAACTTCAGTCGTAATCGACAATCTTCCTATTGATTTCATACTGGAAATTGTATGAAAATAACTAAAGAAACTGATGCTTGCCTCTAAAACTGCCACCAATCATTCATTTCAAGCCACTGCGAGGAAACCACATGAACACTTGTGATCCTATGTATTAGCATCCTTTTCCCGTTGAAATTTTTAAAAAATTCGATTTACTCGAGCGTGCAATGTTTTTTCATTGGGGGGTACCCAAAATGGCCTAATTCTAGCTGCGAAACGCGGAAGTAATGAAATAACGGCATCTGATTGGTCAATTCTCGCAGAAAATGCGATATGAGTCAGCGCCCCTTGGGAACTTCGGACAAAAGAAAAGATTTGGCGGCTATGTTTGTTATCATTCAACTACGAGCAACTTTTAAGGCGCTTTACACTATCATATTTTACGATCACAGAAAAAATGTGGAGCAACTTTTACGTGAATATGATAGTGTAATGCCGCCTTAAGTAGATATTGTCTCGAAAGCTGTTAAACAGATTGCACTATTCAATTACAACTTTCGCAAGTTAATGAAATGAAGTTTTGCAAATTGAAAGCTTACCGATAAGATATAGACGAAGCAAACTTAATGGTGTTACGCATTTGTCGCCTTTTTCATTCCTTAAAGTATCATCAGGGTGCTTGTACAATATGAGAGGTGGATCACTCTGAGATAGGAATAGTCTGTCATCACCAGCCGCTAGTGATATATGATAATTTCCATGCTTGATCATGATGCCTAAAATGAAGGTTTGTCATTCAGCAATGTAAATGATTTAATCTACCAGATGATAGTAGAAGTTAGTGCTTGTCATTAACTTTGTTATGATCTCCATAGCAATGAACCAGATAGATTCGCATAAGAAGCATGAAATCCATTATTTTCTCATTCAAATTTCGATATTGTAATGAAAATGAAGGAGATGTTAAAGGAGCTCTGTCACGCAGGTGATTGGTTTAGGGAACGAACTAGAGCCCAGACTGTTTGGAATTTTTTGCATGATAGAAATTCAGTTAAATTCACAAAACGATTTCTTTCCAATTCTTTTCTGTTAATCCTGCGATGCAAATTTTTAATCCCCTTTTATATTCTCAGCCAGTTATGAATAAGACAGATTGCCTTTAAGCGCTGGATCGCCGCAGTAGAGAAGTATACACCCCTTCGATTAAGCAGCCTCGTTTTGGAAATTCGTCAAAATTCCTTCCTATTGTTCTTATGAAAATTTTGAGCCCAGATTCGGATTTAGCACTCAAACATTAGTCTAGTTACTTGTTTTTAACATACTGGCATTTGTGATGTTGATTTTATGACAACGAAAAGCTCAACGATTTATAAGGGCTTTGACCGTGAAAAATCGTCGGGTGTGAAACTTTGCACCCCGAGTCATTTTCACGGTCAAATCCCTTACAGACTTCTTTTTCATTTTCATTTCATTTCATTTTAAACTTCTTTACCCAGGGTACAATTCAGTATATATACTGCTTTACAATTGGCCCTGCAAAAAAAAAAAAACTACTTACAAAATTAACAAATCTATAAAAAGTTTACAATAAAAACCAAGGAAACTAAACAAAAGATTCGTATTAGAATTTACATATTTTCATACAGCGATGTGGTATAGTTCTTATGTACAGTTCATTTTGTCTTGAATTTGGATCTAAAGGCATTGATTGAAGGAGCCTCTTTTTTATCCAGATCAAGGCTATTCCAGAGACTTGCTCCGCGATATGAAAAGGATTTTTGGCCATTCGCGGTTCTCAAAAGAGGGATTGCAAGATCAGTTCCAGAGTTTCTCAATTCTCTTGGATGTAGCTCAGACAATCTTACGAAAAGATCGCTGAGATACTGAGGTGCAAGAGAATTAAGAGATTTGTAAACCATAGAAGATGTTTCTTTATCGATCAGATCTTGCACTGATGGCCAACCAAGTCTCTTTAGCAAGGGAGCTGCTGATGCATCGAAGGGGCTACGTGTTACTATTCTGGCGACTTTATTCTGTAATTTTTGAAGCACATTTAGCTTTGTAGTACCACAAGATCCCCAGACAGAGCAGCAGTAGCTCAAATGGGGCTCTATGATGCTTCTATATAAATTGGCCATAGTGTCAGTTTCAACGAAATTTCGCGCATACTTTAAGAGGCCTATAGCCCTGGAGACCTTTTGGTTAACAGCCCTAATCTGACTATCCCAACTAAGGCAATTATCAATCATAACTCCAAGGTACTTTGTTTTGTTTACGAGGTCAATATCGAGTCCTCCTATTTCAAAAGAAGGAAGTGTACCAAGATCGCTTTTCAATTTGCTAAGCTTTGGCCTCGAACCAATTACCATAGCCTGAGTTTTTACAATATTAAGGGACAACTTGTTGCCTTGTAGCCATTTTTCAATATACGAGAGCTCCGCGTTGATAACTAGGTCCAGTTCTTCTCTTCTGTCGGAAGAATATGAAATAGCAGTGTCATCTGCATACATAGTTGCCTTGGCCTTCTTTAGTGCAAATGGCAAGTCATTGATGTATAGTAGAAAAAGAAGGGGTCCTAGGCATGACCCCTGCGGCACCCCAACATCGATGTTTTCAATGGAGGAGGCTGTGCCATTCACTTTACAATACTGCCTCCGATGATCAAGATAAGAACTGAACCATTTATGTGCAAGTCCAGTAATTCCATAAAATTGCATCTTATCGAGGAGTATTTGATGATCAACCGTGTCAAATGCTTTTTTAAGATCTATGAATATCATTGCAGTATACTTGCCTCTGTCTATATCAAGATACCAGTCATTAGTTGCTTTTAGCAAACATGTCACTACTGAATGCAGAGAGCGGAATCCTGACTGGTGTGACACAAGATATCTATTCTTATCTAGATAGTGGTATAATTGATCGTATATAAGTTTTTCGAAGAGTCTTGAGACGACTGGTAAAACAGAAATCGGTCTGTAATTTGATCGGTCATCACGTTGGCCTCCTTTGAATATTGGAGCGACACGGGCTATTTTCCAACTATCAGGGAAAGACCCTGAAAATATGGAGAAGTTAAAAATATCGCAGATGGAGTTAGAAATAACCGGATATGCAATTTTAAGGAAGTTACTGGCAATGCCGTCAGATCCAAATCCAAAAGATTTTTTCATTTTACACAAAGCTCGATGAATCGTAACTGTATCTACAGCATGAAATGTAAATTCTGCAGGTTGTTCGTCGGACTCATTTATTTTATACTCTTCAGATAACAGTGGATTGGGATGCTGTGGGATCTTAACACTAAGGTTTCTGCCAACAGTACAGAAAAATTCATTCATTGAGCTAGCAATTTCAGCATTCTCATTAATAACTTCTCCTTCTACAGTTAGGGATTCTACATTAGTTGTTTTTGATCTTTTATTTAATAAAAGATTGAGAGTTTTCCAAGTCGCTTTAAGATTACCTTTATCAAAAGCGATTTTTTCGGAAAAATATTCCCGTTTTAGACGCTTGTTAAGATTGTTGACTCGGTTGCGAACCTGACGGTATGTGGCCATTAAAACTGAAGAATTTTTCTTTATGGCAGCAACCTTAAGTTTATCCCTTGTACGAGCTAGATCTTTAAATTCCTTATTCAACCATGGCGAAAACTTGTCAGAAACTTTAAACTCGGTTAGTGGGGCGTGCTTTTCAATAACTAATGAAAGGAGATACGACCATTTATTAACTGCCTCATTGATACTTTTGCTTGAACTGACGATACTGTCCCAATTAATCTGCTCCAAGTCTGACAAGAAATTTTCACTGTTGAAATTTTTCATTTTTCTGGTGGATATTGTTTTACGCTGTTGTTTTATAGAGCCCATAAATTTCCTAGTTACATACACAAGGTAGTGATCGCTGAAAGTAATCTTTAGGACGCCAGATGCAACCACATTTTCAGGCTTACTCGTAGCAATGTGGTCAATAAGGGTTGATGTAGTTAGCGTCACTCTTGTAGGCTCGTCAATCATTTGTTTTAGGCCAAACAGATCATAGATCTCAGTTAAGTGTGCAATGCTATTGATGGAATTGTTATGCTCCTGTGGCAAAAAGTCACAGTTAGTATCGCCTAAGATAATCATTTCTTTATTTTCGCGATCGAAGAACTCTAAATTACCTTCAAGTTTTATGAATAACTCGACGGGGGCAGATGGAGGTCGATACCATGCAAAAATAAGAAATGGCCTAGCTCGTACAGGCTCAATTTCTATGCAAACCAATTCTAGAGTCTTATCAGGTAGATCCATTCGTCTATTATGTCTTATAGAATTACGCACATACACAGCAACTCCACCCCCATTCCTACTTCTATCCTCCCTGTACAGAGTGAAGCCCTCAATCTCAAGCAGATCATCAGTGATTTTACTGTCAACCTTAGTTTCATTTACTGCTAAGATGTGGATTCCCTTCTCATGAAGTAAAAGTTTTACCTCATCTAGATGTAATAATAAACTATTGACATTTAAAGAAGCAATCACCATTCCTTTGCGATGACCGAGGCGTTGTACTCCAACAGGAATGTTACTAGACGCAGTAGGATCATTATCTACCTGTTTTATTTCATTAATTGACGAAGAATCCCGTTTGACATCATTTTGTTTAGGTCAATCCTTAAAAGATCTAAGTTTCTCAATAATATTCAATGCAAGCTGCTTGTTACCGCTAAAATTTAAATGAAGTCCGTATCTACCTAAACTTTACGTCGCCATAAAGTTGACACCACGACTACTAGCAACGTGAAAACTTGTGGCTAGACTAAAGTTTGGGTGCTAAATCCGAATTTGGCCCCCAAAATTTCATATGAACGAATTTTGAATAATCTCCAAAACGAGGCTGTTAATCGAAGTGGTGTATTACACCTGCACCACAACAAATTTCAATCAAAGAGGCTAGATGAGAAATTGACGGGGGAAGTTTTGATTTCAGCTGTTCTCTGATGAGCTGATCTATTGCGACCTTTCAATGAAAATTGAAAAGAAGTGTCTCATCTTGGTGACTGGCTTTTGTACTTTTCCTGATATAAATTCAATCTCCATATGGTTTGGGATTGCTGCGATATGAATGGATTTTCGACAAGTATTTTCGTTGCTCTTTCGCGCAAAGATAAGCCTATGTCTAGATAGGAATGCTTCCCTTGAATTTAGCTAATTACAAGCGAATTTCCTTTTTAAAAATGTGATATTTGATGGAAAAACCGTAATCGTAGGTTTGTTTACGTGTCTCTTATCCAGCCCCTTTAACTCACAACAACTTACGAAATACATTCCTGTAGAGAAAAACTTAACGCAGGACTATCAGACATTGGATACGAGATAATTTAGCGCTTTATTTCAATCTATAATTGATAATGTTTCTTTGTTTCCTTTTTTAACTGTTAGCTTTCTTTTCTTATATTTGTGCTTGAAGTCGGAACTGCCTTGCAATTTTTGGTTAAGGATAGTTTAAGATGGAATCAAAATGTGTCTAAGGAAATTTAGAAATGTAATGTTTGCAAAAATTCATTTTTAGTATGAATAACACATCTCAAAGATATTTTGGTATTTCTCACACATTTTCATCATGGACTATCCTTGGCCCTCCTTAGACACGCACTACCCAGGAATCCTTTCCCGAAAAGACTGAATTCATTTCTAGGATAGGAAGTATTGCCCCAATCGATGTCAGCGTTCTCATTATTACTGCAAATCATTCAATTTCAGCTTTACTTATAGGTTCTTAATCCACTCGATTCTAACATTTTGGTATTCACTATGATTGTTTTTATTCTTCCTTAGCTTGAGCACCCTAACTTGAACTTGATTCTGATTACTGATCTTTTGGGTTCCAATGCACCTTAGGCAAGTGTAAGGGGTCCAAGTCTGCATTCCTACTTTTCTATACATGGTAAAATATTTGGCAGTGCTGTAAGTCGAGTCCCACGTTGTTTCAATGTTTTAAGAGACCAAGTCCCCAACTTAACTAAGATGTGTAGTGTTAAGTATATCCCTATATAAAACATTTCAGTTCCAAAGACATTTCCTTGCGTGTGTATCGGAAACTTTGTGATATAAAGGTCAGTTTTGGATGTACTTAAGGCACATTAGTTTTCAAGATAATCTCTGATTTTTTTTAATAATCGAATCAAGCCTTCGGTAACCAAAACGTCCAAGAATAATGGAAGAAATTAAAATTGTTAACCTGCTATAGAATGAATCCATGAAGTCATGAGTAGAATAAAAAGATCAGATCATCATTTTCTTTGCACAGATACTGCATGATTTAGATGAAACTTTGAAATGCTTTTTAAAGCTACCTTGCTCCAATTTCCCCATTTACTAAACAGTAGCTAATGTTTGTACGAAGGGGAATTTCTGACACATTTACGTGCTTAACATACTTACGAGTTAGTGATGCAGCACTGATACTAAACTTCAAAGTTCCATGCAACAACAACAAAAAGAGAAGCACCTACAAATCAAAAAGTACAGTTTGAATGGAGAGCAAACACTGAAAAGTCATTACATGGCTTTTTAAGATATTCAAAACAGATGTCAAGGATAGACTAGAGATTTATTGAAAATTGGTTATTGTTTCTTCAATAGACCTTTAGCTATTCTGAAAAAGGATCAGAATCGAACGATATTTTATCACATTTTGTAGAATTTTCGAAAATGTGCACCTTGCATAAAACATGTGTAAAAGCAACACTCGATCCAGGCCATTTTATAGAGTAGCTAAAAGCTATGTTACTTTGGAATTTCAATGTGCGCTTCTTAGGCATTAGAGATAAAACGAAATAGAGTTTTGCTCGTGACATTTTTTTGAGATATTACAGCCCCAACCTGTCTTCAAATGTTAGCCATTGTCCAGTACAGTATTTATCATTTTTATTTCTGTTATGAGTAGAATTTATGTAGTAGTTTGCAGGTAGAGTAATCGACAGAATGCATTGTGAAATCTTTACTGGAATATATAAGAAATGGTATTAGAGATCATAGCGAC
Source organism: Aurelia sp. 3 sensu Dawson et al. (2005) (assembly GCA_964020215.1). Lineage (NCBI taxonomy): Eukaryota > Metazoa > Cnidaria > Scyphozoa > Semaeostomeae > Ulmaridae > Aurelia > Aurelia sp. 3 sensu Dawson et al. (2005). The sequence goes on from OZ026588.1 coordinate 10,578,804, forward strand.
TGTAGCTTGAAGATATCTAAGGAAGCCTTCGTCGTTGGATGTTTTCAATTTGATATGGGGACCATCGTAACAAACAGTAACAGCCTAAAAGTGTCTATCATAAAATGATTTTGGAAGCATTGAGAGAATGACAAATCTCTCCTAAAATATATAACCCTGATAACTAAAACAGTAGCCTGCGCACTGACTTTACTACTGTTGCGGAGGGATAAAGGAAAGGCTTTAAGGAGGCCTAAGGAGGCCATAAAAACAGTTGCTTGAACAAGAGTCACATAATCATACTATAGAATCACAATATGTTGATTCCAACAGAATTGTCAACAAAGCATTTGTTCGATTTCTCACCAGACGCAGTTCTATTGTTCTCGCCTAATTAAGAAGAAGCAAATGGCGTACCGGGTGAGTCAAGAAGAAAGTTTACGCGTCTGGAGCATTATGGAATAAAAGGTATGCTGCCTATATTCAAACTGAAATGTCAGTCTATCAATATGAGAAAGTTTTGTTTGGTAAAATCACACATCCTTAAGACCCAACAATTTCTGTGAGGAGTTTCTATTGGAATCGCGAGTTCTACGATCCATTCTGGTCCATGATTTTTGTGGCATTGAAGTTTGGATGCCGATTACAGTAGAATGAAATTCTAATCGAAGTTAGAGCAACGAACATGCTTCTCATGTTTTACCACTGATTTACGCCTCTGTATTTTAAAAGTATCATTGGATTGAGAGTCTCTTGAGATATAGTGCGTCTTACTATCAACGTGTGTGTAGATCATCATGCGTGCGGCATGGGCTGTATAAAACACAGTTTGATTTAAGAATTTAGTAACTTTGGGCACTCGTGTGGAGTGATTGCCAATTAAACCTCCCACTCACACGCCTCTCTCAGATTTTCATGCAGGATCTTCTTTCTTTTGCAGGTGGATCTGGAAAGGTTTTTCCAACATGAGCGAGGGGAATTTCCCTTCCAACCCCATCTTTGGGAGAGCAATTTGCTTTCTCGGGTGAAGGGCTAGTTCCCTCACAAGCCCAACTTGCCCTAATTATGAGAAAATGCATCCTTGTGTTTATCTGATGCTTATTAGGAAAGATTTACTAAAAGGTTGAAATATATCTGAAGGGCAGCAGATCCAAAGCAGTTTTGGGCCTAGTTTTGTGAGCGTAGCTTTCAATTAATCCCAATTAACCCAATTCTGATCCGACATCTAATCTGAGACCGAATCTAGTAGTGTATCCTGTAAGTGTAGCTGAATGTTGTGTGACTTTATGTTGTTTTTGGCCTTGGGGTAGTCGTTGTTTTTTCGCTCCCCTCGGTATTGCCCTATTGTGTTGTCTAGTAGCTTTGGATAGGTATAGTAAAAGGTAAGCATTGTTGTAATTCATTTTATATGAATAATAAAAAAGAAATTAATCCAATAGTCAGTTTCAGCAATAGAATTTCAATAGCAAGTAAGTCATGGAAGAGAATGGAATTTGGAATTCCTGATGAAAATCATGCCCCTTACCAGAATTTACCTAACTGCTGGGTCAAAAAGGATGAGTGATTTACCAAACAAAACTTTCTCATCTATGTTAGCCTTTGACTGATAGATCAACAATTCAGTTTTGAATATCAGCTACATACCTTTTTTTCCATAAGCCCGCAAAATGTGGAATAAATTTTTGACTCACCCAGTAAATTTCGACTTTTTCTTTAACTTTCAAGTTCAGCTATTGACTTGTTGTTGCTTTTTGTGATCAATTATATCAGACTGATTGTAAAAATCTATTGAAAAAGTATTAGTACATTAAACAAAATTTTCTACTATTACAAGTAAGTGCTTGAATGCGAGGGGAACTTCACTCCTAAAAATTGTGTACAGCTTTGGCGAAAATTCTTTCAGAAACAGCCATCATCATATCCATAAAAAGCTTTTTGTTCTGAAAAATCTCGTGCACTTTTTCGAAGGAATGAAATGTTCCTTGTTCGAATTGATTGAAGAGAATGCTATGTAACAGTTACTTTCCGAAAAAGGTTCGCACTCAAACTGCTTGATGCTGAAGTTAACAAATTCTTAAAATTTTGTAAATTTGAATGAATAATGCATGAATTTTTCGTTAAAATTTTCATTGATTTTTGACATCATTTCCTCTGAAGAAATGGACTCATATTTTTGCTCACTTTCCTTTCAATTTCTCTGCCAGTCATCTGCCTCATTTATAAGCATGGACTTACCTTTATGTAAATAATAGACATCGTCATTACAGCATGTACCAAATTTCAAATCTGTGACGTATGTTCTGCTTCAGAAATAATTTGTAAGATTTAGTGTTTCTGTGATAGATATTAGATTTCGATTTGTTTGCTTGATGCTTCAAGGTACCGCAGTTGCAATGAGTCTACAATGACACTATATTTGAAGTGATATGCACCAGAAGAAATTGATCTGCTATAATCTTTGATTTAGTTGACAAATATACCAGAAATATATCAATCTATATTACTTTTAACATTATTATCAGATGTATTAGTTCTCTTATTTGCTAATCATCATATCCTCCCTTACTCTTCAATCATTCAGTGCGTCCTTTTCTTCCTAAGCACCCGCCTTCCATTTAGGATACTACAATGGCATTGAAGTCAAGTTAACAGGAGGCCAAGACATCAGCAGCCACCGACGATTTGCAAAGTCTATTTAATTATGCAAGAAATTTTCATACTCAATCATTAATTGAGGGTGTTTTGCTAGTTCTTTCATTATACAAAAACTTCGAATGCTCTCTTTATTTGCCAGCAAGATGGGCGAAAGAGATATAAAGGGCTGTAGAATGCATCTCAAACTTAAGGGGGCACGATACTTCAGGGCCACTGTTTCATTAAGCAAAGGGAGTTTATCCTGAGACTAAAATCGGGCAATTGTTTCTTCGTTTCTTTCATTATCTTTATTTTTCATTTTTGTATAGAAAAGGCAGAATATTCACTATACAGGTATTCACAACTGAAGTCCACTAATTAACGAAAATTTTGCTGTTATCAATCAAGAATGTAGAAACGAACGAAACGAAACTTTCCGATTTCATACGTGTTGTGGCTTTCTTTATGTGATGCACCACGTGCGTCAAAGTTGAAGTCATCCATTTTTGTCGCATTGCCGCGCTTCTTTCTTACCTTGAATACATGAAGAACGATTCCTCAAGCATGAATTTCTCTTTATATACCACGTACGCCTTGTGTCAAGCATTTTATCATAACCATCGTCGACGATAAGCAGTACAGCATGGGTTCCAAATTTTCACGTTGGCGTAATCTTCAACTTGGTCATTGTCAGCATTCCAATGTTGAAATCTAAATTGATTTTGTCCGACTTTTTTGTCTTTTCCATCCACGCTTCTTCAAAATAGCTTTTACACAAGATCGCCCCCAACACTACCTGGTGAGTTAGAAAAAAGTTGACACGTTTTATGGGCTGTTTAACGGACGGTCTGTGACTGTATTGAATATGAATTTTAATGACAAGTAAATAGTAAACTAGAATCGAAAGTGGAATCTCATTATGATAGAAACTCATTGCAAGCGCATTCCTCATTTGTGGATGTAAATGGTGAGTGATGTTACGTTCATCTTTGGCAGATACATTGATATTTCAGTTTTGAATATCAGCCACATACTCTCTATTCCACAGCCTGCAAAATGTGTTAATGCTTTAGTACTCATCCGGTATAATGGAATAAGCAAATTTTAATGCAATAATTTTCCACATTTGCTAGTCATCTACGTGGTTTTTATTGCGTAAGTTAGGTAATTCGTCGAGGTAATGAAAAAGAATGGATCGAGAATTGAGCCCTGTGTACCACCATTTTTATATATCAAACTACGCTTTGAAATGTGATTGTTTCCAGAACTAAGGCTGAAGTCGTGATGCAAAGAGATAATACGTATTTTACATTTCATAATTCATTCCAACAATGTAAACATACAATTTTTTTAACAAGTAACTTTAACAATGGTCTTCTACAAATATTCTAAAGCTACTCTACCAACTACACATCTATGGTCTGATATAATATGGTTCGTTTGACACATAATCTCAAACTAAAGTATCGAATTTTATTATTACATTTGTGGACAGTTAGGGGGTCTGCAGCCCGACATCTTTTTTGGAAACAATACGTAAGCATTGAACTTCCATTAAAACTGTCTTATTCAACAGGCCCTTTCTGTCCGGCACATTTTATCATTTATGATTCACTAATTCACTACTTAGATCTGCAAATCTACTCTTTAATTGCTGATCTTAGCATCTACCTTATATTTTTCTTTTTTCCTCAAATAGAATGAGACCTTACTTGCTAGGGTATCATATCAAAAAGGGCCTGATAGTTGCTACTCTCCTTAACACTGGCCTATTGAGTATACGAGATTTCATTGCACCTATGGCTGTAGCTAGTCTTCGAAGGCTTTTAAATTTCTTTTTGTGATTAGGCTCTTGTTTCAATTTTTTTGAGGAGCTGTCTTCAGGAAAAGTGAGCTTCACATTTTCAGGGAAGTTATCTGGGACCGCAGTGAGTTTCATTCGTTTTGGAAATTTGCAGCCCTGTTTAGCTTTCCGTTCAATGATTGCCAGAGTGTCATTTGTCGAGTTTGTACAATTATCAGACTCGCTTTCTGATCTTTTTCGTTTGTTCAATATTTTCACAGCCAACGTACCACAGCCAAGAATAGGCTCGTGTTTCAAATTTTTATCGAAAGTGAGTTTCGCATTTTGAGAGTAGCTATTGTCTGCAAACGTGAGTTTGACTCTCTTGCAGTGCTGGTTAGCTCCCTTCTCAATGATTGCCTGAGTGTCATTTGCCGAGCATATCAAATTATCAGCCTTGCTGTCCGATCGTTTTCGTTTGTTTGATGTTTTGGCAGTCAAGGTACCAGAGCCTATGATAGGATCACGCTTCAATCTTTTATCCAAAGTGAGTTTCGCATTCTGAGAGAAGCTATCGTCTGTCAACGTGAGTTTCACTCTTTTGCAGCCCTGTTTGGCTCTCTCTTCAATGATTGTCTGAGTGTCATTTGCCGAGCATGACAAATTATCATACTTCCAATGGAAAACACTTTCCAATCGTTTTCGTTTTTTTGATGTTTTCACAGCCCATATACCACAGCCTTTGTGAATGAGAGTAATTTTGAGGCATTGCCTTACCTCAGCTTCGTCTGAAATGTTATGGCTTTCTCTATCAGACAATATCTCATTTGAGATTTGACAAGCCTCTCCGTTAAGTTTCTCATTGCAACCTTGTGTGACTCGTGCAATTTCCTTCGAGTCTACTGTAATTAGAACTGACTGCAAACTCATTTTGTCATAACATTTGAGATCTGAACTGAGGTTGCTTTCACTCTCTTCCTGGGTTCTTATCAAACCGTTATTTATTGTATTGTGAATTGGCTGGGGTGGCTGTTTTACATGATCAGATATGACACTTTTAAGACAATCCGCATAAACATTGTTAGATAACGGAGCAATTTCTTTGCTTGGTGTTTCTGTGCTTTCAGCTGTCACTTTTGCATTAAGATTAGACAACTGAATTTCAGCAGCGAGGTGGGAGTTTGTTTCGCTACAATCGTCTGAAAGCTTCCTTACTACCGAAATTGCATTTAAATCCATGTCTTCGCCGTTATTCGAGCTAGCACTATCAGCAGAATCACGATTAAGACATGTTTCAGACTGGCATTCAGCCCAGGCCGTTATATAACTATGTTTACTTTTGAAATCTTCACGTGAAATGCTTTTACCTATGACGCAACCCTCGCTTGGATCACAGTCATAAGCAGAAGCATTGTTACATGAAGTATCTATCACGATATTAGGCCTAAAGGCAGGCAGAGTGGCCTTGGAATCGTTTGAATTGCAAGATCTCATTCTTTGTATATTTGTTTTAATTTCAAGTTCATTGTCTTCATCGTTCGAGTTTTGATTGTTTTCCATCTTTTTGTTTTCAATATCAACTTTGTTCTCTTCTTCATTTGTTGAACGTTCATAATCTTCGACCAAAATAAGTTTATCAAACCTGAGTGATTCAAGTTTAAATTGTCTCAAACTGTTGGACATGCAGACATCATATTCTTCTTTTGAACTCAGTTGGCAGAAAGACATTCTTGATGCTATCTCTTTTTTCAGTGGCCCAAGAGACAGGACGAATTCTTCCATGTCAATAGAGGACAAGTCGTGGAATAGTTGAATTTCTTCTGGCAGAGATGTGCATATATTGGGGTTCTAAAATAAAAGGAAACCTTTGTCAAATGCTTGAACCAGCAGGAGCAGATATCAGTATAAAGTAAGAATCTGCAAATTCGAACCAAGTTTGTTTCAAAAACAGCCTGTTTGGTCTTCCATTGAAACTAATCAAAGGTTCTCCTATAAGGGTAGTATTTCTCGAAAAAGTTGCCAAGGGGTTTCTTAAGGGAAAATTTTTATTTTGCGAGTTCTTACTGCATATCGAAATTCCAAGGATAGGTTGAAACATTAATGTTCAATATTTAATTCGTGTGACTCAAAACATAAGTATTAAGAGTGTGAAATATAAACGAAAAGTATCGAAATCGTAACATTCTTTGTGAAGCTTGCAATTGGATAGAATTTGAAATCGTTTTTCATTCGAAACATGCTCAATTTTGCTCCTGTTTGCCATTCTATGCATAATGAGTGAGTTAGCCGTCCAGGATGAGAACAGCTTCTGAGATTTGCGATGTTGTTTTAGGATTTGGGCTAAGCAACCCATTTTCAGTCAAAAGCAACTATTGTTATTGTTAAAACATCTTTTTCCGTTAATGAAACATGGGAAAGTCAACTTGATAGGTAAAGCAAATCTCTTAGACATTATCTAAGGATGCAGTTAATTCTACAATGGATTAGACGAAGCAGTACCATGTGGTTCTTTTCTTCATGTTGGTTGAGGGTTGTAAGAACAGACCAAATGGAATTTTAATAGAAACAGATCAAGAGTATCAAAATATCAAGTTTTGAAGAATAGATCAATATGTTATCTTGTGGACTCACCCTGACAGTGACCTCAATTCCATGAAACATGATATCCCATGATTCCATCACCTTCCTTATCATTTCTCCCATTCTTTGAAGTCTAGATGTCATAAAGTCTTCATCGATCTAAAATCAGAGGAGAGTATTTATAAACAAGTATCTTCTTTTTTAAAGCCACAACTGTATCTCATAAATTTCGAAAAAACAGTAAAATTATTAATAACATTCACGAAAGAACATTGCGAATAGCTTATAATGACTTTTCATCAAATTTTGAACAGCTGCTGCTAAAAGACAACACAGTTACAAACCATACGAGGAACTTAACCCTATCTGACCTGGGGGGTCGGATTCCGCCCCCTCTTACATTTTCATTTATACGTCTTTCCGTGTTTGCTGGATGCCTCTGAGATTTAGCAAGTTTAACTTTCTATCATATGGCAATGAAACGGTAACAAGTTTGGTGTTCTATTTTTAGCCTTGTCTCCATGGTAACCAAGTTTTCGTGCACCACTCTGTGAAAAATATACATTTATCTCTTTTTATCCTTTTTGTTTGGTCCAATTAAGTCTAAATTATGAATTTACATCTATTTTCATCTATAAATTTCATGTCTACACGAAAATTAAAGTTTTACGACCTTTTAACACACTTTCATTTTTATGACTTCATATGACGTCATAATATTAATAATGCTCTAGCGACAACAACAACAATGCTAATTATGCTATTGTTTCAAAAATTCATTGTTTATATAATGAACAACCTTTGTGCCAAATTTGGTTGCCATATCTCAAGCAACAACAGAGATAAACAGGGGGGCGGAATCGGCCCCCCCCCCTCAGACATTGAGTGTTTCAAATCACCCAGGTCAGAAAGGGTTAAAGCAACTTGCAACAGAAATTTACAAAACCATTCATCATGAAAACCCAAGATTCATGGAAGAAATTTTTAGCATAAATGAATCACCTTATAATCTTAGAGGGGTCACTTTCGCTGGAAATAAGCCAAATGCAGCGGTATATGGACTAGAAACCATATCCTTTAGATGTCAAGAAGTATGGAACTCAATTCCCATAGAAATTACCTCAAGTCCAAACATAAACATTTTTAAAGCAAGTATTAAAAATCTATCTATAATTTCTTGCTCATGCCGAATATGCAAACCATTTATAGGACAGATAGGCTATATAGACACGCTAGCGAACCTATACGCACTACTGTGGTGGATACGCCATACAGAGGCGGGATATTATGCTTGATGTGGTGGATACGCCATACGGAGGCGGGGTATTATGCTAACGTGGTGGGGTATTATGATTGATGTGGTGGATACGCCATACAGAGGCGGGGTATTATGCTTACGTGGTGGGGCATTATGCTCCGCCTCTGTATGGCGTATCCACCACATCAAGCATAATACCCCACCACGTTAGCATAATACCCCGCCGTATCCACCACATCAAGCATAATACCCCACCACGTTAGCATAATACCCCGCCTCCGTATGGCGTATCCAACACATCAAGCATAATACCCCACCACGTTAGCATAATACCCCGCCGTATCCACCACATCAAGCATAATACCCCACCACGTTAGCATAATACCCCGCCTCCGTATGGCGTATGCAACACATCAAGCATAATACATCTGTATGCCTCTGTATGGCGTATCCACCACAGTAGTGCGTATAGGTTCGCTAGCGTGATAGAATAACAGAAAACTTCTGTGGATTGATATATTTAGTTATTTGATTATTATTATTATCATTATTATTAGTTGCTATTATTTCATTTGGTTTCTCAGATAGTTGGTTTTGATTAGCTGTTGACAAAGCTATCACGTATCACTTACCAACTTAAAATAAAGTGAAGAAAAAAAATTTAATAAATTGCTAAGCATAAGGCTATAACATTTTCGAGGGAATACTAGACATCACATTCTTGACCACAACAGGAAATATACCCAATGCCAAATTACTTTTAATTCCTTTCTCTAAGAGCATTCTTATCGAAAATATCCCGTCTAAAAGTTGCAGAGTATCCATGGAATCCTATCTAAGTTTTGACTGCTCCATCTTAGCAAAGAGAACACCATTATAAAAGGCTTGAGAAGGCCAAGACTCTAAGGATATATTGGAGGCTGTTGGAAAAACCTCTGAAAATTGTTAGACATCTATTATTTCTTATCAAGGTCTCATATCTTTTAAGAAAGAGTCATGTACCATTCGAAAGATGTAAAAATGTACATACCATTGCATTGACTTGCATGAGATCTTTCAGACATACATTCACGTATCTTTTTATCTACGAGAGATTTGGAACGACTTTTTAAATAAACTGAACAATCTTCCATATTCAAGATATCCTGGCAGAGAGATTTTTAAATACGTTTTCCCAAAGGTAATCTCTTTAAAATCTCTCAAAGAGGTACAAGGATGAATATGAAAGCATATTTTGACATCTGGTTTCGAAATTTTTAAAGGATGCTTCTTCAATGCTGGATTCGTTCTCTTCATTTCTGTTCACTGCACCCGATTCTTAAAGCTATCTTTGCGTATTCTCTGCATATAAACCAAGACAATGTTGTTGGTACTCAATACAAGGACCAAGGGAGGAGAGCTGAAGAGATAATCACAATTCCAGAAAAATATTGGAATGGTTTACCAAATATATTTAAAGTCCCTTACCTGTCTGAATGCAAATCTTCGATATGAAGCGTTCTGTAGTTTCTCACCAATTCGTCGATCTTCATCGTTTATATCAGTTAATTGTCTAATGATGTCAGCAAGAAGATCTACAAAAAGTAAGAATCTAAATATAACATTTAGATATCGTCATTGCAATTAGAAGATCTACCCAAGTTTTAGGATGTACCTATTCGTGAAGATAAATTATCCTAAGACATAAAGTGTTTGTTTGTACATGCGGCTATAATAACCAGTAAATACATAAATTTCGTTAAATTGAATATAGCCTAGAGCTTGTATTACTAAAAGTTTCGGGCTTGACCCTTCATCAGTAGTAACGATAAAATCGTACCTTTTCTCGTTACTACTGATGAAGGGTCAAGCCAGAAACGTTTAGTAATACAAGCTCCAGGCTATATTCAATTTAACGAAATTTATAAATTATTCTCACTCTGATTTTATGCCTGTCATTTTACCGCCATCAGAAAACCCGCCCACTTCTTGTTCAACCATTCCAACTGTAAGTGTCAGTTTCACTTTCATAGTTTCTTCCATCACACGATCTAAATCATCGTATGCTTTGTGCAATTTGTTCAACAATGTCCCTTTCTAGCCATAGAAATGAAAATAACAAAGATTTACTTGTGGTAAGATATTCTTTTTGAAGCTATAAAATCATCTCACCAGTATTTTTCAGCAAAATTTGATATTTCTCAATGAGATTCTCTCGAGCAGCGTGGTCGCCTTTCTTGACCTGAAATGAAAATTAAAAGATTTAGCATAAATAAAGACAAATAAAGACCAATGCATGAAAGAAAGATTCTAGTACAAGCTTTGCAAACTTACAGCGAACTGAAATTGGAAAATCTTAGTTTTGAAAAAGTTCCTACCAGTGTCACCAAAAGAGGAATATTTCTCCAACTCGATGGACCTCAGAGAAAATGACTTGGCAAATTCTGCAACAGTCTTGAAGAAGACAAAGAATGTGGCCTTTGATGTTTAGCATGTGTCTATGGAATCCATTTTGTTACAGAAAGCACATTTCCATTGTTTAAGACGGAAACTTCTCGAAAAAGCTTAGAAAAGTGATAACTTTAATGAAAACTGTGAAATATTTTAAAGATAAGAAAACTGTGATGGTTCTAAACGAGGCAGATGCTGTAATCCTCTCTGAACGAGGCCGCATTTTCTTCTTGACTACAGCCGTCAGCCGTAGCAACAACTGGCAACCTTGCCAGGCATTTTTCGCAGGGTTTTATGTTTAGGCCAAATACCTAGGCCACCCTCCAAACCTCCTCAAACTATTGCGATCTCCTGTTTAGGCCTTTGCCCTTTGTAAGAACCTTATGTTTCGAAAGCCTTTGACCGAAAGTTCGGAATCAGCTTTATATGAAACTCAAGCAAGGACTTTGCCGTTTCGCTAAAGGCGATTCAACCATGATCATGGAGCATCGCCCGGGCGCCCAAATCTTTAACGAGCTAATGAGGTACTTAGTTTTCAAGTTCTCTTGTTATTAATCGTTGGATGAAAGCAACCCTTCTCATTGCCAATGTTTCTCACTAAGAAGAGTGAAATTAAAACGTTTTAAGACTGTTGAAGGCATTCCCAAATAGCGCCAGAAGATGCAGATTCAAGACGAACTTACGCCGAACTTACCAATCTGTCGAAGTCTAAACTCGACGGCAAACGTGCAATTCTCTTCGAATATGTCATCTCGATACTTCGAATTACTCCTTCGATCACCTTCTCTTTCAAAATCAGCGATATTTCGGCTTGAAAGTCGTAAATATTCACGATTGTAAGCAGCGAAATGTTGTACGTGTGTTCAGTAACTTGATAACAACGTAACAGGATGAATAACGGTTTTGCGCCACATTCGATTGATCTGTTTGCGACGTTACTAGGAAGTAAGGCAATCATTCGAATGTGACGTAAATCGATCCAAAATGGTGGCATCTGATTAATATGACAGTTACCTTACCTTTGTCAAAAAGTATACAGTATACTTTTTCGGCATCTCCTGAAAGCGGTAGAGTTGCACCTTGGCGTAATCTTTCTTTTGTCAAACCGTATCGTTGTTTCAGCTGTACAGAATCTCTTCAGATTCTGAAGAGATCTTTAGATTCCGAGATATAATCTGGAGTATGTCAAAAAAGGATTTTCCTATTCAGCTCTAAAGGTCTGGAATGAAATCCCAATAAGCATCAGGGAGCTTCCTAACTTGTGCTAATTCAAAAAACAACTAAAAACACATTTGATGATCTGAAAGCCAGTTAAAACACGACTCCCTGGAAGATCAGCAATGCCATTAGCCCTTGGATTTTTTCTTTTCGTATTTTTTCTTTTTGTGGTATTAGACATTTTACCTAAAGGGATATTCGTGTTTAAATAACGTTAAATAAATGAATAAAAAATAAAGAAAGGCTACACGCAGAAGCTAGTTGGCATACTCCCCAAGCAAAATTGATGTCTGTGGTAGAAAGAATACAGTTTTGCATGTGAAGAGAAGTTTACCTGTCTTAAACAACTTCATACTGGTGATAGTAACTAACAAGTCTCTCTATCGGACAAAGTAACTAACTACGTATAAAAGGTGACTACATTATCTTTTTCAAAATGTGAATAACTACTTCCTAGTCACCCCTAAAAATTGAAGTATATACGTATTATAAATCATGTGCATATAACATTAGTCTCATTTCAACGCAGTGCATTTTTTAAGCAATGTGCTGTAATGTCTTTCTTCATTCAGCTTCAGAGAAGTTGGTAATGAGCAAATCTCGTATCATCAACAAACATTGTAACTTCGTTTGGATTGATGGCAGCATTAAATTCGCATAAATGACCATTGTTGCTTTTCTTCTTTTCAAAGTTGATTGATTGGCATTTTGGAATGTTGATCTTGAGGCATTCTTCCATGCATTGTTGTGATGATGCAACATACTTTGATGCGATCTTCAATCCAGTAAGGCGTCTATTTGCATTTAATTCATCGATGAAAAACATTGGTCCAGAAATCTCTTTTCTATCATGCCATTCTTGTTGACCTAATCAGAAAATCATTTCATCATATCTACACCTGTTGAAATTAATAGTGTAAGGCCTGATTCCCATTAGGCAGAATATTCTACTCGCAGCGACCTTTTCCAGTCATCTGATTGGCTTGCAGAAAAGCGACGTCGCTCAAAATTAGAAACCCATTCAACTCTCCAGCGGAATCGTACTTACAAACAAAGGAAGATTTTTGCGAGAGGAATTTTCCGCCTAGTGGAAAGTAGGCTTAAGATAGTATTTTATTGCCAGACTATGGTTTCAAAAACGAAGCGATACAGAATCCCGCCGCTCTTATTGGTTAATTGCACATTTCCGACGGGTTTTCCCATAGCCTTGTGTAATTAGATACAATGAGACGTTTTTGTTGCCGCAGCAGCTGCTTTAGACCTGTGGATACAATAGAGTCAAATGAGATGACAGTTAAAGAATGTCATTGTTTAAATGCTGTGAGTCAAAATTAAAGCTATCAGGTACTGAAACTCATACTAACCTGTATTTTGTTGCACAGGAAAATATATAACCCTTGGTCTTATGCACTTACCCCCGCAAGCTCGGTTTGCACTATTAAGACCTCGGGCTTTATATTTTCGCGTGTAGCACAAAACCGGTTAGTATGTGCATAATGAGGGCCGACTCCATAAAAGCGTGCTGTACTGGACCTTGATTATTCAAACTAATAAATATCAACAAAATATTTGTGTCAGCATGGCCCTGATATCTACTGAGACGTTGCCTTGTCAGGTTGAGCTATGAGTACTTTCCAAAACATGGTTTTCAAAATGTTCATTGTTTGATATTGCCTTGCAATTTGAGCCATTCCCACCATTTTCTCGTTTCTGATTAGCAAAAGCTGAATTCCAAATAGGAACCTAATAATGATGATATAATTTGTTTTAAGTTGGCGACTGTACCGGGTGTCCCAAAAAAAAGTATCCGGATTTGGTCGACCCTAGCGATAAGCATATAGCGTGAATCAATCCGAAATGATTTTCAAAACATACCTCGATAGCCAACTTGAACATAGATACCTCGTTTGTTGATATCGGTGCACTGAGGGTGAAGATATTAATCTTCAAAGGAGAAATTTGCCTCCACCTCCAAACCAGAGCTTTGGCGCTTTGGCCTAAGCAAATTCTTGAAGCTCTGTGAATGAAATCAACAAAATTTGAAGACGGCAAAACAGATGTGTTTTCCAAAATACAGTTCATGTGAGACCTATCGTCAAGGGAGCCCCGAAATCAGCTTCATTCATCTCAATATCGACAATTTATTTAACACTTACTATTCACCGGTGAAGTACTCCCTTGAGCATCAACACACTTTTGACATCGTCGAATCATTTCTTGAAAAGAATTTGTTATCAGACCTCTCGAGATCAGGTTGATCATCGCGTATCTTCGAAGCTGATTTCCCGGGTGGGTCATCAACAAGAGAGGAGATATCTATTGGTCCCCAAAAGATCTCCAGACCTTCCTGTCGTGGCCCCCAAGAGATCTAATAAACAATCCTTTTCAAGGAATGATTCGACGATTTCAAAAGTGTATTGATGCTCAAGGGAGTACTTTCACCGGTGAATAGTATGTGTAAAATAAATCGTCGATATTGAGATGAATGAAGCTGATTTCGGAGCTCCCTTGACAATCGGTCTCACATAAACTGTATTTTGTAAAACCCATCTGTTGTGCCGTCCTCAGATTTTGTTGATTTTATTCATAGAGCTTCAAGAATTCCCTTAGGCCAAAGCGCCAAAGCTCTGGTTTGGAGGTGGAGGCAAATTTGTCCTTTGAAGATTGATATCTTCACTCTCAGTGCACCGAATTCAACAAACGAGGTATCTATGTTCAAGTTGGCTATTGAGGTATGTTTTGAAAATCATTTCGGTTTTGATTCGCGCTATATTCTTATCGCTAGGGTCGACCAAATCCGGATACTTTTTTTTGGGACACCCGGTAGTAGCAGCAGTGCTAATTAAACCCAACTATGTACAAAAGTAACCTATTTACATTAATCATAAAATCTAAAATATACATAGAAATGCCAACTAGATATAGCCAAGGATCGCTATGTATTTTTTGCAGAGCTTGCAGTTGCATTTGTCCAGCTTTTGATGAGCGTAACCCTTTGACTTCACGTAGAATCAATAATCAAGAAAGGGAGAAGGTACTGATTTTTTGCAAAGAAAGAATTTCATTAGACAAGTTCCAATCCATCTCTATGTATTTTTTACATATGGTGATCTGGAGCAAGAAACTAATTCTCTCACTAACTGCGAAGTGAACTATTTTAACTTCACTTTGGAATTCTTGTTTTTTTTTTGGGAAGTTGTAGCAAATAGTCGTCATAAAGGGTCTCATATCATGGCCATTCCTTCAAACTAAATCGTGACAGAAAGTATGTTTCAGTGAATTTTGATTTCATTGATTATCTTTTATTTCAATCTGTTGCTAAGGAGATCCAACCGCTCTCAAAGCTGATAAGATACTTTGCCCTCGAAACTTAGAGTATAGAATGAAGCATTGAAAATGTTTAAATCTTACCACTAGATGTCGACGATGGGCTACCGGTGCTCTGCGACGGAGCAATACTCAATATTGATGATGATGATGGTGATGATGATGATGATGATGATGATGATGATGATGATGATGATGATGATGTTGTTGATGATGATGATGATGATGATGATGATGATGATGATGATGATGATGATGATGATGATGATGATGATGATGATGATGATGATGATAATGATGATGATGATGATGACAGCGTAAGTGTTGGAGACGGTTCTGGAAGTATCACTGCAAAAGAGGAAGTCATATTTTCTCAGTCAAAGAACATTTATATGAATCTAATCAAGGAGAGCTAATTGGCAATGCTCTACGAATTGCATCTTAGTCATGGTCATGGTTAAGGTTTTAAATTCAGCTATTCTGGCCACGACTCGACTTTATATCATATCTTTAAGAGGGGCTGTTGTAGCTGGAAGTTGATGACATTACGTTCTTTAAGCTGAGCTATGGCAGCCGTAGAAATTTGTAGATTTGTACTGTACACGTATTTCTTTATAAGAAACTGCTCATAGGAAACTCAACTCTCAGATCGCCAAAAGTAGGAAACTCCAGTACTGAGATTGAGAAAATGTAACATAGGATATTACTTATTCTCACAAAGGAAATTCCTAGCATATTTTACTCCTATTCAGTACTATCTTGCTTGAAATGTACTTGAATAAAGTCTAAACATTGGCATAGCCTCAAAATACTTAGTTTTAAAATGTTCTGAATCGAACAGGTTGTATGCATGGAAAATGTTAAAGAACCTTTAAGAAACTAGTAAGAAACTCTGAGTACTGAAAATCTGGTAGTTCTAATGAGCTTTCAGTAGTGGGCTAAGTTTTTTAGTTTCTCATAAAATGATGCGCGAAGCTATAGCTTCAAGTCCTTCTATTGTTGTTGAAAAAGTGTTTACAAAATTTTATCGTTGTTATTTGATCAGTTTAAGTTTCTTCTAAAGCAACAGTACATAAGGAATTGAATGCAATTCAGGAAGCAGCTTGTAAGCAAAGGAACAAAAATTTACCAAAGATTTTGTTGAACTCTGATCATAGATTACATGATTAATCTTTGAACTCGGCCTTGTGAGTACAAATTATCATAGAAAGTAAACAAATTAAGTATAAGTAATTTTGCTATGAACAGAGATTGGATCCACACTACGTTTTGGGCTTAAGTCTATCATCACGTGATGACAACAGGTTTACCGTAAAAGCTCTATTAAGACCCCCCTCTCTATCAAGCCCCCTCTCTAATAAGTCCCTTCCCTCTGAGCCAAAATTTGAAATAAGCCCCTCTCTCTTTTAACCCTATTTCAACCGGGGGGCGTAACTTTCTTTAATAGCTCCTAAACGATGACAGCTATGGCACTGAAACTCCGTGACTTTTCCTGAAATTTAACTGGCAATCAGAAAATAAAAAGTTCAATGCCTATTGTTAGACCACGTGACCACCAGATGCCCATATTTGGAGAGTGGTCACAAAGAAAATCGTGAAAACTGCTCTAGTTTCTTCATTTCGTGCCAAAACTCACCAATATATATATACCATTCACTTTGTCTCGATGAGTACTTTCATTTGATATGTAATTTATCTATATTTGCTGACGTCAACAATTTATAATTTCTATGACGTCATAAATCTTTATGACGTCATATTCCTAATGAATTAGAAATTTTTATATGAAAAATCATGTAATGACTTGAAATATTGATAAGACTATTTGATTTCATCAAAATTATGCGAAGTTGATGATGTTTAAGCATTATTATAGAGGAAACAATTTTGCATTGAATCGAATTACCGTTATTTATTTAGTTAATTAATTAGGAACCACAAATATTCATACAAAACTGAATGAAATCTCAAACTAAGGCTATCAAGTAAGTATCTGGATAGTTTTTAGCCCATTTTAGCAAGTTATTTAATGTAAATCTAGTTTTTTTTCTAATAGCTCAATTTCGTCAAAATTTGCCCTATTTTTGGTTGCCTAGCAACCAATCACGTGATTAGAAATTAGTTAATGCAATTTTTGGATTCCCCTTTGTTCAATTATGACACAGTGCAAGTTTCATTGTCATAGCTATTATAGTTTTGAAGATAATTAGGGGGGCGAAAAATGCCCCCTGTAGAAATTCACTTTTTTTTTCACTGGGTTAAAATAGGATTAAGCCCCCCCCCCCACTTATACAAGATTCTAGAATTTACCAAATATTTTCCATTTATTTAGCTACACAACCTTGCATGTTAATTTAGGCATGTTTTGGAATAAATGATGTGTCGAATTTACGTATTTCAGCCGTAAAATTGTACCTTGATTCCGCAAAATATGGGATAAAAGAACTGAAAAGCTACCAAATATATCCTTGTCACTTGATTTTGTGAATAAGCCCACCCTCTCTAATAAGCCCCTCTCTATTAAGCCCCCCCTCTGGAAGGTCCGAAATTAAATAAGCCCCCCGGGGGCTTAATAGAGCTTTTACGGTAAGCCCGAAACGTCGTTTGAAACAAGTGATAAAGGGCTTAAACCCGAAACGTCGTTTGGAGTATAGCTCTGTTCAAAGCAGAATCATTTAAACTTAATTTGTTTATTTTCGATGAGACATTGTGTAACACGCATACAAAGGTATTGTTGTTCAATTACAAATCATCATAGCCTTTCTAAATTGGCAAACCCTACATTTAAAGTAAATCAACGGGGTTAAAATAAAACTTAGCTAAGGGGACTTGGAATCTAAATATAACCTATTGTATTTAATGTTTTTGATCTATGAAAACAATAAGAAGACAAGTGGTGCCTGCCGTTCTTTTGTGCTATGTTTAGACTATGTCGCTATATCTCCGTTCATTTACTTTAAAGACTACCTCGTGGTGAACATGAATTCTTACCTTCAACAAATCCAAAAGGAGCTCCGTCACAGACACTAAGTTTCATGAATGTGATATCTTTTATGATCCAACAGAAACTATAGGTTGCTGTCTTGTATTCGTAACTGGCAAAATTCTTGTTGAACGTAAAGGTGAAAGTGCAGTCACCTGAAAATAAATTTCTACTCAGTGAATATGCAACTGAAGTTTTGAAAACTTTTCTTTTCTTGAATCATTCCGTGATGAGAGGAGAGGAGCACCTCATTGGAAATAGCTCTGAATGGTATCATTTTGCTCAAAAGGTTGGAGAATCTTTAAATAGGCTGGTAAAAATTGTCATTCTATTTTTCCTTGAATTGAAGACAGGAAGCCCAGGCAATAAGGTAACTCAACAATGATGAGTTTACATTAATTTCATACTACCTTTGTGCGTTATTTGTTGACCTTTCCACGGCTGTGTTGTATCTCATTGACTGCCGCACTGCACTACATAATTGTTCGAATGCGAGAGTTAGATACAAAATAATTTGCTGGTATTCTAATAGGTAAGCAAGGAGTGAAACTTATCTAAAGCCAAATTCAATAAACCGTTTTTTCTTCGCTCGTAATCCGGCATCCATGCTCCAAATTCGCAACGCAACATATCAAAATTTTCCTCAATTTTGTAAAGCTCAAGTTTTTGCAATAATATTTCATGATTCACCGTGTCAAAAAGCCCTTTTGAGGTCCACAAAGGTAACTGCAGTGTATTTACCACCCTCTAAATTCAAGTACCAATCATTAGTGCACTTACACAAACACGACAGAACAGAATGCAACTGCCTGCAAGCTGATTGTTCACCGAAAATGGTTTGTTGGAATCTAGGTAGTGGTACAGCTGGTCACAAATTAGTTCTCAAAAAGGCGCGAGACAACCGGTAGAACAGAAATTGGGTGAAAGTTAGAGCTTTCATCGTCAGGACCAACCTTAAATACTGGTGCAACCCTTGCTATCTTCCAACAGTCATCAAAAATGCCTAAAGATAGAGGCAAGTTAAAGAGTTGATTCTGCTGCTGATCTAAAATTGGTATTCCTGCCTTGAGAAAAAAGCTGGAAATTCGATCTAGGCCAGACCCCTGTGAAGTCTTAAATTTATTTATTGTTTTCAGAAACTCTTGAGGCTGCATTGGCGAGAATGTGAAACGAGCAGCCGTTAGATTTACATCATGGTCTTCTTTCAAGAGAGTATTTTCCTCATCAGGAATTTTTCTACTCAACTTGTCCCCAACTGAACAGAAGTACTCATTCATAGAATTGGCTATGCTTTCCGAATCCTTAATTACTGTGTCCCCTACCTTTAGGGATTGGATTTGAGTTGACTTTGATCACTTTTTGACGAGTTTGTTGATTGTCGACCACGTCTGTTTTAGGTCACCTTCACACTCATTAAGTTTATTTGTAAAGTATTCTCTCCTTAACCGAGAATTCATATTATTAGCCTGATTTCTAACTTGTCTATAGGCTCAGATATAGGATATTGCCTTGACCGCTGAATTCTTATTTCTATCTCTAGTTCGAAACAGAGCCTTCAGATAAGGAGATAGCCTCAAAATATAAGGTCAAAATCCTGAAGTTTACTTGTAACGTAGCCCTACTTTTTTCCTCCAAATCTTTACACAGGTGATCAGAATCACGATATTTTACAAAGCGGCTCTACCTTTTTCCACCGAATTTATGTAAAAACAACCAGAATTACCATTTTTCATTAGTTTTGCGATATCTGTGCCCGGCCAATATCTGAAGCCAAAGCGGTTTTAACTTTTCCAAGCAATCGCCACTTTCCTGTTTTTTGGCTAAAATTACCCAGACTGTAAAGTTTTTTCAATGCGCAGAGAACATTAGTTTGAACTCCGAAAAATTGCGCAGAAAAACAATTCTATCGCAAACAACTTTTGCGCGGAATCTAACGCTAAATGCCACATTTGCGCCTAGATCTCCGCTGCAGCCTACTCCAAGAGCCCCTCGCCTCGCCTGTCTCTCGCATTATTCTTGCTTTTGCTTCATCAAGCCATCCATACAAAGATCAGAGCTACTAGGATTGTATTGAAACTGCTCCGTTCTGGGCAGAAGCAAAATTTGCAAGCCTTTTTTTTTTAAACTGCGCGGGTAACGCAGCAAACTGCTCGGAAAACCTGCGCAGAAATTGGTCTATCAAAGAATTTTGCGCAGACAGAAAACGAGCCAGAAATTTTTGCGCGGGGAACGCGTTCCCCGCGCAGACCAAACTTTACAGTCTGGAAAATTACCAATTTCTTTCTAAAACAGCATTTGATCGGAACTACAGGTATTTGGGACAAAGTCTTCGGTGATACAGTAAGTTACATATGTCCACCATAATGAAGAAGGATAATGCCGGAGATTTGTCATCCAAACTGACCATTTTTTAGGACAAAGAAAGTGCAGAATTTTTTGGTGAACTGCGTGCTTTTCGACAAAGGTAGGGGCAATACTCCCAACCTGACGTGCCTGCCATTTATCATATTGATTGATAACCTAGTTTTCCCATTTAATAACTAGCGTGGTGTACTTTTAAACCTACACATTATCCTACCAGGCATATCAGTCACTCCTTTGCCGTGTTGGCCATCAGAGACTGAGAAATAGGGATCAAAATGGGAGTCAGCTTTGCTGTTGCAACAAATTCTTGAGACCATGCACCTTTTGTGTAAATGTCATTAAGGTTACTGTAACCCTTAGAGCAAGAATTTTTTCGATTTTTCAGTTTTTGCCATATTCTGATGCTTCAAGTATTTAAGCACCGTTTCAGCCACCTCGCTTCACAAAACAAACCCAATTACTTGCAAATTTGAGCATTTTGAAAGAAGCACTCATATTTTTCAGAAATTGCGCGAACAGGCATAAGGGGATTAAGGTAAACTCACTTGACCTTGCAAATGATTCGCACGGTAAAGATTGCGGCAAGACTTTTTTATTAGGATGCATAGTGGTCTTTTTTTATATATACAATCTAAACATTTACAATTCAACAAAACATATTTACATCAACGATATCATTGGGAGCATGATAGGCATGGCTACCCTAAATGATCTTTAACGAAAAACAATACAGATACTAAAGTAGTGGTCTTTAATCGAATACCAATTGTGGTCTTTAATCGAATACCAACAGAATGGTTAAGGATTCGCGGTTAGAGCGCAATGCATCTTGGTAAACATTCTCTAACAGCCATCTTTGGCATAATGGTCTATTGGAAGTGAAACCTTCAGATGAAAAACTTGCAGTTGAATCGAAATCTCAGACAACGTTTCAATGCAGCTGCTATATACAAATAAGTCCAATGCAGTTGAACAAGGGCAGATTTTGTAATACAATAGCATCAGTCGCTTTACTTCACACCTCAATTCAAAGAGATTAGCGAATGCAGACGAAAGGAATTCCCTCAAGCAGAAAATCAAAACAAATGAAGCCGCAACGTTGCCCTGAAACCAGTACGGCGAACTATCGTTTGGTGCGGGCGAAGATAGTTTTTTAAGAGAAGGTATGTGCTTAAGATGAAAGAAGAAGGGTAAATCTACAGTTCTGTCTCGCGGATTTTGTTTATTTGACAAGAAACCGAGCAGAGAGCATTACAATTTTTGCATATCTATTGCTCAGACGTACGCAGTGACTCCTCAGCTCCTGAATCAAATAAACAAAATCCGCGAGACATCACTTTAGATTTACCCTTCTTCTTTCATCTTAAGCACATAGAGTAATATCGCCCCTATCAGACCACCATCGATTCCGTGTTGTGCAACGGCCTTGAATAAAATGTTAGAATTGAAAGGGAGCTTGGACCTAGCTAATCCAAAAAGCACGCGAAAGTTGTTTGCTGATGTCATCTCTTTGATATTTCTTCGCTTTCGCTGTTTTGTTTTGCTCTGAAGTCTTGCAATAAGGTTTTAAAGTTGACCTACCTGCAACGAAGGTGTAAGTAGAATACACATTTCCTTTGATGTTTCCACACACCATGTCTATTTTGTGTCGTTTCTCGATATTTTTTTTTCATTTCATTTTCATTTTCATTTTATTAAGGAGGGTAGCCCTTCAACCAGAGTTGTTTTACAAGGGGCCCTCCACTTAAATACCTTAATATACAATTACATACTAAAAAGAATAATTACAATATAAAAACCATAATATAAAAACCTAATACAATATTTACAAAATCTAACATAAAAGAAAGGAAAAGGAAAAATTCCTAAATAGATCTTTTAAGACTATTCAGGGAAGATGCCTGTTTGGTATCGGCAGGAAGTTCATTCCACATTTTTGCTCCACGATAGGAAAAGCATTTTTGCCCATTACTTGACTTTTTCATGGGTAATCTTAAATCTGTCTCAGAATTGCGCAGGACATACGTAGAGCACTTTGAGCTTCGGGTGAAAAGGTCACAGAAGTATTGAGGAGCCAGTTCATGCAGGGACTTGAAGACCATTATTTTAGATTCACTAGCGATGAGTTGTTCAATGGTCTTCCAGCCCAGATGGTCGATAAGTGGTCTGCTTGGGGTATCAAAGCTGCTGTTGGTTATAATCCTTGCAGCTCGGTTTTGAAGTTTTTGCAGCTGATTAAGCTCAGTCGAACCGGCACAACCCCAAACAGAGCAACAATATCGAAGGTGTGGCTCGACAATAGCTGTGTAAAGAGTCTTCAATGTTTCCTTCGGTAGGAACGTCTTGGCATGTTTTAAAAAGCCAATAGCTCTAGAAACTTTGGAAGAGACAGTCTTGATGTGTTCCTTCCAGTTAAGAGAGTTGTCGATCTGCACACCAAGGTATTTTGTTTTTTGGATTATTTCGAGCTCATTCTCGCGAATTTTCAAATCCAAGTCTTCATTTCGATTTTTAAGGATATTATGCCTTTGCTTGGTGGAGACAAGCATGGAATTTGTTTTTGCAACGTTTAAGGAGAGCTTGCTGCCTTGAAGCCAAGTATCCAGTTGTTTGAGGTCGTTATTAATGGCCTCGTTCAACACATTTATGTCCGAAGACTGGTAGCACAGACTTGTGTCATCAGCATACATGGAAACAGCTGAATTTTGGACAGCTTGCGGCAGATCATTGATATAAATAAGGAAAAGAAGGAGACCCAGACATGAGCCTTGGGGAACACCAACATCTATACCCTCAATTTTTGAGCTGACACCGTTGACCCGACAGAATTGTTTTCGATTGCACAGGTATGATCTGAACCATGCGAGTTCCCGTTGTTGGACTCCGTAGTGCACCAATTTCTGGCAGAGAATCTCATGGTCAACAGTGTCAAAAGTTTTTTAAGATCAATGAAAACAAGGCCTACAAGCTTACCAAGATCCAGCCCATTCATTGTACCAGTCATCTGTATTCTTAAGTAAGTGAGTTACAGTAGAATGGAGGCGTAAGTAGGCAGATTGGCCAGATGAAAACAAACCATTATCTTCCATATGCTGGTACACCTGATTGGTTACAAGTTTTTCAAAGAGCCTTGAAATGACAGGTAAGACTGATATAGGGCGATAATTTGACTTTTCAGCCCTATCTCCATTTTTATAAATAGGAGTAACCCTAGCAGATATCTCTTTCAATTAATATAGAATAATCTGCATGAATGTTTCCTCCAACTCTTCTAGTTTCATATCCAAAGAAATTTCGAGAATCGCACACAAATTACGAGACCTAAGGCTCCTTTTGGAAGAGCACTGCAACTGACATTATGTCCCCAGGTGCGTCCACCGCGTGAAACCCTTGACTATTGACTATTGACACATCGTGTGGTTAGAGTTGACTGAGGTCAAGGCTTAGAGAGTGAAAAGCGGGAGTGAAATTAACAATATTTTGAAATCATTTTCAGTCAAATTAGAATTGGTCATGTAACTTTCTGGCTTTCTGGGAAAGTAAAAAATACTTTGTTGAAGTGTCAACTATGAAGTGATTTGCTGGACAAAATGTTCGATGCACTGACTGGTCTGTCGAGTCATCATGTTGACTAGTCAAGTCATCGTATCAACTGTTCGAGTCTTTGAATCGTAGTGTTGACTCATCGAGTAGTTATTTCGAATCGTCTGGTCTCAGTGTCGATTCGCGGTGGCCTTGGGTCGAGTCGAGTCGTTGTGTCAATGTGTCGACTTGTTGAGTCGTTGTTTCGGTTGAGTAAAATGCCACTTTGCCAACTCATCGTGTCGACTTGTCGAGTCATCGAGTCGAGTTGTCGAGTCGGGTTGTCGAGTCGTCGAGTCGAGTTGTCGAGTCGGGTTGTCGAGTCGTCGAGTCGAGTTGTCGAGTCGTCGAGTCGAGTTGTCGAACAAGTAGTCGAGTCGAGTCGTCGAGTGATGATCAGAAGGAGGTTATTCTATAGATTCCAAATTGAGGCTGCGCACTTCTTCCTCTGCTTTGCAACGCACGTGTTTGCAACCCACATGCAATACAATACGCAAGAACACGAGCATGGTAAAAACATGGCCGAGAGAAGGTTGCAGCAAATTAGGGAATACCTTCGAGTTGGATTGCAAACTGTAATCACACGATTCGATGAAGGACTGTTCGAAAGGCCAGATGGCCATGATTATTTGTGTACTCATGTGGATCGTATGTTGAATGTGCTGGCACATGCTGCAACATTGTATAACATTCCAGTAGAGATAGAAGAAACGTTGCAAACAGCGCGCCAGATGTTACTGCAACATAATCCTGAAAATAATCCGGCTGTCTTCAGAAGTTCTGGCAACCGTGGTCGGCCATCAGTTATTATCCATAGCGAGCAGCTAGAATTGTACTTAGGGTATGGCTTTTCACAGACGAAAATTGCACAAATGTTCGGTGTTTCCACGAAGACCATTCAACGACGCATTTTGGAATTTGGTATTGTTGTGACATCACATGATGAGTTGGCTGATATGGAACTCGACACTGTTGTGTAAGTATAATATTTTTTATCTATTAGAATGAAATGTAAGAGAGGGTAACAACGTTTCGCTAACAATGAACTTCATGAATATCTTGGCCGGGTTTGGCCATTTTTCATATTGCCAGAAATTTCCTGTTTTCCTTCCCTGACATGATATTTGCAGTCCCCGTGCTGAATTTCCCGGATACATTTTCAATGTCCAACGGGGTCGTTGCAAACGGGGGGGGGTGGGTTGGTAGTAATAGGTTTGTGAGGAAGTTTTGTGACTTTTGTGATCCTTCTTTTTTCAGAAATGATATCCTAAGATCGTTCCCAAACTGTGGATACCGAAACATGCGGGGTCATCTTCGAGCAAGGGGACTTCTCATTCAGTGGAACAGAATAAAGGACAGCATGAGAAGAGTTTGCCCTGAAGGAATACTGTCACGGTCATTGCAACTCACTGCAGTTCATCGCAGAACCTACTCAGTCAGGTCTCCACTTTCTCTATGGCATATAGATGGAAACCACAAGTTGATAAGGTTGAGTTTTAAGCTTTCTAAGCGATCTAAAGTTTAATAAGCCAGGGAAACAAAATTATGCCATACAACATTTAATTTGTTATACATAGCTAACTGCTGGACCGCCAAGCGAAAGAAAACATGTGCTCACTATACCAAAATGCATTGCCAGTGCACTCATTTCATATTGGTTTTTCCATGACACATTTTTTCTCAGCAAGTGAACTTTGCTCTGCATCGTGCATTCCTACACCTGGTAAACGCAAGCACCATGCACAGAAAAGAACTACACCGAAACTCAATGGTCTGTGGTCTAAACCTTGTTTTGCACGGGACATACTGTCGACTATGTTTTGGCATAGTGCAAAAGCCAGGCAAAAGTGCAGATCTTCCTGAAACATAGTGTCTTTCCTTCGATATACAGTCGCATGCAAATTCATATACGCCCCCCGAGGGAGAGGGAGTCAATTGAACCCCAACATCCACAATAAATCACCAAAGATTCATTTTCCAACTTTCTTTCAGATGGGGCTTCGTTGTTCATGGCGGAATAGATGGTTTCTCAAGACAAATCATGTATTTGCAATGCAGCTGTAACAACAAAGCTGCCACGGTGTTGCAGTTATTTCAACGTGCCGTTGAGCAATTCGGCCTGCCGTCTAGGGTCAGAGGTGACAAGGGTGTAGAGAATGTAGACGTTGCTTGGCTAATGTACACCCATCCGAATAGAGGTCCAGACCGTGGCAGTTTTATAGCAGGAAGAAGCTGTCACAATCAGAGAATCGAAAGACTCTGGAGAGATGTCTTCACGGGGTGTCTTTATGTCTTTTACAGCCTTTTCTCGTACATGGAGAACGAAAATCTTCTTGACATTAGCAATGATGTACACCTGTTTGCACTGCGTTACGTCTTTGAGCCAAGAATAAATGCACTTTTGGTTGAGTTTGCTGAAGGGTGGAATCACCATCCATTATCGACGGAAGGAAATATGTCGCCAGTACAATTGTGGCTATGGGGACTGCACAGGAATGTTGAGGAGTGGGATGAGCAGTTGGATGAGGTATGGGATGACCAGAACTAATTTAGAGATGAATACCGGGTGAGTAAAAAACACCCGGCGTTTGAAAGGCTACTGCTCCCTGAGTATATAAGCAATGATATTTTGCAATATCTGATTGAATAGCTAACACGTTCAGTTATTTTTAGAATTTTTCCTGGCTAAACTCGGTCACTCAGTTCAGATTCTGTAAGCGACTTTCTAAAGAAGAATTTTCTTTCACTAAACCTTAAAAAACGTGCTAAAATTACAAGCAAGTTTTCGTAATGCCGTAATGTGTTTACCTCACAGCGATGACATTAGCAAGCTTTAGCACGTGCTTCCCTCGTGTCTGATTGAAAAGTCTTTCCCCTAATATGAATAAGATATTCAGGAACACATCCAAGAGTCACTAGTGCTAAGAAGGAGAAAAAAGGGAAATCTTGCTTGGTGTTTTCACTCGATCCCACTTCGACCGGAAGGAACGGCCGATTAAAGCCGGGTAAATTACTGAACCTAATTGGACGTACCGGAGATAAAACAAGACAGTTTAAATATCATAACTGTGATATTCAGGGAACACAATTTTTTCAAACGTCAGGCGTTTTTTTTTTTACCCGCCCGGGATCATTCAGGTGCCAAAAGCTGAATTGTCAGAAGACCCAAAATGATTTATCAGTACGTGAAAATTCATGTATACTGATAATAAAGACATGTCTTCATCAAAAGGTGACGAGAACAAAGGTCAAATGAAATGAAGCCGCAATTTTAAGAAATTGTATTTAATTTTTTCACACATTACGCTGAGAATTGACAATATGCTTGTTATGTATTATCACATATTATAACTTTTGCAATATCAGAATCCATTATGGTCGTACATCTCTTAAAATCCTATATGGTACAGGCACCAAATTTTGGTGGGTTGCAATGTCGCTAACTGCAGTAATCACCTTGATAGAAGAAACTCATGTATGAGCAGCAGGCTGTACTGTTTCTTATGAGACAACCAAATTGTAAAAACATGCTGATGAGTTATCTTATAAGAAACTACATTAAAAACGAAAACTTTCGGTCCGAAAGTTTTCGAATTTAATGTATGATATAATAAGCATCATCATCATCTATAAATGTTTTAGCGGCTAACCGTCATTATGTCCTTCACTAAATTTCGCCACAATCTTCTGTCCTCAGCAAGTCCCTCTAGTGTTGAGGCCCCCTACGGGATCTCGGGCTCCGAGTCTCCAAGGCGTATTTTAATGGGCTCCGGACTCTCAAAGACAAAATTGCTGTGCTCCAGAGCTCCATTGCATGCTCTTCTAGGCTCCAGGGGCTCTATTTCTTAAAATTCGAGAAAATTGCCATAGGAATTGTCTGGGCTCCAGGGCTCCTAGCTTTCAAAATGATGGGCTCCAGGGCTCCAGCGACCCCCCCCCCTTCGGGGGCCTCAGTGTTGCAATTGTTTCCTCTGGTGTCTTAAACTTAGTTTGAAATCTACCATTGCGAGATCTAACTGACGCAATGCGAGATCTAACTGGATAGACCTTGAGCTATCTGATAAAAGTAGCAGTTAAAAATAGCAAGTGCAATAAGTTCGTGTAAGTGAGTTTCTTAAATACGCCTTTTCCCTGCAATGCTACTTGGGACGTCAAATATCAGTGTAAAAATAACAGACAACAAAAGTAAGCATGGTATAGCTCTAAAATTAGTTTCGTGAAAAATTATCTTCATATATTATGTTCCTTTATCTACAGGAGAACACTTAACCAAATGATATCCCTTGAATCACGTTCTTGGCAGGATGATGATTAAACATTCTAAAATATTCCAATAAATAGATTATATATTAACTTCCTACAGGTTACTGCAGCGGAGTATGGTATTGATTGGCATGGCCCACTACCAGATGGGAACTGGAATGAAGACAGTCAGAGGGAGATTGCTGTTCCTCAAGTTAACCTGCCTATGAATGCAGAAGTTTTCCAAGCCATCAATCCAGTAGCTAACAGTCAAACATTTGGACTTGATATCTACATGCAACTAGTGCAGTCTATCATTGATTCCTTTGCAGCATAGCTTTTGCACATAAATAATAGCATAGATTCCTCTACCTTATCAAGGGCGAGGGGCATTTCACTCCCAAAAATCTCGTACACCTTTGGCAAAAATCCTTTTGTTTCCAAGAAAAATCCATCAAAAATCCGTATAAATCCTTTTGTTCTGAAAAAATCTCATACGCTTTTTCCAATGAGTGAAGTGCCCCTCGATCAAGGACTACCAAGTCACTGCAAACAATAAAATTTTGCTACGGTGGAGCAGCTTAACCAAACCATTAAATATCATTTTGCTAGGTATAAGTAACCCATCAAAATACCAGTCACTAAGCACTACACCATATCTTTCAGTAATCTCATATCATTTGAAGCAAAATTGGAGGTGAATTCACGGTCGGGTGGGTCTTCATCAGGGAGCGCCGAGTCTTCGTGGCCTAAGCTACGCATAAAAAGCGACAAAAACATTTGATCTTATGGCATAGTATTTTGCATTGGGCTACCCAGGATAACATAACATCAACATAACATAACATACAAGTTTCTGAAAAGAGCTATGAAAAAGTGTTCATCCTGAACCAAATCCTTGGCAGCCATGCTTGAGGGCCGCATCAAAAACCTGAAAGAATTTTGCTCTTGATGAAATCACGGTTGGCAAGCGGATTATTGACAAACACGATGCTGCTTCAGGCATGTTGGCTTCTTCGTTGTCTTCCGGAAGGTATGTAATTGTTATCTTGTGTGGGAGTCCACGGGGAGGTATTGATTTGTAGCCAGTTACAAACTGGAGTAAATTCGCCAACTTATCTTCATCTGCTTCATCAATATACTCCATAAACCACGTATGGCTCTGTTTTCTACCAAACTCTGCTGGGGGGTGGGCAAAAATGAAAGACTTCAACTTTGCACTTGAAAGCCTTTTGTTTTGTGTATAGCACAGTAGACCATAGCACAACTCAGGGTTACTGCGCATCAGTGGTAAGAAGCCAAGTAAGGCAAGACCTTCTCCGATCTTGTCGATTTCAAACTTTCTGGAAAGAAGGATTTCATTTTCAATCAAATGCTGAAGAAGAAGAGGTACATCATTCTTTGTGATTACTTTGTTTATTGGCCAATGTGATGCAGATATAAGGGACCAGTAGGCCTCATTGAGAGGATCTTTCTCCAGCACATCATCCACTGACTCACAAGTTTCCAGCTTCTGGATGAGGTCTATCAAGTTTTCACTTGCTAAAGGGAAAAAGGAAGAAGATGGCAGGTGGGTGAAAAAATTAGGCCCAAAAGATTGCAGAAAATATGGAGATAAGAACTTACAGGTCACCCCCAACACCTGATAATCCCTAAGTCCTCATGGTTTGTGTGCAATAGCACTGCGCATGCTTGCATTGATGTGTTTATTGGATAATTATTTGAAGACTCTACTCTAATTGATTTTTTAGCGTAAATGGCTTGATCCGGATTAGTGTGGTTTATGTGATTCCAATGTGTACTTTACCAGTGCCTATAACTAAAATCCCTTTTCTCAGGAATCACAAATCCACGAGGTACAGGTACGAAAAAGCTATTTTGTACCCTTTGAGCCAATCGAATTGCTCGAAAAATTGCACATGGCTGGGACAGACTTGGAGCTTGGAATAAGAGTTCCAAATTCTTTGTATGTGTCCTAGTCCGTCTTTTATAGCAAAATACG
The DNA here is from genome assembly GCA_964020215.1 of Aurelia sp. 3 sensu Dawson et al. (2005). NCBI lineage: Eukaryota > Metazoa > Cnidaria > Scyphozoa > Semaeostomeae > Ulmaridae > Aurelia > Aurelia sp. 3 sensu Dawson et al. (2005). The sequence continues at coordinate 10,609,186 of OZ026588.1, forward strand.
ACTGTGGGAGGGAGAAAACTTATTTTCTCATTTTTGACAGCTTGTAGTTTCGAAGGCAGAAAAAATTTGAAAAACTCCAGACACACTCTAAAAGCTTAGGATCTGCACTTCCTGCTGATGTATGTAAGTCAGATTTTGTTACTTCAAACACAAGGGTACAAAATAGCTTTTGAAGGTGATACACTCTTTTAAGCAATAAATTTGCCTGTAAAATATCATTTTACAATATTTGTCAATAATTTTGATATTGGTTAGAATCCCCAAATTCTTGTGCATCTAATGATGTACAGTTTACATAGATCCCGTTAATAGTTTGTCTTCTAGGGAGCAAAAACCAAACTTTGTGTCACAAACTTTTACCGTAACCTTAGGGTTGCAATAAGTATCAGACTAGTGTTTAGATTAAGCAATTTGGTGTGCATGTATATATATTACCTGCATTTTCTGGGATATCTTTTTTCTCCAAATGGGTTGCTATCAGGTCTTGGTCTGCTGATGTCAAGTAGTAATACACTGCAGGTGAGAGGGCATGGAAACTTGGTCCAGATTGCAACAGTGAGTGGGCAATAGCCAATCCAGCTAGTTTGAAAAGCAGCCCTTTACTGCTATCTCTCACAGGTACCAATGCATATTCATTACCCTCAAACAACCTTGATTGAATCTGCCCAAACACAATCTCAAAGAACTCTGCCTTTATTGCACCAGCATCTAACCCTGGTTCACCCTGAAAAGTGACACACAAACTCTTGAGAAGCCTTTCAGGATCACTTAAACTCTTCTTATAAAAAGAGAGTGCACCACTCCAAACTTCTTCTCTCTCTACTGTCAATGAAATTTCATCATGCTTTTTCAGGTTATGTGCAAATTTGTCTAGTAGACTTTCTATGTTGTTGCCCTGTATATCATCATCACATTTTAGATCTTCATCACATTTTCTTTGGCTGCTACCTGCATCTGTTTCATCACACAAAGTGCCTGCTGCTTCTTGCAGTGTAGTAGATGTAGTTATGGCTGTATTGATTTTGGCACTGGTAGCATCAGGGAACAATTTTTGCAGCTCTTGTGCCCAATCATCTTTTAGTGTAAGATCAATGCATCCAGAGTCCTCATCAAAATTAACTGTAGGCCAGTCAGAATCATCATCATCTTGAATCTCTGAAATGGCAGCATTTCTGCTACTGCACCCACCTCCACATACATCTATATGCTTCCTCATATCCTGTATTGGCACTTTTTCATAACAATTTACACATTCTGTTGTGACCTGCATCTCTGTGGTAGAAGATGTGACCATCTCAGTACTAAGATCACTCTGAATTGGTATGACATATATGGTTGCAGTTGTTGACACAATGTCTCTGAGATATGGAACACTGTATCCTGATTGCCTCACTGGGATCGCTACAAGAGGGCGATTTGCTCCTCCCCTATCTGCACGGAGTAACTCAAATGCTCCTCTTTGGCTTGCTAACTTTGGAAAATTCTTCTCCAAAGTTTCTTTGACATGGTCAAAGCTGCCATTTTTGTCAAACACAATTCTCTTTTTACCTAATCCAGCACTGGTCAATGTACTTGATTCAAGCATTGAAGGTGTCTTTCTTGTTGAAGACTTGGACAGGACACAGAAATCATGGGTCCATGTGTCCTTTACAACAATGGGTATAACAGTCTTTGCCCTTTTCCTTGGTCTTTGACCTGGATTCCCCGGCTGTCTGTTGTTGTATGGCATAAAAGCAGCTCTGCAATGAAAGATAGTTTCAGTTTCATGCAATTTTAAAATTCCACTGCATACAATGCAAGATAACGAAAGTTACAAGATAGTTAAATAAAGTGCGTGGAACTGACAAACTAATACAAGGCAGATATGTAATACAGAAGCAATAAAACTGTATAGTAGGTAGGCTTATCAAGGAGAGAGTACCCCACTATGTAAAATTGATTGGCAAATTCTTTCAATATATAATTTTTTTCAATGGGTAAATTCTTTAAAAATTTAACCTATCTAACTATGGACAGAGGCTGAATGGGAACCTTTATGATGTGTAAAATTGTTTTCAAAGAAAAAAGTTTTAGTTTGGGACAAAAACTACAAGCTGGAGAGGGGGAACTTTTCATCTCCAAGGGAAATGTTATTCCAGCATTTTGCTCAACGTAACAAACTGGCATGAGACCACAAATGGCATGTATGATATGAATGAACAGATTCAATTACCTAATGCAAAGAAAAAATGAAAATAAGAGGGAGAATTTTGTTCATAATCATCGACAAAACATAGCAATTTCAGCTGAAGAAGATCACGTAGCCTTAAAATCTTCAAGTCTGAAAAGATTTAAGAGGAAGAAGAAGAAAATCTTTAAAATAAAATTGCCTTTTTTATCCTTTGCTGTAACAAAACACAAGATAAGTCTCATAAGAATAATATTCTCTGGCACATAGTAAGTCTCATAGACATAGGAAAGACTCCAAACTAAAATAACATACTGCAGGAAAGGTGACAATAAAGAACTATAAAGACAAATCAAAACGTTAATGAGTTAAGTAGTGTTTAACTTTGAAAAAATGCCTTTGAAAAAAAGGCTAAACTGTTATGCAAGATCTCAGCCTGGCTGCCATATATTAAACAGTGTCACAAGTTTGCCCCTTAATAATATGATTAAAAATCACGTGAAAGAAACTGTCAATTAATGTGCATACCTGAAGTTAGCTTGAGCTCTAGAAATGACGTTGTCGCTTGTTGGAGCTCTAGGAAACCCCAGACTGGTGTTGTTGTTGGTTGATGGCCTAACTTGTATTCCATTGCCAGCTGGAGCAACTGCCCCTTGCACAGAATTTTGCGATCCAACGTTGGCTTCCCTGTTTTGAATATTTCCTATTTGATCAAAAGCATTCCGCAAAATTGCTCGAATCTCATCTGCGTCCACTCGGTTATCCATAACAGCTGCTGCTTTCCAAAACACGTGTGCTGGAAAGAAGAGGAAGAAGTGCACAGCCTCAATTTGGAACCTATAGAATGACCTCCTTCTGAACATCACTCGACAACTCGACTCGACGACTCGACAACCCGACTCGACAACTCGACTCGATGACTCGACAAGTCGACACGATGAGTTGGCAAAGTGGCATTTTACTCAACCGAAACAACGACTCAACAAGTCGACACATTGACACAACGACTCGACTCGACCCAAGGCCACCGCGAATCGACACTGAGACCAGACGATTCGAAATAACTACTCGATGAGTCAACACTACGATTCAAAGACTCGAACAGTTGATACGATGACTTGACTAGTCAACATGATGACTCGACAGACCAGTCAGTGCATCGAACATTTTGTCCAGCAAATCACTTCATAGTCAACGGCCTTGAAAAGATTTGATGTGCTAAATTCATCGTTCTTCTGCGGTGGTCTGATAAGGGCGATACGGCCTAATTTATGCGTTTCAGACCTATCCGTATTTGTGTGGTTCCAGCATGACAACAAAGAAACGGATGGAACAAATCTCACATTGAGGTTTGTAGCAAGAGTTGAGAAGCCCATTCAAAGTGAGTTCTCTTCCAGAACTGCTTTGACCTCTCCGAAAATCTTAGTTTTCTGAAACGTGGTCTGATAAGGGCGATAGTTCTCTACCTTCTCTTAAAAACCTACCTTCGCCCGAACCTAACGAGAGTTCGCCGTACTGGTTTCAGGGCAACCTTCCGGCTTCATTTGTTTTGAATTTCTGCCTGAGGGAATTTCTTTTGTCTGCATTCGCTAATCGCTTTGAATTGATGTGTGAACAAAAGCGAATGATGCAATTGTATTACAATATCTGCCCTTGTTATGCAGTAGCAATAAAATTGTTTGTAAGTAGATATTGTCTCCAAAGCTGCTAAAAAGATTGCACCATTCAACTATAACTTGCTCAAGCTAATGAAATGATGTTTTGCAAATTGAAAGCTTACCGTGAAGAGATATGAGAAACGCACCTGCCAATGATACGCACTTGTCACCTTTTTCATTCCTCAATCTGTTATCAGAGTGCTTATACAACATGATAGGTGGATCACTCTGAGATAGGAACAGCCCGCCGTCACCAGCTAGTGATACATGATATTTTCCATGCTTGATCATGATGCCTAAAAAGAATGTTTGTCATACTGCAATGTGAAGATGCTAGGAGCCGTGGTTTCTTCTCGTCAGGTGATTTATGATCTCCATAGCAATAAACGAGATAGATTCACAACAAAGCACGAATAACTTAATTTTTCTCATTCAATTTTCGATATTGTAAATAGAATGATGGAGAAGTTAAAGACCCTGTGCTCCCCATGATCCTTTGCATGCGGACAAACCAACAAAACATCACAGTTACGGTAAACAAAGCACTTTGACCACGGAATATGGAGAAATGAATAGCTCTAAGGAGAATAGCTTCCCTAATCCTTCAATCATGCTTCAATTACTGTTGGGAACGAGGGGCATTTCACCACCCAAAATGGCGTACGAGATTTCCGGGATTTCCGAAATCCCAACAATTTTTTACCAGGATTTCCGGATTTCCAGAAAGATTTGTCAGGGATTTCCGGATTTCGAGGGATTTCCTAGGGATTTCCTAAGTGTTTCCAAAGTTTTCAAAGGAGTTATAAAAGACCAACAAATCATCGTAAATGTTTCAAAAACTACGCTGTTGTCAGTTGTTCAGTGGCGTAACGGACTAAAGTTGCCTTTAGTTCAAAAACTAAGGGCCCCCGACCTCCCTAGTGAAAAATTTCTTTTTGTTATTTCACAATACTTTTCTTGTTATTTTACGTAAAGCTTGTTCTCTGGCTATGACAAAGAGGGCAAGGGGCTCCAGTCTGCATGATATCTCATTCTATTAATGGAAAGTATGTTGATTAGAAACCAATTGTAATCTATCCTGAAGTAATAATCCATATGTGCATGGAAGTTGTAAAGTTACTGCTTTTTTGTGAAAATGGATGTGTCAGATTTATTGTAGATGTGTACTTTTCCGTCAACAGAGGCTCTGACTAAAGGAGTCGCCAAGTAAGGCAATGAGGGCATTGGTGCCTTTTGTCACTTTCAAAACAAGGTGAACGTGGCAGGGCGAGGGGCATTTCACTCCCAAAAATCTCGTACACTTTTGGCAAAAATCCTTTTATTTTCAAGAAAAATCCATCAAACATCCCTATAAATCCTTTTGTTCTGAAGGAATCTCGGACGCCTTTTCCAATGAGTGAAATGCCCCTCGTGGCAGGGTATTTTTGCGAGAAAGGCTGGTACTTTATTAAAGAGGCCTTCTGTGCCAAAGTTGTGCCTTCTGGCCATCTGTTTCCGTTCTTAAAAATATTCCCAGAGATTCAAAAATATCAGAATTTTCAAGGCTTCCATGTTCTTTGGGGCAGGCAACCCCTAAACTGCAAGAGGCATTCGAAGCCAAAGTCACGGCAGCAAAGCTAATTCCAAGAAAGGTGATCCCTAGAAAACTTTGACAAACTTGTCAAAGAGTCCAATCCGACACATTAGACATGGGATTGATGTGATCTTCGAAGCAAAGTAGGTGATTTTTCTCAAAAAGTTGGAATAGAATCGGGAGATGCTGTCTAAGCCAAAGTAGTAGGCATGTCCTCAAAATTTCGTGGAGGCTTCGTCCCAGACTCTCCCATCATATCTAATACTCACAATAATTCATCCTAGCCACTACAAAAACCATATGTTGTGAATCATTAGTCTCCAGGTTTTAACTGGGCATGGTGTTTTATGTATCTATCATATCATTTTACAAATGCTTCCACCTGAGGGACCCCGAACTGAAAAATCCTTAAGGGCCCCAATTACCTCCGTTATGCCACTGCTGAGTTGTTACCACTACTCAATCACAAAACATTATTCTACATAAGGTTGGCTACTGTAACCCTCTATTTAAGGACCATTTAAAACCGACTCCCTTCGAGAAATATCCACAATTACTTAGAAATTTAACCATTTGAAAGTGGCAATCCTGCTTCTCAAAAATTGCGGGCATAGACATGAACGGCAGTGGTTCAAGTCCAGGCAAAAGCATAACTTTGTCGGGACATTTGCTGAAGACGCTAAATACGGCATGTTTGTCTTCGATGACTTCACTCATGGACTTCACAAATGTGAACATTTGGTCCCTCTCATCTGTTTCTTTAAGCTTCACGATTGATTCTTTCCTTGTGTAACCACAGAGCTCCATGATTTTCTTTAAGTAGTTTCCACATGGAAGAATCATATTCCACACTTCTTGGGGTATTTCTTCAGACTGAACATCCATAGTTTCGGAACCACCGTCGTAGGACCAGGTAGGAACTGCACGTGCATTTGTGGCTTTGTGGTTGTGGTTATCATTAGAGCTCCATGACAACCAAGGAAAGCTCCTGCGCTGCGACCTCGACATTGCACTCTGCCCCGAGTTGTCTTTCAACTGCTCAGGGTTTGTCGAAGTTTATGACACTTATTTACCGACTTATTAAGACATCTATAGTTCTATTATAAAGATTTTGCAAAAGATCGCTGCAAATGGAGCATTTGCGGGATTTGAGGATTCTTGGGATTTCCTGAAGAATTCCGGATTTCGCAAGAATCTCTTGAGGATTTCCGGACTTCCTAAGAATTTCTTAAGGATTTCGGGATTTTTTTCGGATTTCCGAGCAGGGTGTACGGGATTTCCGAAATGAAATGCCCCTCGGTTGGGAAGGTCTTTTGTTTGAGTTCACAGCGATAACTTCACAACTTTCATTTGAAGGTTGAAACAGGTTGAAACGACAATAAAGCCTTGCGATTGCTAGGCCATAATCTTTTTCATACAGCATGCGAGCGGAAATTCACTGATTTTTTTTTTCGTACACCTCCCTTGAAATCACAAAAAAAATCACATACAAAATCACAAGAAAATCACAAAATCACAAGAAAATCACAAAATCACAAGAAAAATCACAAAATCACAAGAAAAATCACGAACAGAAAGCACCAAAAATCACAAATGACTGAAAAACTACTGAAAAATCACACGAAAAAATCACTAGAAATCACAAAAATCACAAAAATCACAGGAGAAAAATCATGTGATTTCAAAATCACATCACGTACGCTATTTTGAGAAGTGATTTGCCCCTCGACAGGATGAAATTCTTCAATTCCTTTTGGAAGGCCTTTTGTTTGAGTTCAAAGCGATGACTTCACAACTTTCATTTGTAGGTTGAAACGACAATAAAGCCTTCCGATTGCTTGGCCATAATCTTTTTCATACAGCATGAAATTCATTGTCAGACCAGAAAGGATCATGGGGAGCATAGGGTCTTTAAGTGCTGGATGGCCGAAGTAGAGAAGACCCACGTTGTCCACGACCCTGTGTCAATATGCTCAAGTGATTTTTGTTTGTCAACTTATTTTACATCGATTTATGTACATAAAAGCTGGCTTACTATATACAAATGTACAAAGTAAACTAATCTAAATCGATGAATATATTAACATAAATAAATGAATAAATATTTTTACAATCTTTTAATAAACTAACTAAATAAAATAAACTAATTTGGAGGTACATATTTACAAGCACTACATTTACAGTTTTGGCCATCCCACTTTTTTATCATGTTTTTAAAGCTATTTAGATTTTCTGCCGATTTTATTTCATTTGGCAGTCCATTCCAGATTTGAGGTCCCAAAGATCGAAGGCTATTTGAACCAAAGGTGACTTGATTTGGTCTATAATGCTGTAAGTCATTGGACTTTCGTAGTGAGTAGCTAGAAGATTTTATTTTGAAAATATCTTGCATGAAGGAAGGGTTTAAATTTTTCAGAGTCTTAAAAACTTCTATGCAGAGGACTCTTAGACGGGAAACATGCATAGTACATCTTTCTGACTTCGAAAGTAAGTCACCGTATGAGCTAAGGGACCAGTCATTATTAATGGTGGGGGGTGGGGCGGAAGATATTAAGGGGGGGTCACCAATAATTTTTCTGCCTAGATGGGGGGGCCAGATCAAAAATCAGACAGCGAGAGGGGGGGCCATGAAAAATAATCAGTTAAAATTGACAAGTATCTTATTCAGAAATAAATGACAGTTCACATTATTATTATACAAGTACAGCTTTTACTTGTATTCTCTTAAATCTGATGGCTGATCTTGCCAAAAAACAACCTGGATTGTCCGCTGCTTTCAACTCTGTTTGTTTTGCTGAACTTTGCTTTCTAGCCTCTGCAACATCTGTCCTCTTTGCAATTGCTTTCTGCACCGAAGTGGAAACTATGGGGAGTTGGAGAGGTGACTGCCCTCCCTCTCACAATTCAGGAATACTTGGACATTTTCTTTGAACGGTAAGAAATTTGTTGGGTGGGACTGAAAGTGCACTGAACGAGAAGAAGGTGGTAAGAAACAAGTCACCATCGAGAATAGGGAAAGTTTCTATCTTGAAAAGCATGTAGTTGGACATAGGAAAGGGTTAGCAGTATTTCTCAGAGATATTGGAATGTGACTGAGACAGGCGCTCTAAGCCAATGTAAAGGAAGTCCTTAAAAAATTTCGTTAGGACGCTTAATAATGAAGACAAAGTACCACGGAATTTTCAAAGTTTCCATGTGAGGAGCAGGCAGAAATAGAATTGTGATAAGCATCCCAAGACAAAGCAGCAGTCCTTCATGCAAAAGTTTTTAAACATGTTACTCATTACAGTACATGCTACTCCCCATTTTTGTTACTCATGCTTATCAAATTTTCGGCGTTTGTTCTGGCAAACAAGTTGAAAGAGGTCTTCCAAGCCAATGTAATTATGTTTACTCTAAACAGAGAATCTGTTCTAAACCTTCCTTGGGATGCTAGTTTATAAAGATTGTGACAAAATTTTCCACAATAGCAATTCATGGGGCTGCGAGAGGCAATCTAAGCAAAAGTAGAAAGCGTGTCGTCAGAAAATTTCTGGGAGCCTGTCCCCCAGACTCTGTAGTGCTTGGATCTGTTTTTTTGCAATATGTTCTTGCCTGTTTCTATCAACTGGTGAGTATGAATAGTTTTAAAATCTGATATCGTGCACATTTTAAGGGCCCTAATTATGTCAGGTCTTTCAGCAATACACCTCAAAATGAGAGCGTTATCGTCCGAATCGGCAAATTGATGCGCTTGTCCCTCCACTCAAAAGCTGAATTGCGCAAGTGGTGGATCCCCTTCTCAAGATTTTACCAATTCCCATCTTTTGGGTACGAAAACTGACGGAAACTAGGCTTCATATATCTGAACAGTTTTCTGTCCTAATCTCCCATAAGCGTACGAGGCGAAAAATTTCCAGAAATCAGCCCCATTTGGGCAAACTTTTGTCCTTAGTCGCGCAAAAATGTTGGCAAACGATTAGCTTTGTGTCGCGCAGCTCCCCCTAGATTTTTCCTTCCCGTACGCTTATGTAATCTCCATCTCAACTCTCTGTGATATAATAGCATCGTGGTTCTTCAGGTCATACGAACTCATATAACATCTTTCTACTTTTTAGGGGGGGGGGCTACAAAAACTTATACTTAGATTTAGGGGGGGCCACATTTTAGTTGCATGAAAGCAAGGGGGGGTCAAGAAAAAAATCACACTGTTCCAAAAATATCTTCCGCCCCACCCCCCACCATTAATAATGACTAGTCCCTAAGGTGATCATTGTGTAAAAATCTAAGGGCACGTTCTTGAATTTTTTCAATTTTTGCAAAGATTTAGCTGAAGAGAAATACCATACTAAGGGGCAATAATCAAAATTAGAATAGACAAAGCTCTGAACTAGGATCTCCTTTTCATTAAAACCAATAAATCTTTTTAGTCTTTTTAAGACATTGAGTTGTGATGCAGCTTTTCTGCAAAGTTCAGAGATGTGCTGTTCAAAGTTCAGTTTATAGTCTAGGTGAATTCCTAGTAACTTGACCGTTTCTTCCGATTTTAATGTTTTTCCTTGGATGTTGAAATTTTCTCCACTTGTGTTTGTTTGATCCTTTTTGATAAGGAGTGCATGGAACTTTTCTGGATTAGCTATCATTTGGTTTTGTTTCAACCAAGTCAAAGCAACCCCAGCTTTTTCTTCCCTGGGATAGAGCCTGGGATGGGGATCGAGCCTGTCTGCTTGACTGTTTACTCATGTGATCGAGCCTGTCTGCTGACAGCACTACTTACAAAATCTCTCTACCAGTTACTTTACTTCAAAGATTATTCTACTACCGGGTGAACCAGGAAAAAGTTCCCACTATTGAAAATTCATAGCACCAAAACTACCACAAGGATTTGAATCATTCAAATTCTAGTTAAAAGCCGAAAGATCAAAGTATTTTTGTGATTTTTCTCGCTGTCCTACCAGCACTACAAATATAGGTTAATTCAACTTTACAAAAATTTCATGGTTGCAAAATGACTCAAAAATGCCCTAAAATATCGATCATTTCATAAATGACTTCTCGCACAGAATAACGAAGGAAAAGCAACTTCTCATGGGTGAGAGATATCCTCTAGGCATTAATTGCCTTGGGATTGAAAATCTTTTGTATTTTTTTGAAAATCGATGTCTTACAACTCTTGGAGGAGGTGAAACGCCCATGGCCTATTGTTCAATTTGAATAGAGATGGCCTATTGTTCAATTTGAATAGAGTCCTTTCGATTTGATCTACTTTTTAGGCCCTTTTCCATCATTTTGCAACCATGAAATTTTTATGAAGTTGAATTTACAAATTCTTCTAGTGCTGGTAGGACAGCGAGAAAAATCACAAAAATACTGAAATATTTCGGCTTTTAACTGGAAGTTGAATGATTCAAATCTGTGAAGTAGTCTTGGTGCTATGAATTTTCAAAAGTGGGAACTTTTTCTGGCTCACCCGGTACACTAGAAAAACGATACCGCAAAGAGCACAAAGCTTACCCTGGGTACAAGAGCCTAATAAAAAATTATGGCTGTGTCTACCCTGCGGCCATTTAACATAAAAATAAGAACTACAAATTAGTATGAAAGGGAACAAAGAGAAGAAAATTAAAAATTATAGAGCATTTGAAAGATTTGGGAAAACGTATTGTTGCAACGTTGAAATCACACTGTCCAGAAAGACCTCTCCTGTATGCATCGTAAGAATGGCAGTGCAGCAAAAAGCGTTCCGTGTCCTACATGTGTCTCTGAAATTGAGTCTGAATTTGTGCAAATTTAGCATACTGAGACCAGCGCGTAACTGTGTGAGTATTGCAAGACCTTTTGAGTAGAGAATGCTGTAAACTGATTTAGGAGGAGGGCGAATAAGAAAAAAACAGCTTGTTTTTGAAAATGCCGATTGTAGGTTCCTATTCAAGAAAACAACTGGGGTAAAAGCTTGCCTATCATGCCGTTCGTGCATACTTTGGTAGCTGGATAACGAAGAGAACAAGCAAGGACCGAGATACAGGGGGGTCCAGGGGGGCCATGGCCCCCTCAAAATATTTCAGCAGTAGCTACTGTAAATCTTTATTCTCTATTATGTCAGTATTTCAGAATAACAGATAGGTACTCCATGCTCTTATGTCGGGTATATCTTATTCAATTTCTACCTTTCACTAGTCTAGGAAGCTCTTTGGGGCTATTTACAAGCTAACAAACTCGTCTCTCACCATAGCTCTACAGTGGCCTTTTGTAAATTAGGCTTTTTTACTTTTGTTAAAGGTGTGTACTTTCCAAACGTAGATTTACCTGTAAAATCAATCCGTATTGAGATGAGATACAAAAATTAATGTTCTGTTAAGCCAATTTGAATAGGGTGGTCTCAAATTTTTTCCAGGAGAGTACCCCTTGACCCCGTCCAAGGTTCTGGATCGCTTAGCTCGTAACTCGGTTTGCCCATGGCCCCCTCAAGTAAAAAATTGTATCTCGGTCCTTGAGAACAAGAGGACTGTCGTTATGGTGGAATTGATATCCTTGTGTAGTCAGGAGTGAGATTATTGACTCATGGCTATTAAGTTTATTGGAGAGACGAGACGCCTTACCAACGACGGAGATTGAGTGATTCCCAACGAAGCTCATCGTGCAATTCCACACGTTGTATGACCTTCCAAGCACCTGTAACTGCTAGCACTGCAGAATATTGAATATATTATAGCTTTTCCATTTGGTTTGAGGGTGTCATGTTTTGACTCACATTCACATACATGTCGTTGGATATGATATATGACTTTACCGTAGTCCAGATGGCGTCGGACATATAGTTTATGTGGCTCATTCAATGTTTGTCGTGGCAAATATTTTGAAAGGAACCCTAACATTGTTATTCCTTGTCTGGATTTAGTGATAGCTCCCTGCATATGACAAGCAAAGGACATCCTCGAATCTAGAACAATCCCAAGATGTGGGGGTCATCATGGGGTTAGAAATCCGCCATTCCGCGCGATTTTCAGTTAAAATCCGCCGTTCCGGTCATTTTTAGCCAAAGTTCCGCGTCCCGCCACTTTGTTATCAAAATAATGGCACAAATTAGTATTGTTAGACATTTTCACCCATTTAGATGGAAAGAGGAGGATAATGGCACCTAAAATTTTTGTGCAAGCTTGGAAAATATTCTCATAATGCTGACCAGAAAAACAGAGATGTGACCACGACCTCTTTTTACAAGACAACAGATGAAGCATCCGCAAATCCATAAAATTTCATGAAAATTCCGCATTCCGCTTATCATTTGCGAGAAAATCTGCGTCCGGTAGGAGTGGAGAATTCCGTCGTTCCGCCGAGAAATTGCTAGAATTCCGTATTCCACGACAAATATTCTTCAAATTCCGCTGTTCCGTAGACCCTGATGACCCCCACCAAGATGTTTGCGTTCATAAGACAGGAGCATCGTCAAATAGAATTCGTGAATGGTCTACGCAAATTCTCTTCCTTGAGAAGATCATTGCCACTGCGTGTTTTGCTGGATCGGGATTGAAAGACATGCGCTAGTTATGAGCCCAGAGCCTGATGAGATTCAAGTCATGATTTATGCTTAGGACAGCTGCATCACGATCATGAGCGAGAGTAAAAGTGATATAGCCAGCGAAGAGTTTGACATTGCACTTCAGATTTTCAGTTTTTTATGTACACGAGAAAGAAAAGAGGCCCAAGGATTGAACCCGGAGGAACATCAGTGCGGGCATCAGTGAAAGCCAATGATTTCGTTTCCAGGATAGGAAGCAATGGCAGCAATGAGCCAATCGATGTCACTGTTCTTATCATTACAACAGGTCGTTCAATTTCAGCTGTACTATGTTCTTAATCCAGTAGGTTCTAACACTTGGGGTCCTTGGGTGTTCACTATTCTTGATTTCATTCTTCCTTCGCTTTTGCCCCTAGACTTGAACTTGACTGTGATTACTGATCTTCTAGGTTCGAATACAGCTTAGGCAAGTGCAATGGGTCAAAATCTGCATTTCTACTTCTCTCTACATAGTTAGATATTTATTGTATTGTCTCCACTTCACAAACAACTTTATCACCAATGGTCGGAAGAGTGAAGGATCGCTGAACACTGCCCAATTGATTTTGTGAATGATGGTAAAAATGCAGTCCTCATGTGTACATCCTCATATGTTTCCTGAAGTTGTCCCGAGCTTTGTGATGTTCCACCACCGCTGATTATTTATGTCAAGCTGTTTTTGTTGTCGTTATCATCTCATTTTAATTCCATATAACTTCATATTCAATCTTTTTACAAGACTTTACATATGTGCTATTTGCTGCTTGTCAGTTTACTCAGGGATCAGTCATTACTATTGTCGGGTAGGGGGTGAAATTGCCCAAGTCGTCATATAAGAAACGAAAGTGAATTCCTTTCTTCCAGGACGACTTGGGCAAGTCCAGGTAGGGGGCGAGAAGATATATTTTACTGATAATGAAAATTTTTCATAACCCCTCCATTTCGTCATTAGAGTTTTCAAGGACCCCTGGTCATTTAGCTGTGATTTTTCGTGGCCCCCTCTCCATTGAATTTGATGAAAAATGTCTAAGCAACATATCATATTTTCTGATAACAAGTGACACAAAGAGAACATAGAAATTAATTCAAGAAACAAGTGGTTACTAAAGATTCATGAAAATATGATGTAGCTTTACATAAAGCTTTACGTAAAGCTTTACAAAGATAGTAAAAAGAAGATGTTTTCGTTTCAGATGGCTTAAACTAGCTTCGTAGTTGTCATGGCCCCCTTTTTCAGACTTATATTTTCATTGGCTCCCCTTTCACAGCCCAAAACTTTAGATGGCCCCTCTAAATATCTTCCAGCCCCCTATCCAGCATTATTAATGACTGGTACCTTATCAACTTAAAATTAGTAAACTAAGTTGAAATCTCATGTGCAGCACCACAGCAGAGTGGTGAGCTATCCTCCACGTTTTCAGCTGGGTTGTTATTTGCCACATACTAAAGAGATTACCACACTTACGAATTGGTTGTGAAGCGAAGTTGAATTTCCAAGTTTCTTGCAAAGAAAGCAAGGAGAGGAAAACCTAGAAGAAAAAAGTACAAATTGAATGGGGAAAACACTTTGGAAGACATTTCATTTTCATTTTTCATTTAATCTTTTCCATACATGATACTCCATCAGCTAAAAAGATATATATATATATATATATAAAGATGAACAGAAAGAAAGACGAGCGGAAATGTATCTATATAATGTTTTTTATCTCAATTCCCAACTAGTTTCGACCAATATGGTCATCATCAGGAGAATGAGAAATATTTTCAATGCTACGGATTATACAGGCTCTTTTACGAATATGACGTTAAATTGTGTATCACATACTACGTTTTATTAAATGACAGGCTACAGTTGAATAATGTAGTAACAAATAATTGAACGTAATTCTGTAGCTTGTCCTTTGGTTTCTTAGACAGATTTTTATAATGATATATTTTCTGGATGGTTCAGTTTGCTGTTTAGGCCATTTGGGTATAAAGTTTTAAGACGTAGGATCCAGCTATCTTCGTGTGATTCTAGAATCGATGTTATTTCATCGGATACGTTCTTTTCAATCCTTTCTATGATTGTAAATTTTGCATCTCTGGAGAAGTTATGGTTTGCTAGGTGAAAGTGTTGCTCGACAGGGAGGAGTTTATGGTGGTCAGTCGATTTGATTCTATGTCTGTAGTTGTTGAGTCGGATGTTGAAAGGCCATTCAGACTTTCCAACATATTGTTTTGAGCAATATGTACATTCTAAGAGGTATATAACATTTTTGCTTTTGCAATTTGATTCGTGGTAGATGTTATATTTCTTTTTAGTTACAAAGCTGGTGAATGAGTTTGTAGTTTTGAGGTGATTGCAACAGAGGCTATTTCTAGTGTTACATGGTTGGCAAAATTTGATGGTTTTTATTGTTGGATTTTTGCGGTTAACTTTGTTATCTAAAATAGTGTTGCTCCCTATCATGTCTTTGAGGTTCATAGGCCGACGATAGGCCAGCATGCCTGGCTCTTTAAAAATGTCCTTTAAGTTGGGTTTTAGCTTTAAAATGTCCCAGCGGTTTCGGATGATTTGAGCTAATGGAGGTAGGGTATTATTAAACGTTGTTACAAAGGGGATACGATTAATTCTCTCTTTTGTTGCTAGCTTTAAGGTAGCTTCTCTTGAGATAGCGATAGCTTTTTTTATTTGGTTTTCAACTAAGGTTTGAGAATAGCCGCGTGCTGTAAATTGCTGTTTTAATTTGTCACTGTGTTTAATGAATTCATTGTACTCTGAGCAGATTCTTCTTAACCTAAGTGCTTGAGAGTAGGGTAAGCTTTCTTTAAGGTGTCGTGGGTGCGAGGATTTAAAATGTAGATAGTTATGAGTATCTGTAGGTTTTGTGTAGAGTGTCGTTTGTAGTTGTCTTTTTTCATCGATATATATTAGAGTGTCTAGAAATGCGACTGATTGTGTTGATTTTTCGTAGTCAAATTTAATGGAGTCATGCTTGGTATTAAGGTTTGTTAGGAATTCGTCTAATTTTGTTTCTCCACCTGTGTATATAAGGAATATGTCGTCAATGTATCTGGCATAAAAGGGGCAATCATTGTTAATTTCTGGATAGATATGAGTTTCTTCAAAGTTTCCCATGTATATAGTGGCATATGACGGGGCTGCTACAGTGCCCATAGCACAACCTTTTATTTGGAGAAAGTGTCTTCCATTGAAGTTAAATTTGTTTAACGTTAATATGTGGTTCATCAGGGTTGTTAATACTTCTGTAGGTGGTTCTTTTGATATTCTGTTGTCAAGGCATTTTTTTAGGGCAGATATTCCATCATGGTGTTTTATGTTTGAGTATAAAGATCGGACGTCCATTGTGACTAGAATTGCATTGTGTGGCATTCTTTTAATGTGTTTTATTTTGTTAATGAGGTCTGTTGTATCACGTATGTAAGACTTGACTTTCATGGCTAAAGGTTGTATGTAGTGATCAACGTATTTTGAGAGTCTAGTCGTGTGGCAGTTAATTGAGGATATTACTGGCCTACCAGGGTTGTTCTTTTTATGTATTTTTGGGAGTAAATAAAAGCGAGCAGGTTTTACATTTACCGGTTTTAATATATCAGATGTTTCTTTGTCAATAATGTTGTTTGAGAGCATTTCGTTAAGTGAATTTACAATTATTTTTTGGTAATCTTCAAATGGGTCAATTGATAGTTCTTCATAAAATTCTGTGTTGCTTAGTTGGCTATTAGCTTCTTTGAGGTATTCATCAATACCCCAAATAACTATTGCTCCGCCTTTATCGGCTCGGGTTATGATGAGATCGTTTCTTTGTGAGAGATTTTTAAGGGCTTCACGTTGCTTTCTTGTCAAGTTATCGTGGAGTAAATGTCGTTTTTCGTGATTTTTTATGTCTTCCATAACTGCAATTTCAAAAGTTTGGACTGTTGCGTCAATGTTTTTTGGTGTAAATGAATTGTTTTTTTCTTTAAGTGATTGTAAAATGGTTGGTTCATAGTTAGATATTCCAAAATGGGCTCGTAATCTGATTCGTCTAAAGAATGATTTTAAGTCGTCTTCTAGTGTATGTTTATTAAATTTTGCTGGGCGTGGGCAGAAGTTAAGACCTTTACTTAATAATTTAAATGTATCTACTGTAAATTTGTGTTGGCTTAAATTTATTATTCGTCCATCTGGGTCATTTTTAAGTCTACGAGTCTTTCGAAGTTGTTTCGTAAGAGCTCGAAAGCTTGCATCGTGGTGGTGAGAAGTTCTTGAATGCCCCCTTCCAAGTTCCTTGGTTGGGGGCCTGTTCCGTTTTTTTGATACTTGTATGACTTTGTGTTTCTTTGTGGTTGAAATTGTGTTGGGGTGTCTCTTGTAGGTATCTGCATTTGTATTCCTGTGGTATTACTGTGTTCTGTGATGCGTTGCGTTGTTTTTATGTTGTTGGATTTTGGTTTAAGGATATCCGCGTAAGTGCGTGGTGTTGTTTGTGTTGGTGCCTCCTTAGCTGCTGCTGGTTCATCTCTGAGGTTTTGTTGTAATCTTTGTGAATAGGGTTGTTGTATTGTCTTTTCTTTGGTAGTTGCTCGTTGTTCTCTATTTGGCTGTTGTTTTGTTTGTCTGGATGTGAGGTTCCATCTCAGTTTACGGTGTTTTTCTGTTTTTGTTCTATGAAGTTCTTTGATCTTTTGTTCGTTGTATTTCGTTATGGTTGTCTTTATCTCGACGTACTCTTCTGGGTCAGCTTGGTTTTTTATTTCGTCTTCGAGTGTTTTAATTTCAGTTTTGGTCTCAGCAACAGTTTTTTCACAGAATTTAACGGTGTCTTTCATGAGGTCGATGGATAATTTTTGGATTTTATCATACCAAGTGGTAAGAAATGCTTCGCTATGATTACCAATAGAAGGCTCTATCTCTATCTTGAAGTTTGTAGGAATCAGCTTGTCTCTGATACATGCTGTTAAGTATTCTTGGTGTGATTCGTACCTAGTAACTTTGTCTAGTAACTTTGTTAGTAACTTTGCCTAGTAACTTTGTTTATATATATAAGAGAATAAAGATAAAGATGAATGTATTTCTAATCACACTGTTCTTCCAGGAAATCATGTTTCAAGGGATCTTCGATGTCTTATTGGCCCCAAAAATAGTTTCTAACCTGTTTATTTGAAAAGTGCAGCAGATTCTACATTTCTAATATTGTTTGGCGTATCATTCCACACCTTGGCACCTTTGTACGAAAAGCTCTTTCTAGTCATCTCTAGCCTTGGTCTTGGTACCTGCAGGTCATTCACTCTCCTTGTTTCATATTTTGAAACCTGAGATCTTTTTGTGAACTTTTACTTAAGGATTTCTGGACATTGCTCATTTAGAACATCATGTGCCATCATCGCTTGGTCAAGCTTAATTAATTCATTTACACTTAATGTCGCAGAAGGTATTCTGTCTTTAACAGGCCCAGATTGGATCAGAGTAATTGCCCTATATTGTAACTTTTGCAAGTTAAGGAGTTTAGTTGCAGAAACGTGACCCGATAACAGATTAAACTTAGGCTTGGAGACCTTGCTTGTGTCCATCTGGTATGTAGCTACTGATTTATTGAATAAGAAATTCCAAAATACTGGTTTCCGCTAAACAAGATGATTTGATTTTTCATTTTCATTATTTCATTCTATGTTTTTACCCATGGTTACCCCGTCAGTCAAGAAGGACTGCTTTTCAGGGGGCCATGCATAACATCCTAGGCAAAATACGTTATATAATGTAAACCCTATCCCGGATAATTACAATAATGAATAAATGATAAAGAAACAGCAAAATAAATCATTTTTTGAGGCGCCTTTTAACGAATTGAAAGAGGATGTCTGCTTGACTTCCTAATCTAGGTGATTCCTGACTCCAGCAAAGCAGACTCCAGTCACTGATTGATGTTCTCAATCAGTGACAAAATCAAACAAATTAATTGAGAAAAGTACTTAGCCAGTTTACCTAATGCTCACAAGCAATGAATAAGGATTTTGCTAAGAAAGACATAATATATCTAGAGCCTAGGGTTGCCATGTATAATGATGGAAAACACGAGCTGCAGAAAATGACATGTGTCAATCAGTTGTTTCATTTCTCTGTAGTCACGAAGGCCTTTCAAGTCAGGGGTGTGTTTGATTGGTACAAATTCTGAAAAAGCACACTTGGTAGACTCCGAACAAAGGGCTCTTCCTAGCGAACAAAGGGCTCTTCCTAGCGAACAAAGGGCTCTTCCTAGCGAACAAAGGGCTCTTCCTAGCGAACAAAGGGCTCTTCCTAGCGAACAAAGGGCTCTTCGAACAAAGGCTTGTTGTACCTTCTGCTCCAAAGACAGAAGTCTTGGCAGACAATGACTATGGAGAGCTTCTTCGTTTTCATTTACGAACCTATAAGCGAGGCGACTTTGCTCGTGTTGCTACAGTAATCGATAACTTTACGCTCTTAATCATGCTTTTCAACTAGAAACCTTGTGTCGTCAGGATGAATCTGAAACCTGCCGTTTTGCAGAATTTGTGTTTGATTGAGAAATGTGTTTCTGTCTGGTGAAGTCTACTGTTTTCAGAATTTTGTAGGTTTGTAAGTAAAAGATTAAGCACATCGCAACAATATTAGATACTCCCAAATGTTCTTTTTAGTACAAAGGTAACAGACAGCCCATCTGATTCTAAGATTCAAGTTATAAGATTAAGTACGAAGGTAGAATCATCTGGTTTGAAAAAGCTGGCAATTTTACGTTTTCTCCATAAATCAAGAACTACATATTAAATTTACTCAAACTAGGATCCAAACTCAAAGTTGAAGTCTCTTCAATTAAAGGCACACTGTCGTGGTTGTTATTGGCTAGTTGTGATCAAAAACAAAGCTTTCGCCTTCAAGTAATTACCAAGTTTTTATGCTCTTGGATCATACTTTGTTTCGAGAATAAAGGGAATCAGATCATTATCATCTTCCTGAATGTCACAGTACAGCGAAATTACTGAACCTTGCCTAATTCTTTTCTTCTTGATTGTCTTTTTTATCCAATCAGCACCACGACAGTGTGCCTTTAAGACAAATCTGCGAAATAGTAAAGTGCATTCATGACTTCTTCACAGCAGGCATTCAAATGGTGCAAATTTTTCTTGAGAACAACTCGATATATTTTGCAGGCTTTGAAAAAGTAAATTATTTCTCGAAAGTAAACATTAATGTCGAAAGAGAACATGTTCTTACTTGTATGTAAACAGTAGATGTTGTCATTACAGCATGTGCAAAATTTTCAAATCTCTTACTCGTTGTCGTCTGTCCTTCTTTTCTGTTAGTGGTCTTAGATTTAGTCTGTCTTACTTAAATTTGATGAATCGATGTATGGTTGTTGCAATGAGTCTATGATAGCACTATATTTGAAATGGTGTGCACTAGAACTTGATCTGCTACTACTTTTAATTCAATGCACAAACATAGCTTAACAGTATCATTCTAGATCACTTTTTTAATGCTTTCTTCAGATGAAAGAACTTCCACTTTTGCTTACCCATCATATTCTTCCTCTTCCCTTGTCCTTACCCCTCAATCGTTCAGTGTGTCTTTGCTTCCCAAGCACCCGCCTTCCATTTAGCATGCTACAATAGTATTGAAGTGAAGTAACAGGAGGCCCAAAGATCTGCAGCCACCGATGATTTGTAAGGTCTACTTAAATATGCAAGAAAATTTCATACCCAATTGCGGGTGTTTTGCAAATTCTTTGATTATACAATACTTCGAATGCTCTGTTTACACGCCCAGCTGGACGAGATGAAACGTTTTCATCTTTATACCGCCATAAGATATGCAGTATGCGAGTATCCACAACTCTGCTAATTAACTCTGTCGAATCTACTACAATTCATATCCATTCTATTAGACTGTTGGCACTTAAAATTTACAAAACTTTGCACAACATCCGGCCTTTATGAAAACTATTTGCTCCCAAAACCCACTAGCTATAACCTTCGAAGAAATGACCTTCTATCCATTCCTAAAGTTAAAACTTCAAATTATGGTATAAAATCCATGAACTTTTTGGGTCCAAAGATTTGGAATTCTCTTAGTAGAAGAATTAATTCTCTTTGGAAGCGACTCAAGCAGTGCACGACACCATGTAGAGTCGTTTCCCTCCGAAGTCATTTCTCGTTAATTGTCAGAGTTGCGAACTTAACATACTGCATATTTCATTCACTCTTCCCTTTTTTAAAGAATAATGTTCATAAGAATATTCAAGCTCAGAATGATCCAATTCTTAAAAACACTAAAAGAATATTCCTCAGCCTTAGCTTGCATAGTTATGTCTCATTTTTCAGCAGTTGCCTGTTTTGCGATGCTTCGAGTTTTTCATAACGGAGAATATTATTATAATTGCTCAAATTACTCTTTCATGTAACCATTTATTTGTAATGACATTAATTTCTTTCAAATATGTTCCCCTGAAACCATGTCAAAACTGAAAAATACGAATGCTTTGAGGAGACTTATCATGATGAGTCCCAGAAATCGCTATTCAAAACGAGACTAATGCACCAAACCGAGACCTCTTATACTAGAGATAGGAGCGTCCGGCAGCCTTTCAATGTCGATAACAACGGCCATATAATCAGTCAAGTATTCAGACTCATGGGATTCTTGTAAAAAAGAGTGTACCACAAACAAATCGTTTCATCTCGTCCTGCTGCGTATGTAAAAAAGAACATTCGAAATGCTTGTATAATCAAAGGATCTGAATACACCTACAAATGACTGTGAAAATTTCTTGCATAATTAAATAGACCTTGCAAATCGTTGGTGGCTGCAGATATTGAGGCCTCCGGTTAACTTCACCTCAATGCTATTGTAACGTACTAAATGGAAGGCGGGTGCTTATGAAACAAAGACGCACTGACTGATTGAGCAGCAATGGGAAAGGAAGAGAATGATATGATGTTCAGCAAATGAGAAAGCCTATACTGCTGATGCAAATTATAAAAAAATAGTAAATTATCTCGTTCAGCTACATTTGTCAACTGAATCAAGAATCATCGCCGATCAGTGTCTTTTGCGTATCACTTCAAATAAAGTGCTATTGTAGACTCATTACAGCTACACTTTGTTGATTTATCGATGTTAAGCAAGCGAGACTAAATCTAACGTCAACCGCAGAAGCTACCAATCTAATGACACATTTTCTGCAGCAGGCAGTAGGTCACAGATTTGAAAATTCGGCATATGCTGTGATGAAGATGTCTACTATTTACATGGAGGTAATAACATACCCTGCATGAAGCTAGAATGGTTGCAATTCGTTGTAAATTTTGCTGCTTTTACATATCTATATTTGATTTGAACCTATTAGTTTGATCGAGCAATTCGACTCATTGAATAAGTAGGTGGAAAAGTAGGTAAGTAAGAAATAAGAAGGCTCAATAGATAATTAAGTAAAAAGTTTACAAAATTGCGATCGAAAACCGGTCGAATTGTAATGAATCTAGCTTGAAGAACCAATTCTTTTCGTATTTTGTTGAGAGCAATGTACTTCTGAATTACCGAAAAGCAATTTGGAACAAAAATAGAGTAAAGGTATCGATTTATATATCTGAAGTGAATGATTTAGAAATCAATGCAATTGACAGCTATTTTGAACTCCATTTAAAGTCATGAGATGAGATCAAAATTTCATTGTCTCCATTTAAGCTGTACTGTTTTATTTTTAGCTGTTCTTCTTCTTTTTGCCATTGCAAGAAAAGTTGAAGTTCATGCATGCTGCAGAACCAACTCGTAAGCATAATAACCACATAAGTTTGTAAGCAAACACATTCATCTCTAAAACTGTATTTAAGCAATGATTTTCTACTGTGTATCAGGTCGAAAATCGATTCAAGTGGAATTTTAGAAAATATGATTGATTATCTACTCGTTTTTGTTTCTCTCGCGATTTTATGAATAGACCTTACACAATTAGCGCACGATCCAGGCCTTTTTACAAAGAAGTTAAAAAGGTCTTTTCAACTTAATCCATGTTAACAATTCGTTCCTTCTGAACTTTGCTGAAGATTTTATTACCAAAGAACCGAGATCTGAACTCAGTTCCTCAACGAAACCTCATATTCGCGCGAAAACTTAAGTGGCTTATGATGCTTTCAAAAACTGACCGTTATTGCACTCCAAGCCTTGCTATACAAACGTGATGAATTGCTGTTAGCAGTGAAACTTAAGTTTTATATGAAGAAGAATGCCATACTACTGGCAACAACTAGAGAAACTTGATCCCTTAAAACATACTTTTGACACATGAACCTTGAAATAGCAACCGCTATCGTTTTACGACATTTTTAAAGATATGAAGGAGATTTCGATCTCCTACCTGCAGTATTCTTCATCATTTTCTTAGTTGCACGAGAAGCTAAAACTTTTGTAACCAAGGCCAAGTTTGATTCACAGCGATTAGGATAAAGTAAAATGACATCCTCTTTACGGTGGCCAAAGGTTTCGATTTTATCTACCGTGTGAGTCAAACAATGGACCTTTTAGCTATTCAGCAAAAGAGCCTGGATTGAGCGTTATTTTATACATTTTCATACTCGGGGTTCGATCGAATGTCGTCAGGGCTTCTATCACAATTGTGTGCATTCGAAAATTCTACAAAATGTAGCAAAGTATCGTTCGATTGAAATTCCTTTTCAGAATAGCTAAGAGGTCTATTTTTTACACATTTTGCGGGCTATGGAAAAAAAGGTATGTGACCGATATTCAAAACTGTAATGTTGATCTATCAGTCAAAGGCTAACTTAGATGAGAAAATTTTGTTTGGTAAAATCACTCATCATTTAGACCCAGAAATTAGGAAAATGCTGGTAAATTGCAAGTTTGGGAACAAGGTTTCTACTTTCCATTCTGTTCCATGCTTTACTTGCTATCGAAATGAAAGTTCTATTTCTGAAACTGACAATGTAAACCTCATTGCCTCATAAATCATGGACTAGAATGGAACGTGGAATTCTGGCTTCCCATAAAAGCCCCTTGCAGACATTTTGCTAATTGTTGGGTATTAAACGTGTTTGCATTTATTAAACAAAATTTTCTCATCTAAGTTAGCCTTTGACTGATAGATTAACCTCTTAGTTTTGAATATCGGTCACATAATTTTGATTCTATAGCCCGCGAAACGAGTAAACTTGTTTACTCACCGGTATAATCGCCTCGAGGTACAACTGAATCTAAATTACATTGGGAATTTATAATGTTAAGCACAAATCTGGTAAAAATGAAGCAAATTACAATGTAAACAACTAATAAAAGCAATACAATGGAGACTTGTCCAAGAGCAACAGAAAATATTGACCTTCTTCTTCCATTTATGTTCATTGCTTTTAGAATCATAAGGACACTGACACCAGAAAACTGCTGTTTGCAAAATCTCTGGTAAATCTAATATCTACTGTGCCTCTTCGAGTATTTCTGCCTGAGACTCACTTCATTTGTAGGCGTTGGAGGGCTTTTCATGATAAAACATGGAGAATATCATGTATCTGTTGATACAAGTACCAGCAAGCTGTTTCTTTCCAAAAGTGATCCACATCTCACATTGTGCAAGTATTCAGATGGAACATTTAGGAATGAAAAAGGTGACAAGTGCTTGTCTGCGACGGGGAAAGGTTACATTATTAGTATATCGAGTGAGTCAAAAAAAAGTTTAAGCGTTTGGTGGGCTGTTACGTAAAGTGTATGGGGCCGATATTCAAAACTGAATAGCGAGTAAATTATAGACCAGAATGGAATGAGGAATCCTTGTTCCCAAACATGCCCCTTACAAGCATTCTCCCAATTTCTGGGTCGAAATGATGAACGATTTTACCAAATAAACTTTTCTCATCTGAGTTAGCCTTTGACTTATAGATTAACTTTTCAGTTTTGAATATCGGTCACATACTTTTTACTGCCAAACGGTTAAAATTTTTTTGACTCACCCGGTAGGTAAACAATTTACAAACATGATCAGATATAAAATTTGCGATATTTATAATGCTATTATTCTTGTGGCTTTTAGAAATAAATCTACTGACACAAACAGAGTTGTCTATGTCTGCTACACTGGGCAGCGGCGGTGAAACGGAAGGAGTTGGAATGGACTGGAGCGGACTCGCCCAAGACTTGCCCCAAGTATATTTCGTCAATAAAAAAGAAATGAGTAAATTCAATGGTCTATTGTCTATTGCGTAAATTCAAAATGAAATGAGTTTTGCCCTAGCTATAATTAAAAGCCCGCGAATCGTTGCCTCAAGTGTGTGGATTTGCTCGGGATACTTTCAGTGAAAGCCTTTCGGATTTTCTCCAGAAAAGCCAGACGCCCGTTATGTTTTTCGAAACATGGCCTAGCCAAAGAGACATCAAAAACAACGCGTCTCTTCTCAAAACACTCAACTCAGAACAAACATAAGAACTTCTTGTAAACAACTTCAACGCATGAACTACGAGTTCCCTTGGGGCTAGTCAAATTGGTCTATTTAAAACCATTAACAATAACACAATAACACCTCATCTCCCCTCTTAATTTCGTCCACCCAAAACGTCATAGTTCAGTCTTTCCGGCCGTCTTCTCGCACGAACTGAACGACGTTGAACTGGTTCGTTTTGCTCCTC
Organism: Aurelia sp. 3 sensu Dawson et al. (2005); assembly: GCA_964020215.1. Taxonomy (NCBI): domain Eukaryota; kingdom Metazoa; phylum Cnidaria; class Scyphozoa; order Semaeostomeae; family Ulmaridae; genus Aurelia; species Aurelia sp. 3 sensu Dawson et al. (2005). The sequence continues at coordinate 10,634,755 of OZ026588.1, forward strand.
CGCAATGATCTCTGGAACATTGGTTGTATCGTCATTTGATCGACTGAATGAAGGAAACGATAAGTCATCATCATCAAGGTCTAATGCTTTTGCTCTAACTCGAGATTTCAGTTGCTGAGAATGCCGACGCCAAATTAAGCCGTCACGAACAAATACTCTAACGTAGTGTAACGTAGCAATTATTAATTCCTCTAAGCTTGCAAAATTCCTTGAATTCCTCTGAAGTGAATTGTGATCCATTATCTAAAACTAGTTGCTCAGGTAATCCTTGAACAGCAAATATTTCATTAGAGCTGCTGCTAAAGTCGAAGATGTTGCAGTTCTCAATTTAATTACTTCAGGCCACTTAGAGTAAGCATCTTCAACAACTAACCACATAAAACCAAAATATGGACCTGCCAAATCAATATGTAACCTTTCCCAAGGCCTATCCGGAAACTGCTAAGGATGAAGGGGCACCTTTTGAAGATCATTCCCACCTTCTTGACATTCACAACAACTACGAGCAATATTCTCAATCTCTGCATCCATACTAGACTACATTACATAAGTCCCTCTAACTTATGCTCGTTGTTGTTGTTGTCATCGCTTCAGTTGAGGGACTTATGTCCTTACGCTTCAGAATAGGGACTAATTAGGCCAAGTCCGCCGCGTTCACGGCGCGACCAATCAGATCACTACTTTCTTAATATGGTCAACCCACGTGCCTATTGTTAGTGTTTGATTGGCTCATTAGTTCAAAGTTCGACTTCTCGAAGCGAAGCGACGCTCGAAATGACCTTCGAAGGGACGTTCGACTTTTCTTTCGACGTTCGAAGGATGGAAGATGTTCTAAGTTTCTTCTGATTTTTCGTAAGATTTTAGTCCCTGTTTAGAATCAGTTTGGTCGTGAGTCCTTTGTATGAGTGAAATTAAAACATCAGATTATAAATGTTGAACGAATACAAGGAATCACGTCGTCAGTCTACATCCATACCAGACCACCAAAAATGTTCCCTTGCCAACGACTTCATACGAACAATACCTGAGAGATCCCCAAATCAAAACTCCATCACATACAGTCAGTTCAGCCTCACGTCTACTAAAAGCAGTTACTTCACCATCTTTAAAATTCGCGTTCTTGTTCAGTTTTTTCCCTTGCAAACATCATCTATAACACTCGACAGTACAGCATCCCTCTTCGAAGCATCCTTTACCACCTCAACAGAGACAGGCAAAGTTCCAAACACCTCATATTCTACAAGATCCACCAAAGCATGTCCAGATTCAAACTGTGGGTCAAAGCCACAAGGCAATCGAGACAAACCATCAGCGTTTCCATGTTTGGCAGTTGGCTTGTAAACAATCTCATACGTATATGCAGACAATATGATTGACCACCTTTGTAATCGACTCGCAATTATTGTTGGAATACCTTTCTTTGATCCAAAGATAGTTACAAGTGGCTTATGATCTGTCACTAACTGGAATGCATGTCCCCATAAAAACTGATGAAATTTCTTCACACCAAACACTATGCTCAAACCTTCCCTCTCTATTTGCGAGTAATTCTTCTCAGCAGGGGTTAACGACTTTGACTCATAGGCTATAGGACGTTCCTCTCCATTTGATAGAACATGAAATAACACTGCACCAATTCCAGAACCACTTGAATCACAGGCAAGTCCTATAGGCAGACTAGGATCGGAATGCATCAATACTGACATAGACATATGATCATCTTTAAGACCATTAAAGCAGCTGACTTTTCCGAATTCCAGTTCCATAGAACACCTTTCTTCGACAATTCATGCAAACTGCACGATCAGACAACTGAGGCAAAAATTTGGCAAAATAAGCCACCATTCCTAAGAAACTTTTCAGCTCCGTGACATTTGTAGGCTCAGCAATTTTCTGTATAGCTTCTATCTTTTTTGGGGATGGATGTATACCTTGACTTGAAATAACATGACCAAGGTATTCAACTGACTCCTGAAGAAAACTGCATTTCTCCTTACGCAATCTTAAACCATATTCCTTGATTCTTTGAAGAACAGCTTGTAAATTTTGCATGTGTTCCTCTTCGGTTTTCCCAGTGACAATAATGTCATCTAAATAACACTGTACTCCATTCAATCCTTGAAATATTTGATCCATAACTTGCTGAAAAATCGCAGGAGCTGAGCTGATTCCAAATGGTAATCTAGAATACTGGAACAATCCTTTGTGTATATTAATAACCACTAATTTCTGAGATTCTTTATCCAACTCTATTTGTAAATAAGCTTCAGAGAAATCAAGCTTGCTAAACAACACACCACCATTCAAATTTGTAAACATTTCATTTGGTTGAGGCAGAGGATATTGATTAACTTCCATCTTAGGATTAATCGATACTGAAAAGTCACCAGACAATCGCACTGATCCATCACGCTTCAGAACTGGAACAACAGGAGCTGCCCAGTCTGAGTACTGTACTGGTGTAATGATTCCCTTCTGCTCCAAACGATCAAGCTCGTTCTCAACTTTCTTCTTCATGGCGTCTGGTAATGGACGTGCTTTACGAAATGTTGGGGTTGCATCACTTTTCATGTTGATTCTTGCCTTAACACCCTTACATAATCCAGTTTCTTCCACAAAAACTCCATTGAATTCATCCAATACAGCCTTTAATTTCTTTTCCTTCGGAATATAAACAGCAAAAATCGACTGCCAGTCAAGGCGAACTTGACACAATAAATCTCTTCCCAAGAGATTCCTGGCTTCTCCTTTCACTACTCTTGCTCAAAATTCTGTCCGTTGTCCGTTAATTTCAACGCTTGCATCGAATTCTCCCAATAATGGAACCTTTCCATGAGATTAATTCCAATGATGCAGGTTAACTCTTTAATTCCAATGATGCAGGTTTCAATGTCGGGGCATAAAGTGAGTTGCGCCATGTAACCTCATTGATAAGCGTAACGACAGAGCCAGTGCCCACTTCCAAAGTGACCGGGTGTCCGTTAATTATAGCTTCAACTTTTGGACATGGTCTCAATTTTTCTGCAAAATGATTGGTTTCCTTTGAATCAACAGACAATGCTTCAAAATCTAATATTTCTTCAGAAATATGCTTGACTTGGTTTTGTGCTGAATTCTTACGAGGGGTACGAGGGGCTTTTCGGGAGGGGCCTTGCAGTCTTTTGCGTAATGTCCCTCTTTACCACAATTATAGCATTTCACTGATTTCGCTACACTCGAAAAATTTTGTTTTCCTTTAGAAACTGCTTCACTTCGACCACTCGTTTCCTTATTTCTCCGCTTCACTGCATGAACATCATTAGATCCTCTCGCTGAAAAAGTATTGAACTGATGAGCGTCCTTCTGTGCAGCTTCGGCAGCTTTCGTTATTTCGACAGCTCTCGTAAAGGTCAAACTTCAGCTTCTTGCAATAATCGACGTTGCCACGCTTCGTTATTCAAACCAAAAAACAAATTTATCCCTCAGTGACTGTAGTAGTGGTGTCAAAGCTGGATCTGTAGAGGCTGTAAATTCGCATGTTTTTGCTAATCTTCTCAGTTCCGCTTCATATTCAGCTATTGACTCATTTGGCATCTGTTTTCTGTTATAAAACTTATAATGTTCGGCCATAATCGAAGGTTTCGGTTTGTAATAATTTCTCAAAAGATTTAGGAGTTCTTCTAAAGACTTTCCTTCTGGTTCCTCTGGTGAACAGAGCATTGTCAACTTCTCGAAAGCATCACGTCCAACGAAAAGCAAGAATTGATCGGGTTTCTCCTCTTCGGCGACTTTGTTTACTCTCCAAAAATGTTTCACACGCGCAACGTAGCTATCAAAGTCTTCTCTTTCATCGAATTCCCCAGAAATTCCAACATATGGCCCTCTTCTTGGCCTAGAAGCTTGTCCAGCCTGTTCAGGGGTATCATCATCGGACATCTTCGAAAAAAAAAGTTCTCGACTGCGCCAAAATGTTATGTTTTTCGAAACATGGCCTAGCCAAAGAGACATAAAAAACAACGCGTCTCTTCTCAAAACACTCAACTCAGAACTAACATAAGAACTTCTCGTAAACAATTTCAACGCATGAACGAGTTCCCTTAGGGCTATTCAAATTGGTCTATTTAAAACCATTAACAATAACACAATAACACCTCAAAGCACTTTGGAGTATGTGCAGTATCGACCTTAGGGTCATCGTTCTTCATCCTTCCTTTGTGAACTTGCGCATGCCCCAAACGTCATGCAAATTTTAATGCAGAAAACATGAATTTTGGAGTGTCATTTCTGAAGAATAACTCCTTAGGGTTTCAATTTTGATATTAGAATTTTGGATTTTGTCCTACAGGCTTTATGTATTAAATTTTCCGTAAAATCTAGCGTATGGTTTTGGAATCCATAAATTTTAGGGTGTGCTGCCAATTGGTATGGTGCGAAATTCAATCTCTTTGCAAAAAATTTACAAACTCGTAAGTCTGAAATACAAGCTACGCCCAACTTTGTGCAAGTTTGCTACAAACTGCTGTAAGAATATTTTTTTGCAGAGCAATGCTTCAAGACCATGACGTACAATAATCAACTTACCACTTACATATTTCAATTCGACCAAGACACAGTTTATTGTTGGACCATTGAAGCTACCCTCATCAAATTTGTTACATGTGTTCAAGTTCCTTATGGATTCCTTGAAGGTAACTATTTATGTTCACTACGAGCTACTCTTCCTTTTGGAGTTTAACACTTTTGACTGGCAATGATAAATCACACATATGGCTGAGTTCAAAGATTAATCATGCAATCTATAGTACTCTGCAAATTGTTTGTTCATTTCTTTGCAGGCTGCTTCCAGGTTGACCCAAGAAACTTCACAAGTTGGTTATGAGCAATAACCAGCTTTATGGATTCAAGAGTTATTGACAAATGCTTTGCATCAAGGTTTAGTTAAAGGCTTAGCTGTCTGTTTACATGCAGCATTCTTGTCATCTTAAGCAACCGGGTGTGTCAAAAAGGTCCGGTGTTTGAAAGGCTTCCTCTCCCTGAGTACATAAGCAACAGACGCGGATCCAGCAACTTAAGTTTGACGGCTGCACGGAAAATTTAGTTCACCACAATCGGTTTGCTAGATGCAATGTCGCAGACCGTCAAACACTCCACGCTTTTTCTGACTCACCCAGTATAATTTCTTCTTTTGCAGTGCCACTTGCGGAGCCATCTCCAACACCTACGCCGCTATCATCATCATCATCATCATCATCATCAATATTGAGTATTGCTGCATCGCAGAGCACTGTTAGCGCATCGTCAACTTCTACTCGTAAGATTTAGGCCTTTACATTGGTTACATTGCTTCATTGGTAAAAGTGCTCCATTCTATACCCTCACAGTTGTGATGGCAAATATCATCTTTAAAGGTGATTGGATCGTTATCTCACCATATAAAATGATTTTACTTGAAGGCTGCTCAGTAATAAGATTTGGATGATTTTTAAACCAAGAGGGCTGTCTTTGGACAACCGCCACACGGTAATTTGGCTATGGAAAAAAGGCGAAAAGTCCCAAAAAATGTATTTCATCAAAACAATTTACAAATGATGCATGATTTTAAAGAAGACATGTGAAGGGTCAAAGTAAAGCTATATGGAAGATTTTAGACTTTTGAGTCCGGAGGTATTCACTGAGATCAAGATATCTTAAAGAACTTTCTTTAGTTCTTTATGATATCCTGGTTCATTCGAGTCAGTGAAACATTAAACTACTCGTTTCATCGTAACTTTTTCGATCTTTCATGCGCCTTGTAGAATGCTAATTTTGTCAACTTTATTTGCTTTAGGGCTTAACTGCCTGCAGAGGCAATTCTTTTTCGATCAAAAAACGTAGCGATCAATTATCATAATAAACGATACAAATGGCAACGTTGACTAGGGTGTGGGGGAATAGTCTGTAATAGAAGGATGAATTTCGTATTTTTCTCGTTTTTTCGACATTTTGCACAATGTGATCGATAGCTTGCATACCTGTTTGGAAAATTTGCTTCCTTTCTCAAACTTGAGACCTTCATGGGGATATGGGACAACTTTATGCGCATACTAACCGGTTTTGTTTTGTACAGAAAAATATAAAGCCCAAGGTCTTAAAAGTACAGACCTGTACAACGAAAAAACCTGTTAGTATGAGTTATATTACCTAACAGCGTCTAATCTTAACTCTTATCAGTACTGTGTATTGCTCCATTGCAGAGCACTGTTCACCCATCATCAACATCAACCAGTATGTTTTAGCTTTAATTTAACTTAACTTCAGCTTCAGCAATTCATTTTATACATCAGCTTTGAGGCCAATGGGGTATACGCTCTAATTTTCAATACGTGGGGTCCAAGCCACTATTTATTTGCTGGACCTCAAATATTAAGTCCAATGTTTTGGAGATCCAAAACTTATTACTTTTTATTTCTGGGGCCCCTTTGCGGAACGACAAGAATTTAATGAGCCACTGTTATGAATCGCATCAGAATGCAAGATTCTTCCTACTTTCAGAATTCTTCGACCCCAAATATTAAATTTTATCTGTGTCGTTTTTCACAAACCGCATATCTCCCCTAGGGCTTTGAGGATGACTGGATCACTGTCGAAACAGGTTACAATAAATTTACGGATAGACTTAGAACTCCGATTATTGGTAATCCTGTGGCTGTCTTCAATCAAATTTATTGAAACATGATTCTATAACCATTTCGTTATGGCTATGACTTGAAGAATCTGTATGACAAAGATGATCTATATTTTCTCTACAGCGGATAAAATTCAGAGAATATATTTCTTCAAATGCTTACATCGCCTTGTTTTTTTAGAGTGTCATTTGTAAAAGTCCTTAGAAAAAGGATGGAAGCTGTTCAAGGCCATGTTATGTTTTAGGATGATACAACTTTTCAAAGCAACAGTAAACAAGCAGCATTTCGGAAGCATCTTTTAGGGAGCACTCGTAGCTAAAGGCCAGGGAATGCCTCAAAAGATAGCAGGGCCTTCCAATAAATGCTGACACAAGTCTTTGTTGATCTTCTTTGGTTCAGGAACTAAGGTGCAGCGAGTGAAGTTTTTTTGGGATTTCTAGTAAAAAATCTTACACTGCTAATTTTCCACTTCCCAGTAAGAAAGAAGCCAAGATGCTGTGGCAGTAGGAATGAACTTAATGAGAGAACTTTTCTGCTTAGGTCAACAAGAATGGCATGATAAAAAAGAGACTTCCGGAGTAATGTTTTTCATTGATGAATTAAATGCAAATAGACGTCTTACTGGATTGAAGATCGCATCAAAGTATGTTGCATCATTACTACAATGCATGCAAGAATGCCTCCAAATCAATATCCAAAAATGCCAATCAATCAACTTTGAAAAGAAGGAAAGCAACAATGGTCATTTATGCGAATTTAATGCTGCTATAGACCCAAAAGAAGTTACAATGTTTGTTGATGATCCAAGATTTGCTCATTACCAACTTCCATGAAGCTGAATGAAGAAGAGACAAAAGAGCAAATTGCTGGAAATGAGACTAATGTTATATGCACATGATATATCATATATACACATTGTTATATGAAATGATATATCATATATATATATATATGTATTCTCATAAGCTCCTTCACAATGCGAATTAAAGTAGATATAAAAACTCATAAAAAACACATTCTTTAAACGTTTCGGCGAAAGCCTTCATCAGTAATAACTGTTCTTTTAATCAGACAGAGCATACATATCAATCTCAAAATCCAGAAACAATACAAAAACAATAACCTAAGCGGGACCTACCAACATACAATGAGTACCAATAAGGTGTAAAAGTAGCGGCTGATAGCAGAGGCGGTGGAGAAAGATCAAAGAAAGCGCAGAATTAAGAACTGCTGAAGTCGGTGGCTATGTCTGTCTCGCCGGAGCTGAGAGAAGCCTGTGCTAAAATAAAACAAACAATATGAAGATCCAAGAGCGGATGGGCAGAAAGAGTTTACTTAAAAAAACAGCGTGTGTCCCTAACGAAAAGCTGAGCGCAAAAATCAAAACAACACAACAACCAAAATGCAAACAAAAATGAAATCTATGTATCTACCTGCCTAGTGTTTAAACCCTTAGGGGCAAAGCAATCTAGCCGATATTGCCAGAAGCTTTCCCGCATCCTATTTCCCCCCGTTAGCCTATCAATTATCTTGACACTAATATCCTTCAGAAACCCGTGGTGGCCTTCTTCAGTAAAATGCCTGAAGAATTCCACCTGGGGTACTGAGGCCCCCGAATTAAACTTACGACTGCACGCCTTGTAATTGTTAAACCTAAGCCTAAAAGGCGTGCAGGTGCTACCAACATATTGTACACCACAAACAGTACATTCCAACAAATACACAACATTTGACGAGTCACAGTTAAACGAATAGTTTATCCTATATTCCCGGCTATCTATGTTCGAATGAAAATGCTCACTATTGCTCATGACATTACACACTTGACAACGAGATTTACCACAACGAGAACATCCCTTCTTATCAGTCCCCCCATTTCCCTCATTACTAAGCCTAGCCCTAACAAGCATGTCCTTAAGGTTCTTACATCTCCTAAATGCTATCAAAGGTGGCTCAGGAAACACCTCCCTATGCTCCTCCGAATTCGTGAGCATAGGATGGAGTCTCCTGGCAACCTTCCCCAAACTATTGAGCGCTGGATGATATGTCGCAACAAGTGGAACCCTTTCCCCCCTCCCTTGGTCATTGGTCCTATTTCCCGAATTTGCTAGAAGAGTTGCCCTATCCAACCTACGTACACTATCTATTTGCTCGTTAACTAAAGAAGTTATATATATATATCACATTTTGAAAAACACAATGCCATCAACTTGTGTACTTAGTTACTTGGTCCGAGATAGAGACTTCTTAGTAATTATCATCAATATGAAAATACTTAAAACAGGTAATTTTCTCTTCACATGTAGCAAGCAGATTCTTTGTAACAACGACACTAGTGTTTTATGGGGATTATGCCAACTAGACGGTGGGTATGGCCTTTCTTTCGGGTAAAACTGAAACAACGAATACCTCAAAATCAACGTTCCAAAATGCCAATCAATCAACTTTGCAAAGCAACGATGGTCATTTATGCAAATTTAATGCTGCCATAAGTTCAAACGAAGTTACAATGTTTATTGATGATCCAATATTTGCCCATTACCAACTTCTATGACGCGGATCGAAGAAAGACATTAGAGCAAAGTGCTCGAAATAGTTAGATACATTGCATTCAGATGAGGTTAGATTTTATATGCACATAATATAACCATACAAATTTTGTCACAAATTTCTATTTGTTGGTACCATCTATCCATCTACCTACACAGGATTAAAGGTAAAGGTGAAATTGCGAGTGCCAAGCACCGGGATCGCAGAAGTAGAGAAGACCTTATCGAGTTCGTGACCCCTTGTTATGATGTTGGAGTTGTTAAGCTCTACCTTGGATCGAGCCTTGTCCGCCTGTCTCTTCTGGTTGCAAAGCCCGGGGGTGGGGTACTCCCATTGTGGTCTGACAGTGGGGTCCAGTTATGGCTAAAGAGGGCCAAATCAAAAATTTTGAAAAATACCCTCAATTGGTAGTATCGTTTTACAAAAACCCTCACATGGTAGTTCATGAACCTGAAAACTGGGTCATTTGGTAGCATTTAGAGATGAAAATTTTCTACGGTTTTTCAAAATGTTTTATTACGAAACTGATGGAACAAAGCAAGAAATTTTTCAATTCATTTGTTATTGATGCTGTAATGACTAAATTGGCGTGCGGAGGAGCGTACCAGGTTGAAACATAATAAATGGCTACGAATCTTAGAATACCCCTAATTGGTAGTATGGGGTTGACAAAAAGGGCCATTTGGTAGCCAATTGGTAAGACCCTCAAACTGACTGGACCCCCCTGTTAGGCCACAATGGGAGTACCCCCCCTGGTTGGAAAGTCAGAGGAACACCACTGCTTAGCACCACAACACTTTCAAAGAATTTTAGCATTAGCCTGTGACAGGAATTGCCGTTCAAAGTTAACAAGCCTTGAGTCGTGCTAAGCCGTATAGATTGAGCACGGGCATATTTTTTTAAAACAAAAATGGAGGTATCCAAAGTGCCTTGGCTTTTTGAAAAATAGGTTTCACAACTCTAAGTGCACTCAATCAAACCAAAATAATCAGCAAAGGCAATGCATTATGGTTAGCTGCGTTGAAAGTTTGAAATCTACTGTTACGTTGTCAAATTGCTTTTTATAAAACAAAACTGTATCCTTTGTTTACAAAATTCAAACTTGCTTGTGTGAAAGTAGTTTCTGCTATTTCTCAATTGTTTTAGGGCGAGCCAAATGGGATTTGAACAGGTTTTCGATAACCTAACTTTCAAGCATATGGACCGTTTACCAACGACAACAAGTTTTTCCATATCAACACACATTTCTCTTCCTCGTTTGCCTGCCTAATGTACCGCATAAGCTGTAAAGCCTGTGGCATGCTATACAGTGGTGAAACCTCTAGGAACTCAATGCACGTTGAAGTGAACATCTCCGCAATGTAGAAAAGAAAGTGCAACTTCAAGATGCTCACAAGGACGACCCTGATTCTACTGTTTCTCTACATTTCAACTCTACGGGCCACACCATCAACGATATGAAAAGTACAGGTATATGTACCTCAAAAAAACATGGTACCTCAAAACATACAATGACGCATATTGTTCAATAATTTTTCGAAAACAGCATCAAATCTAAAACTGGTTATGATTTTGTATTCACAATGTTCATACCTTCAGGAAAATTGCTCGCAATTGCATTAATATAATTTTCTGTTGAAAACAGGGGGTAGAATTGCTGATTCCTGATGGGAGCAAAAACCAAAAATTTTCAATGAATAGCTCCTAAGATACTGTGGACATGAATCTAAGTTCGCAAATTCAGTAATTAATGTCTCAAAATATCTCCTCCTTGTCACTTAAAACAGAAAATCCACATAGAACCTAATATTTCAAAGTAATTAAGCAGCAAACAGGTACCAAACAGGTTTCTGAATTTGTACGTTTTGAGGAACACAAAAGAGAAAACTTCTTGGTATATGATGGATTATAACATCAAGTCAACCAGGTTCACAGCTTCAGGTCCACAGGGGGGAAGAGGGCTTCGTGAATGCTAAAATGATGAGGATGTGTCCACGGAAAAATTTTCCAGCCCTGCTGTATCTATTCAACTGACAGTTTCTCTATGTTTGTTTTGAGGTACATATTGTGTTTCTTTTGCTGCGCAGTAGGGGCAAATCTTACATATAAGTTTACATGTCATGTAATGCTACCGATGCAATTTAGTGTGTAACAAAACACAAAAGCGTTAGGGCTGCAGGAGTTACAGATTCCAAGTCATTGGTGAATATGTCATTGTATGTTTTGAGGTACACGTTAAAAAAGACCAGAAAATTCAACAATGAGCTACAGCAGGATATTTTATCTTACAACACTTAAACCCCTTGGGAAGAAATTTTACAATCAAGAAGCACGCAGCGAAACAAAAATTTTGAAAAAATACATCTCCTGTAAGATTTCATTTCAAAAGTAAATTCTTTGTCTTTTTTTGCGGTACATATACCTGCACTGGACTTTCCTTTGCATCCTCGCACTCTATCAAGCGAAAACCTCTAGAAAAAAACTTCCTCCTCTGTTTTCATATTTTTCATATTTCATATTTCATATCATTTAAGGAGGGTGGCCCTTCGGCAGAAGCCGTTTTTCAAGGGGCCCTCCGATAAAAACTTAATTACAATATACAATTAAAAATAAAGTGACACTAGAATATAAAAAACCATAATTCAAAAGCCTATTTACAATGATAAAATATATACAATAGAAAGAAAAGGTTAACCCTTTATTGATTATTTGCTTAGTTATTCTTTTATTCATCATTATTATTTTACTTATTTATTCGTATATCTATACACTTATCCATTTCATTAATTATCTATTTATTTTTTATCATTATGCTTTTCATTTTATTTGTTTTAATGATACTTCTCTTGCGCGTATCACGGCGCATTCCATTTCTCACTCGTCTCCAGTTTCATTTGATACCTTTTATTCGTATATTTTTTTCATTTATTTTATTCATTCCTCTGTCAATAATAATATCTAGCACTATTGCCAAAGGCAACGAGTAAAGCTCATCATATTTTCACAACCATACGAACGAGAAGCAGGTGTTCTCGGAGCTAAAGGCAACGGGTTTTTTAAAATAGATTCAATTCAACTCAATTGAAAGTTAGGAAACAACTGATTTTCATTCGAATGTGTTATTCTGATCTATTGTTCTATGATTGCTCCTCTAACTCACGTTCACACCCGATGAAGAGTAACGCTCGAAACGTTATGTTTGTTACTTCCAAGTGCAAAGTCGTAGCCTGGGCTCTAGCGTCACTGCGCTGTTGTAGCTAACAGGAAGTGGTAAAACACACCAGAAACCCTAAGTTGATTTTGTGAGTTTGTGAACAAAGATGACCCGACGACAGTGTGGATATTTGAGATTGATTGTTAGGATCTCAAACACAATCATTCCTCTGTCAACAATGATAGCTAGTGGACAGTCACCCGCTGCGAAAAAAACAGCACTATTGCCAAGGCAACGAGTAAAGCTCATCTCATTTTCACAACCATACGAACGAGAGCAGGTAAAAGAAAGAAACTGTTTAACAGCGAATTAAAAATTTAGGAAATCTGCAAAGAAATGTCAAGCTCGGACGAGGAATCCGATGAAGATGTAGGCCCATATCTTGGTGAATATGAAGGTGACAGGAATGAGTTTGAAGAGAGACATGGAAAGGGAAAAACAAAGTTACCAAATGGGGATACTTATGAAGGAGAGTATGCTCATGGGAAAAGACATGGACATGGAATTTATAAGTAAGTAAGAAAAGCCTTGCAATAGTTTTCGTGCAATAAATTTTTTTGGTTCCACATTAACAGGAAGGAAGTTGTTTCGTGTCGCCTGTCAGTACGAAGCAAGTAAGTTAATCAGAATTAAACAGTGGTTAAACAGGACAGTAAAAACATTTCACATCTCACAAAAGTCATAAAAAATAGATTTTCAAACAATCATTGAAATCTTATGCCATGGCAATGCATATGCAGACAAAGTCTCTAACCAGTGAAAAATTGACATTTCTTAAAATCTGCACGATGACTTGTTGAGTGCTCTAACAACCCATTATGTCTGTGTTATTCATCACGATAGAGGCTGCTGAGGTCGTCCTGCATGATGTCGTTGGATGGATAAAATCCAGTAAATGTGAGGGATGACATTCAGTAAGTTAGGAGGAAATATCGTATTTTGGAGGAAGAACCCCTGTAAATGTGAGGTTATTTTGTAAGTTAGAGGGATAGCCGGACAACATCAATAGAGGAGAGCTTATTCAACATTTCATATGAACAACAGAGTATTCTATATGTCGAGCCTTCGAGCCTCGAGCCCTCGAGCCTCGAGCCTTCGAGCCTTGTACTTCGAGCCTCGAGCCTTCGAGCCTCGAGCCTTCGAGCCTTGTATTTCGATCCTCGAGCCTTCGAGCCTTGCATTTCGAGCCTCGAGCCATGCATTTCAATCCCCTTGAAGCCTTAACGTTTCAGAATGAAATAAAAAATGAGGCAACATTATTCAACAAACGGTGCACATGAATTTCAAAGATTTTAACAGTAACGTTTAAGTTGAGACTAATGGTGAATGGCATGAGAATTTCATTGCCATGTAGGAATGCATGCCAACTAATTGGAAAATTTAGATCTCAATTAGTCACCTATTGAAACTCTTACATGCAACTTTCCCACTACATGCAACAGAACCATTACTAGCAAATGATAGAAGTACCATGAACTGAAACTTCAGTCACAAAAGCCAGATTGTCAAGTTATTTGCGAGTAATTGGCTAGTAGTGATAGATCTCTCACATACACATGAAGCACTTTCCTGAAGTATTTTCTGTTTAGCACATTCTTTGAAATCGGGCCTGTTCGGTCCTTGAGAAAAATATGTGATGTGGCAATTTTACAAATTCACATGGATCTTAGCTAATGCCTTGAACTTGAGTACTAATTGATCTTTGCAAAAAGAATCCTTGAAACTTGAATACTTGATGTTTGCAAAAAGATGAACCTCAAAGATGAAAGCCTGTAGCTAAAAATATAACTCGAAGGCTCAAAGGCTCGAGGCTCGAAGTATGAACCTAAGGCTCGAGGCGCGAGGGCTCGAGGCTCGAAATACAAGGCTCGAAGGCTCGAGGCTCGAAGGCTCGAGGCTCGAAGGCTCGAGGCTCGAGGGCTCGGAGATTAGAAACACTCTGAAGAACATCTTTTCGATTGATTACCTCGACAAGGCTATTCAGTTACATGATGAAGAATTTGTTAGCGCTTGGGGAAGTCTTCACAAGACATTCCATCAAGGACTTCTGTTGTGCTATGAATTTTCGAACAATGGAAACTTTTTCTGGCCTATTCAGTGTATTACTTTGTTTATCATTCAGGTTTAAAAACGGAGGAAAGTACGTCGGCGAATATGCTTATGGAAAGAAACAGGGAGAAGGGATATTTTATTATCCTGATGGCTCAAAATACGAGGGATCTTGGTCAGAAAATGCACGCAATGGATATGGAAAATACTACTATGTGAATGGAGATACGTACGAAGGTGACTGGGTTAATAATAAAAAAGATAGCCAAGGCATTTATAGTTATGCTGCAACAGGTAAACCTGCAGAAGATTTTATACTTATTCATTTGCTTTATATGAATTTTTGGTAGAAACAGGAAAGTAAGGAGTAAAAAACCACAACTGCTGAAAAATATCTAGAGCATCTAATCGTTTCTTGTGTTTCTTCCCCCATAGTATCTAATATTACTGTCTTCAGAAGCATCTTTTCCTAAATCGTTTCTGAAATACTCGTGATGGCGTGCACAAGGAACTTTTCGAAACTTTCTCTTTATTTTATATGATTCTTTAAGAAACTTTTAACACCGAGTCAATGTCGTAGCTGCCCCTAAAAGAACCTTTTCTCCTGAGACAAGTTCTATTGTGCTGCATTCATTGATTTGCGCTGCTTGCAGCGACAAATCTTTAAAATAGGCTCCGTGATTGAACGTTGACATAGCGCGCATAACTGAACATACAGTGAACATTTGATGATTACAGCCAATTATATATTTGGAAAGCAGATGTTTTCTCTGTTCAGGATTGACGTCAGAGGATGTCGTTCATTCGCTTTAGACTGCATTAATGGGAACATGACACATTTTTGCCGACAGATTTTGAAAACATTGGATTTATTCTAACTGGCACATTTTGACAACGGTATGAAAACTCGAAAATAACGAAAAAGGGGCTTTTTCGAAGATTTCAAGACGAGGCTGATCAATTCTTAAGGTGTAAGTACATTTCTTTGGCAAAAAATTCTTGAGGAGATCGCAGCAATTTTTTGTTACTGTCAAGTTTCCTACCGTTTTCAAATTGTTCCAGTGTCGTATGTAAGTGGTCTTGAGAGACCTTTGCAACGGGCATGCCTTCCACGTGCAAGTGCCACCTCTTTGCTGCTGGACATTTCAGCGGACTATCAATCAAAATCGCTTCAACAAAGACACCACATAAAGATGCATGCGCGATGCATGCCGGTTGTTGCCCGGGTACCAGGGCCTCAAAAGGAATATGAAAAAGAATTTCCTTGATCGTTTTCCCTTTTCTTTCTCTTTTTTCACTCAGGTACTTAGGGTAGCTGGTTGTAGTCTTTTGATCATATGGGCGTTGTTTTGAACTAAAATATTGTAGGTAAAGGTTTGTCTGAGTGTTACAAACGTCTAAAGAAACTTGAAAGACACCTTAGAGGGGTTGACAAGGGGAGTCTTTGGTACCGGTACCAGTCAGGTACCAGGTTCCACCCAAATTGAAGGTATTGGTACCACCAATTTTGGGGGAAGGAGCTAATAACTGATGTCTGATGGTACCTGGTAACGTTATAATAAAGTAAAGTTTATCCGCAATATGAGGAATTCTGAAAAGAAGCCTACGTCAGTTCTACGAAGACCAATGGGCAAGACCAAATCACTCCTGAACACGTCACCGTCGCATCTGTGTCACTGCACTGTTACAAGCTAAAATTTGTTCTAGGGACTCCCAAAAATGCAATCGTGAAATAGTTGTTGGTACCGACTCATCCAGGCTTTGTACCGGTATCAATATTTTTGATACCAAGGTTCCACCACTTTGCAAACGTTTGCACCAGGTACCACCCCTCTGGTACTATGGTACCACTACCCTGTCACCTTTCTAATTAAACACCTATCTCGAATACCAGCTTAAAATCCTATAAGTCAGAGAATCACATCTCTGCTCATAATCTGGGTCTTCAGACAACAAAATTTGGAATGGGAACAAAGAAGGTTGTTAAAGGGTATTTCGTGAAACGTGATTTGCCATGTTTTTTACCATATTTTCTCTCGTGACACGTGAAAAGCCAGTATCGCAGTCTTCGTGAAAAGTGAAAATTCTAAATTTCTTTAACGAGAAACGTGAAATCTAGCACTTCACTTCCGTGATTCGTAATCCTCATCCCCTCTTTACCAGCCTCAACATACAGTAATATAAATGAATTCAGGAGACATTCAGGAAAAGTAAAAGACCACGTGTCACACTTTCAGGTTGCAGCTATAAATGCAGATGGATTGAAGGTCAATTAGAAGGCCCTGGTGAATTTCTCAGTCAGAATTATCGATATGTTGGAAACTTTGAGAAAGGTTTACCAAAAGGATCTGGAAGGTACGTCAAACCAATGCGTATATCTTGAACGTCGAATATTTGTAGCTGCCTTCATGTTCTATCTGGCAAATCGACAAAGGGTGTGTTTGATTGGTACCAATTCTGAAAACGGTAGACTTGAAAGACTCAAATTGGTGTTTGATTGGCTCCCCAAATTATGAAAACGGCAGGTTTGGCAGGTTTGGCAGGCCTGCTGAACCTTCTGCTCCAAAAGGCGGAAGGTTTGGCTGACTTTAGAGAGATTCTCGATTTCATTTGCAGAACTCTAAAGACGAGGCAACTTTGCTCGCGTTGCCAAGCACAAGACTCGTCTTCGTGTTTTTCAACTGGAAACCTTGTCTTCGCTAGGATGTATCTGAAACCTGCAACAAGGTCAGATTTTGTAATACATCATCAGTTGATTTGGTTCACACCTCAATTCAAAGCGATTAGCGTCTGCAGACAAAAGAAATTCACTCAAGCAGAAATTCAAAATAAACGAAGCCGTAAAGTTGCCCTGAAACCAGTACGGCAAACTTTCGTTTGATGCAGGCGAAGGGAGGTTTTTAAGAGAAGGTATGTGCTTGTAACGAAAGAAGACGGGTAAATCTAAAGTGCTGTGTTACGGATTTTGTTTATTTGATTCAGAAACCAAGCAGAGGGCATTGCAATTTTTGCATATCTATTGCTCAGTTGTACGCAGTCACTCCTCAGCTCCTGAATCAAATAAACAAAATCCGCGAGACGGAACTTTAGATTTACCCATCTTCTTTCGTTACAAGCACATACTTTCTCTTAAAAGCCTCCCTTTGCCCGTACCAAACGAGAGTCGCCATACTGGTTTCAGGGCAACTTTACGGCTTCGTTTGTTTTGAATTTCTGCTTGAGAGAATTTCTTTGTCTGCATTCGCTAATCGCTTTGAATTGAAGTGTGACCCAAAGCGATGAAGCTATTGTATTACAAAATCTGCCCTTGCTGAAACCTGCTGTTTTGAAGAATTTTGTGTTTGACTGGGCACAGTGTTTCCGTCTCTGCGAAGTCTACCGTTTTCAGAATTTTGTAGGTTTGGAATCACCAATCAAACACACCCAAAGAGGTACTATTTTATTGTTTTCTATTACTGATTATCCAAGGACTTACCAATCAGCCTATTTCAAGAATCGATGATACATGTATCGTTATAAAAAAACTGCTGATTAGAAAACTCAACTCTCAGCTCATCAAAAAATTAAGAAACTTCCGTACTTTCAGGGAAAACATCACTTAGGAAACTATCTATTTGATAAAGAGAATCATCAACGCACTCTGACTTCGTTTTGACTTGTTTTCTGCAGGATAGGTGAAGGTTTCAAAAAACTTTATTTTATGATATTTACGAGGGCAAAAGTAGTAAACATGAAGATTCTCATGGATCTCATAAGAAACAGATAAGACACTGGCTGCAGTCCTTATAGTTTCTTAAAAAAGATACCTGTGCATGATCACGGAATTGATGTTGCTTTCCTTTTATTGTTCTGTGCAGGGAGCCTCTTGATCAAGTGTTTCGGGCTTTCCATTTTTCCAGGCATTCACAACCTTGAAACTTTCGTAGTGACGACTTTGCCTGTATGCCAGTTCTTGAGGGAAGCAGGGACGTAGGAAGCATCTCAAACTTGGGGGGCATGACACTTCGAGGGCACTTTTTCCTTAGGAAAGGGAACATTTTCTAAAAATAAAATGGGCGCTTCTTTGTTTATTGCTAAATCTTGGGGATAAGTAAACAGTGCCCCCCCCCAGTTCCTACTTTTATGAAGGGAAGACGCGAGAGGAATGACGAAAATGCTGAAATCAAACAGAATTGGATTAATTCCAGTCCATGTAGTATTCTTGGTTAATGAATGTTCAAAAAAGAGGGCACATTTTATGCCTCACCCAGTATAAAAGTTGTTGCTTTCCTTCTGTTCAAGATTTCTGTTTGACAATGGCTGTGAGCAGCTTGGTGATTATGAAATAAAAGAAGAAATTAAAGAGCCAGAAGTGGAAGGAGAAGAAGCAATGGTGATCAAAACGCCAAAATGGATAGCAGATTCAATAACTAGCTTGAAAAAAGTCGAAGTTGAATTAGAGGATCCCTGATGAGATAAAGAAGATACTTTAGCTGCAGCAAATAGCAAGGGTGATTTGTGAAAGATGATTTGGTTTTCGAGAAAATAACTGATTTACCTTCCAAAAGAATAGATTTCGCACCACTAAGTGCAATCAATTATATCAAAGTAAACAAGGAAGACAAAACATTTTGTCTCGCTACTCAGAAGTTGTGAATTCTGTTCTTGAGGCTGCCAAGTTCCTTTTTCTTAGTCAAACCTGTATCAATTGCTTTACAAAAATTCGCCCTTTTAGCAGCAGATTAGCGCTAGGTTATTTTTAAAGATCTTGAGATCTTACCACTGGGTGTCACAGAAAGAAGTACTCCTGTTTAAAGAATCACAAAAATCTTTTCTTAAGGCCAATCTTCAGATTTTTCATTTTGGCAAGTAGATCAAAGACAAAATTATTTTGTCAGACATAGTTGATCTTTTTTATTCTTATTTGAATTAATGCATTTAGCTCCTTTTAATGATGCCTGGTTTTGAAGCATACTGCTAAAAGCAATGATACTAGCCCGAGGAAATTTTATGGTCAATTGGACTTCTCCTTTTTGTCATAAATGTCAGAATGAAAAATAAACTACTATTGCACACTTGGCGGATGAAAAATTTCAATGACATGGCTCTTTGAGGCAAGATCAACGATGTTGCTCATACAGTATGGCTCAGAATGAGGTTGTTCGATCCATTATTTCAAACCTTTTCGTAATGAAAACAAGCATGTTATAACCTTTAGATATATTCAATCATTGGCAACAGAGATCAAAAAGGAAATTTTACGATCGCTTTCATAATCGAATTTTGGCGATTTTTAAACCGGGAGTGATTTTTTTGGACAGCCGGTAGTTTTTATCAATGCTATCATGAACGGGGATTGGCAGTGCCGGGGGGGGGGTAACATAACATGTTGAGGGTACAGGTATGTGCCGCCCATACGGGTGGGTTTTGGGGCCCAAAATTCTCTAAGCAAGGGTCCCTTTTTCGGCAGATTTTCCATAAACATTGGTGGGATTTCCATAAATTGGCAAATTTTGTCAAAAATGGATAGTTTTCCGCCAAAATTCATCATAAAAGTAGGTATGACGGCAACTGTCGGTAATTAGAGGAGGAGAGCCTTCTGAAAACCGGGCGGCAGACCCCCGTCCATCCGCAAGTCACGTACCCTCCCCCACGGGTTTGTAGTGTGCGTTGTTGCTTGATATTATTTGGACTGAACGCATTACACTATTAATTATTCTTCTTTATCTTAAATTTCTGACTCGAAGGTGATATTTCTTTATTTGAAGATTTTTAAAATGAACGTAAAGCGTTATGTATGAGCAAGGTTTACTTTATGTTACAATTCGGTGACGGAGACAAATATAGCTAGGACAAAGAAATGCCTTCACACATCACATGCTATTGTTCCTCTAACTGAACAAACAAGCATATGCAGCTCATGAGTTCGAGCTTTGTCTCGGTCCACTAATTCTAGAGGGGATTGAATGATTATTTTTGATTGAATGAGATTTGAATGTTAATGTAATTCGATTGTGGTAATTGATAGATAGCAAATACAAGGTGTCCCAAAAAAATCGTGTCCCGTTTGTGTGGCTGCTGTGGAGGAACTGTAGATTCAATCATCTTGGATTCTACACAGTTGCACAGGCCAGGCTTCAAGTTAGAGTTTGAGACCTTGTGTTAGTCAATCTGGCACGTGGTTGCCGATTTATGGTACAGAAAAGGCAAAATAAATGGTTGCTTCAAAAACAGCAATTCTCTTGTTTTCTACCAATGTCAAAATCAAGAAAGTTTCCAAAGAAATTTTTGCTAAAACTTTTAAAGGGTTAGGAGTGTTTTTTATTTATAATAGAGCACTTTCTACCTTTCAACAATGTAGAAAATTTCAATACGATGACAGAACCCTTTCTTTGAAAATTTACTATATTTTGACATTGCAGGAGAACAACAGAAGTGCAGTTTTTGAAGCGACCACTAATTTTTTGCCTTTCTCTGTCACAAATCAGCAACCACGAGTCAGACTGACTCAAACAATGTCTTAAACTCTAAGTTGGAGCTTGACCTATGCAACTGAGTAGAAATCAAGATCATTGAATCTACGGCTCCTCCACAGTAGCCACTTAAATGGGGCACAATTTTTTGGGACACCCTGCAGACTTGGTAATGATTAGAAATTGATTACATCTTCTATCTTCTATCTTCTTCGCTTTCAATGATTTAGGTCCTGTGACAATTCATGAGAGATTTCGGTCTCTTCTCAGTTGTTCTGAGCAGCTAATGTGGTGCTGGGCAGATTTTGTGTCGGCTCTAACGGTAACCCAAAACATAAATTTTCGAAAAATCGTCAAATGTTATTGTATCACTGATCATTAAAATTTCTTCAGAAGCACTTGCATGAAAGAGCAAATTATTCTTGGACATATTGCAAAGACTTGAAATTGAATTTATGCTTTTACAGGCTATCTTGTTTTGAAGCATACTCAAGAACTATGCAAGAAATGAAATGAAGCACGCAAGAAATGATTGCAAAATTGAATCCCACCGGTACATTGAAACATAATCACTGTGACTATGACTTGATTTGATTGTACGATTAATTGTAGCCTTTCAATGTCAAAACCTTGGATAGTTTTCTTGGTGCGCCAGTGAGCCTTGCAGATCAAAAAAGGTGCGACTCGACTCTGATATCTTCATGTCTATTTAAGTGAGATTTAAAGGGTACATAGCTTAATTTAACGATCAAGGATGATAAGGTCCCGAGCTATAGCTTTCAGCTTTAACTCCATTCTCGAGATATTTCAAAAGAAGTCCCTTAAAATGAAAAGCTTCATGGAAATGTGAACTTTTTTCTGCTGCCATCAATTTCACTTAAATTTGAATTTGTTGCTTATGACAAGGAAATTATACAAGACTGGAAACTTTATGAGATTACAAAGAATATCCCTTTGACAAAAACTTCAATACTTGTTGAATAACATCACTCAATCAAAATACGTTGTTTGATATGACAATTTCGTTGTCTCTCCCACAAAAGAATTGCATAACAATCATGCCTTAAAATTATCTTATCTGTGATACCAAGGTAAAGTAAGAGAACTAGTTCTCTTATTTTATCTTGTTGATACAAATAGACAAGAAGAAAATTCAAAGATCTGCGACATTATCAAATTTCAGTGCTTTCTATGGGGTATGTAATAACAATCCTAAATTGGAAGAAGAAACGACGATCTTGTGCGTCTTTATTGCAAAGATGATAGCACAATTTACTTTTAAAATTGGGCTGCTGCTAAATCAGATGAAATATCAATCAATTTACTTCAATATTTCTACTCTTTAACAAGTCTTTATAAAGTTTGTCAAGAGTTTCATTAGTTCCTTTCAAACCATCGAAAACCTTCGATGCCCAAACAAAATATTCGTGGACCCTATCTCTAGACCAGCCTTGGGGCGTTTCTCTATTCAAGTCTCGTAGATTGTAAACTTTATCTGCTATTTTGACAAGTTTCGCTTTAGGACTACAATGAGGAGCATGCTCTATCTGTTTGCGTTTCCTCTCTTCTTTGCCCAAAGATTTATCATCTGAGCATTCTTCAACGATTCGCCGTATTGCAGAGCCAAACTTAGACTCAAGTTCCTCGAATGTTGTATTGGTGTCTTCAACTGTGTCATGAAGGAGTGCTCCAGCCAGGACCTCACAATCTGTTATTCCAGCTTCATTGCTCAAAATATGTGCAACGCCAATAGGATGATTCATGTATGGAGTTTTCTGTGCATCCTTTCGTCGCTGATCTTTGTGTTTTATTGCGGCAAAATTTGCAGCTTCGAGCAGTAGCTGTGTGTCAGCCATCTTTGTTTATATTTAGTCGCCCCTCTTTGAATAGCCTCATTCGAAGTTATACTTGTTCAAAATTTGAGGCTCTCGCAATATGGTAGTCTGTTTGGAGATTTTTTAATTTTTGTTGCATAAAAAGAACACAGTACATTTCTCCTTTTTACATGTTACGAGCCAGAAGATGCAACGAATAAAAGATTATCTTTCCGCTGGAAGTAAAGAAGAAGAAGAAGCTAAAAGATACGTTGAACAGCTAAGAGAACTCCTGACCCATGACTGTGAACGAGGCAAAAGAGAAGGTGAGCTAAAAATTTGACGTTCTGGGAGTCGTTCGGGCCAGGCCTAGGTAGGGGTGTTTGGAAAACTACCTATGACCTCGAAAGCGAAGACCTGAGACCTCGAAAACTGAGCGGTTGTGCTAAACGCCGGAATGACCCAGAATCACCCAGAACCACCAGCCAGAATCATCCAGAACCAGCCAGAATCACCAATAATCAACCAGAATCACCCAGAACCAGCCAGAGTCACCTAACAACAACAACAGCCTGATGACAATTAAGAGCACGTGCTCAGTGTGGCTGATCTTCAGGGATGTAAACCATCAACTCTGCCCATTACCCAAGATCAAAGGATGCTGCGTCTGATTTTGATGATAATATAAAGAACAAACAAAGGAATAAAAACAAGAACAATAAACCCATATTGGAAAGTTTGCCTTGCGCGGCCGATTTCTCTGCCGCGCACTTTAAACTTCAGCCGCGGTTCCAGCCTCGAAATTTTCGTAAAACAACAAAAGGAAACAATAGAGCTATTGTTTAGTGACACGAATACAGCCGCGCAAGCAATTTTGACGTAGGAGAGATCCCCCGCGCATTCTGCAAACTTTCCAATCTGGCAATAAACCACAAAAACAGCAAAGAAAAAGGAATCAACGACAGCAAAATTATTGTTGTTTTATCAATGTAATCAAGTGTTTATCAATTTCTTTCATCTCGTGGTTGGGCTAATTTCTACCCCGATGCGCCAGGGGCGGGGTTGACTTCAACTTGCACAGTGGTATGCCCACAAAAAATCTTTACAATCTTTCCTTTCAAATGATAGCCGATTCTAAAACAAAATAGGTAAGAAGAATACTCCATAACACAAAAATAGGAAACCACGTTGATTTGCACCAGCAACAAACTCTATGATGATAACAACCACATTTGACCACGAGTTGGTGATAATGGCTCAAGGTGAATTTAGCTTTAGTGATGTTCAAGTTAAGCAAAATTCAGCGATTGACTCAGCGTATAAAGTCAGCAATCATTTCATTCAAACTAACAACGAGGACAATTACCTGAGAAATCACCAATAACCTTGCTACACGGATGTTCTGAATGTGCAAAAAGGTAGGCCTAATGTTTTGGCCTATTTTTGTGTATTTTGTTTGAAGAGAGGGCAGAGTGGAAGGTTTGCAGCCCTGAAGGTCAGCAACACGGATCACGTGCCCTTAATGGTGATAAGGCTGTTGTTGTTGTTAGGTGATTCTGGCTGGTTCTGGGTGATTCTGAGTGATTCTGGCTGGTTCTGTGTGATTCTGGCTGGTTCTGGCTGGTTCTGGGTGATTCTTGGTCGTTCCGATGTTTAGCACAACCGAAAACTGAGACCATGAAAAGCAAAGACCTCGAAAACTAGAGGTTCTTAAAATTTTCGCCATTTTAGCATTGACATCTTACACCATCAGTTTTTGATACGGAAAAAACACGTGCAAGAAAGAGCAGAAGTTTCCAAAGATGCCATCCACGACGTGCATATTCACATTTTGGGATGGGTGTTTTTAAAACCAAAAGCAAACACAGAAAACAAAAACATAAAATGAAAACACAAAATGAAAACATAAAACGAAAACACAGAACAAAAACACAAAATGAAAACATAAATGAAAGCATTAGAAAAATTGATGGATTTTCGCTACACCAAAAGCCAACCCTGAAATTGTTAGAAAGAGATAAAACAAAGAGGGTGATTTTGTCAGGCCCATTTAAGGATCTTTGTGACAAATCCATACAAGAAGATTCAAAGCTCTTTGAAGGAGACTCTGGGTTCTTGGGACGCTGTATGAATAACATTTCTGGCTGCATACATATTCCGATTGGTCACAATAAAATAACCAAAAGTGTGTTCACGAACGGAGTTGTCTGTCATCGACTACAAGATAACAGACGCACAATGATTCCTAAATTACGTGAAACAATTACAGTTAAGTTCATGAGAGCATAACATACAACATCCAAAAATATTTTAGTTCAATAAATAATAGCCTACGCAAGGACCCATATTCCAAAAGAAGAGAGGGTCTATGAAACTTGGTAGACAGAAAGGCGTCCCAGAAAAGGATAGGATTTGTCGGCGATGCATTCTGAGCTGTATTGAGAATGAAGAGCATACTGTCTTTTATTAACATAAAATGCATATGACGAACCTTGTGATAAACTTTTGCTACTTTTTCAGGAACTGGTCCCTAATTTTGGAAACTAAGCACTACATGAGAAATTTATGCTTGAAATCAAAAGAAACCTCCCAGCGGGTGCTATTGGGTACCAAAAGTGCTGGCACGCTTGTCCAAAGATCCAAAAAATGACTTTTTTTGTCTGATTTTTCTAGAGCCAAAACGGACCCTTAGCTCTCTGAGAATTGTTGATGATATGAGCCCTGTTTTCAAAAACTCTGATCAACAAAATTCCTGCCATTTCCTTCGTATCTCCATTGACAACTTTCATTCATCTTTCAGTAGCTAGCATATGGAATCCAATGTAAACAAATGTGACCTTTGCCACACTTCCAAGCAATACAAATTTCCAAAAACTTTCTGACTAGCATCTTTTTTGTTGCTTTTGGGGCTGGTGGCCCATCTGACCCCTGTCTATCTCTGCCGCTGGCCACGCTTGACTGTCCACCCCACAATGGCTTGCTTGCAAGCGACTTATATCGTAATTCGTGGAAAGGGCTATTGTTTTATGTAAGCGGAAGAATTTAGGAAGCATTGTGCATGTGTCATCTTGCAGAATGTGAAGATGGAGATCCTTCTTAGCTTTGATCTATGCTACGATCATGAACATGATTTTTGGTTATTTATTATGACCAATGGGAATATGTAACCAGAAATGTTATTCAGACAGCGTCTCAGGAAGCAAACATCTCTTTCACAGATATTCGAATCTTCTTGCATGGATTTGTCGCAAAGATCGTTAAATGGGCGTAACAAAATCATAGTCGGATCTCTTTCTAACAATTTCAGGGTTGGCTTTTGGTGTAGCAAAATCCATCCATTTTTTTAATGTTTTCGTTTTGTGTTTTCATTTTACGTTTTTGCTTTTGGTTTTCGCTTTAAAATCACCCATTTTGAAACATGCACTAGACCAATTTCAAAATGGAGCAATGTGAACAGGAAGCTTAAACAGAAGCAGTTTGAACTTCTTGTTATGAAAATGAAATAAAAAACTATTTGAGAACAAAAATCACAAAAGCGAAGACCTCCAAATTAACACCTTGAATGCCAAGACCTCAAAAACTGAGACCTCAAAACTTAAGACCTTGAAAAAGACAGATCTCGAAAATGAAGATGATAATGATTACGTATGATAACGGACCCAACCCTTAGAGCCATTCCTTTTCCTGAAGCAGGCCCGTAGCAGCTATTGGGGCCGGTCGGGCCCGGGCCCCCCCCCCAATAATTTCCAAAAGTTGCATTTTTTTCATTCATCATATATAACGTAGAAAACTGATTGAACCACTCTGAGAAAGGAAGATAAACATAAACCACTCTAATTGGGAATCTAGAAATGGGAATCTTCTTTCCACTTTCCTTTCCTAATTAAACAGTTCAAGCATTCACTGAGGTGAAGTGTGTATTGCAAGTCAAGACCAACCTTAGGTCAACAACAACAAAAGAATTCATTGTAGGCTCTGATGCAACAAAATATAATTTAGAAAGTTTAGCCCAGTTGACATCAGAAGCCTTTTTTCAAGTGGCACAAAAAGTACCAAGACTTCAACAATCTAAATCACACACATCTAAACTAGGAAAACTTGCGATGCTTTGGTCAAGTATTCTTGTGTTGTAGTTTAGTTTCAGCTAGCCTGCTTGAATTACATTTGGATTTATAAATTTCCTATCTCGCCTGCGGACCTCCGACCATAAAATTACCTTTCAGCATCCACAGAAGGGCGTTTCCAAAACAAAAAAGGACCTGGTCCGAAAATTTTTTCCGGGGGCTCCGCCCCCAGACCCCCAACAGCTTTGTGCCTTCGGCTGCGAATTGGTGCCCCTCCAATCTGAAAAACGCTCCCACGGCCCTGTGAAGTTACGGATCTATTCTTTCTTTATATCCATATACTGTGACCACTGGTATTACCACTGAACTAACACAAATTTGGTGGATCATGGTATATAACACTATAACACCTGAATGAAATATTCTTGTCTCTGTGATTTGTTTTACTGACTGGCAATGAAACCTTTGAAAGCCTCGTTCTTGCAACGAGGACTGCCCTCCCTTACCAGACTTTTGAGGAGAGAATCAGGCTACTCAAACAAATTATAAACTTTTTCGATACAAACGTGCGAAAGATTTTATTCCACTTGTTGATAATGTTCCTCTTTGCTCCGTTATTTTGGCAAACTTAGGGAAGGGTCAAATCAGTTAGGCCAACCAATTTCCTGTTGTCTCTTTGATTAAGTGTGAAGCTTTCTGAAAAGTCATTAACAGATCAGAGAAGGTGATAATAGCAGATGCAAGCTTATGAAATGAAAGTCTCTTTTAAAATTTCATCGGAGCACTTTACTCAAACTCGTACCAGTCCTTGTCTGCCTGAGTGGGCTGCCATTACTCACAATACCACAGCCCATGATATCGCAATGCATAATAATTCTTACACTAATCAAACAATATATTCTGTTGTTTAGGTTGTCATGAACTTGGAGAGTTTTATCAAGTAGTTGAAAGAAACACAGATGAAGCATCAAAGATATTTAAAACAAATTGTGATGAAAGAAATCATTCACATAGCTGTTTCTCATTGGGGTACATCTATTCAAGTGCAAAAGGTGAGCTGTGTTATTAGATATTTAAGTTTCACATTCTATTGTTGCAATGTGAGATATGTTAAGACTTAGACTCAATTTCTGAATCTGATCGCCCCAAGCCATGTTAGTTCAGTTCACTCCTGTAACCAAGCAGCATACTGGTGAACTGAACCACTTCACAAGCTAGACCAAGCCTTGCTTCAATACAGCAAGTTTTTTCAGAATACTGCAAATTCCCCCTTTTGTAAATCACAAACAAAAGGCGGTTAACTCTGATTGCCTCGCTGATCAATGGGACGAGCAGAGCGTTTTGGGGCATTCACAAATTCACAAAGGAAGGATGAAGGGCCATGACCCTGAGATCGATACTGCGCAGACTCCATAGCGTTTGGACGGGTGACTACCTCTTCGGGAGAAATCCGAAAGACTGTCTTTGATAGTATCCTGGACAAAAACGTTATGAACAGATAAAAGTTATCAGCATGTAGCTGAAGAGGTTGGCTGTCTTTTGAGATGTTGCTAGGTCAATTTGAGTGATCACATTCAAAACATGGAAATTCACTTATTTGTCAGACTGAAAAGCAGAATTCCAAATTTGCCATGGAGCACACATTTTGAATAGTGAACATATTTCAATGCTTTTGCAAACCGCAAATTTGCCAAACAATTCAGATCCATCTCTATGTTAAGTTTCCTCTAAATGTTGATTGGAAAAGTATGATGCAGTATGCTTGAAAACCTGGCAGCACTAAAATGAGCTAAATTCACTACTTCAAAGACAATCAAGCGGATCAGCTATGCCTGGAAATTGGTTTGGTCTTTGATCTTCTTGCCAAAAACAAGAAATTCGAGAATCGGTCTTATAATACCGGGTGACCCAAAAAAAGTGACCCGATGCAATCTGTTATTGAAAAATAAGTAAGAAGCTGAGGGGAATGTTTCAAGCGTTGTTCTGTCGCTAAAAATCCAGTCAACATTATGAATATTTTTTGCAATTTTTGGGCTCGACAAATTTTACAAATTAAGGATTTTGAGGAAAAGGGCATGTCAGAAGTCCTCAAAAAGGCTTCAAAAACAGGGGATCGATTTACAGCCATTTCAGATCTTCAAAACAATGTGGAGCGTGTTTTATTTCTGGCTGGGAATAGCAACTCAGTCAAAAGTTTCCAAAGAAAGTTTATAGTCCCCAGGTAGGTACCTCAGTATTGGGAATAAACGTTCCCTGTGAACTCATTGAATTTCAAAGGAATTCGACTTTCCGTGCAATTCAAGAATTCTTTACAGAAAAGAATATTTAGGGTATCTAGGGACTATTACGGTGGCCCACAAGTGTCAAGGCAAAACTTTCTTTCTCAAGGCAAAACTTTCTTTCTCAAGGCAAAACTTTCTTTTTCAAGGCAAAACTTTCTTTCTCAAGACAAAACTTTCTTCCCCAAGACAAAACTTACTTTCTCAAGACAAAACTTTCTTCCCCAAGACAAAACTTTTTTCTCAAGACAAAACTTTCTTTCGCAAGACAAAACTTTCTTTCTTAAGGTAAAACTTTCTTTCTAAAGACAAAACTCTGTTAGGAGGGAATCAAAAAGAAACCAATTCAATGTTAAGTAAGAGCTGCTATCATGGCTGTTGTTAAAAGGGCCCAAGGTACCCAAAGTTATCATTATTTTATCTGGCAGCGCTGTATGTGAATGGCATGAGTACCACAGAAGATCGTAGCAGACATCACCGGGTGTTCGGTTAATCTTATCACATGATGCTAGCAGAGCCAGGCGCACAGGGTTCAATCCAGGGTAGCCTCACCACTTGAGCACCATGATAGATGGGTCGCGAGCTTGATTAGGCCTTCTACCTCAAAGATCCTAAAAGCTTTGCGCTAAGAACCGTAACTTCACCTTTAGAGAAATCAACCGACCTTGGAGTTCATATCAGAATTGCGAGCCTTACAGAGCTTGGTGGCTTGGTGCTGATGGGCATGACAAGCTCGAAAAGTTCGTCTTCCCCATCTACAGACACATCGAAGAGTGAAGCAGAAAGATTTTATAGTTGTTGTGGCACTCTGAAGCAACCAGCCAAAATGATAATTGCACAATCAATATTGAGGACGTTGTTGTATTTGTGCTCTCCTTTGATTCTCACAGTCAGGCTCAAGAAGAATATGATAGTGAAGATGCAGGCGAGTATGCAATTTTTAACGCCAAGCACAAGGATCTTAGAGGTAGAGAAGACCTAATCAAGTCTGTGACCCATCCATCATGACGCTCAAGTGGCGACCCTATCTTGGATCGAACCCTGTCCGCCTGACTGTTCTGGCATCAAGTCAGAAGATTCCCCGAACACCCGAGGACGTCTCTTTTGTGGTACTCATGCCATCCATCCTTAGCGTGTGACAGATAGAATAATGATAACTTTGGGTATCTTGGTCCCTTTTAACATTGAATTGGTTTCTTTTGGTTCCCTCCTAACAGAGCTTTGTCGTGAGAAAGAAAGCTTTGTCTTGAGAAAGAAAGTTTTGTCTTGGCAATGAAAGTTTTGCTTTGAGAAAGAAAGTTTTGCCTTGACAAAGAAGTTTTGTCTTGGGAAAGAAAGTTTTGCCTTGAGAAAGAAAGTTTTGTCTTGGGAAAGAAAGTTTTGCCTTGAGAAAGAAAGTTTTGCCTTGGGAAAGAAAGTTTTGCCTTGACAAAGAAGTTTTGCCTTGAGAAAGAAAGTTTTGCCTTGAGAGAAGAGTTTTGTCTTGAGACAGAAAGTTTTGCCTTGAGAAAGAAAGTTCTGCCTTAAAAAAGAAATTTTTGTCTTGGGAAAGAAATTTTTGCCTTGAGAAAGAAAGTTTTGTCTTGGGAAAGAAAGTTTTGCCTTGAGAAAGAAGGTTTTGCCTTGGGGAAGAAAGTTTTGCCTTGAGAGAAGAGTTTTGTCTTGAGACAGAAAGTTTTTCCTTGAGAAAGAAAATTTTGCCTTGAGGAAAAGAGTTTTGCCTTGACACTTGTGGGCCACCGTAGACTATAAACTTGCTCTGAAAACTTTCGACTGAGCTGCCTATTCCCAGCCTGAAATATAACACGCTCCTCATTGTTTTGAAGATCTGAAATGCCTGTAAATTGATCCCCAGTTTTTGACGACTTTTTGAGTATTTCAGGCATGCCATTTTCCTTAAAATCCTTATTTTGGAAAATTTAATGTGCCAAAAAAATTCCAAAAAATAATCCTAATGTAGGGTAGTCTTTTAGAGACAGAACAACGTTCGACGCGTTTCAATCGGCCCCTTACTCACTTTTTTATAACAGATTCCGCCGGGTCACTTTCTTTAGGTCACCCGGTAGAATTTTGGTGGTTTTTCAAACAGTATTTGGTCTCTTTTCTCAATGATCTAAATAAGTTTACAGATAATAAAATGTTTGTTTTCATTACCTAAAGGGCATGAAATAACGCATTGAAAGACCTCATTCTGAGCTGTACTCTAAACATCACAAAATCTTGCCTCTATGAGCCATATAATTTTTTCATTAAGTCTATAATAATATTTTGCGTTTCATTCTGACATTTATGAACAAACAAGATGCTTAATATTCCAAAATAACTCAGGTAATCATCAGTACTTTTTGAGGTATGCTTCAAAACCAAGCGGCGTTGTAAAGAGCTAAATTCGCTAATTTAAAAACAAATCAAAAGATGAATACTGTGTGGGAAAAATTTGGTCTTTGATCTTCTTGCAAAAAAGAGGAAATTTGAAGATTGGCCTAATGATAGAGTTTTGGTGTTTGTGCAAACAGAAGTACTTCTTTTTGGGACTCATAGAGTTTTTTTTTTTGCGTCACAAAGGCTTCTGTTTTTCAAACCTTTGAACAGCTGATGTATTGCTGTTACATGGGCATCCAATGTGTCTTTTGTGGAATGGGAATCATAATTCGGAAGCGGAGCTGAAAATCATTTGGTAAGGCTTTTGAGAAGCGGCATTGGCCAGATAGACAGACAAATTTGTGGTAGATTCCGCTCCAGCCTTGTGTCAGTGTTCCTAATTTCAGCATGAAAACGTGTATTCGATCGTATATAGAAAACTGCCTTAGAAAACTGTCTTTAATTAAAACATCTGCTTCTTTATTGAAATTTGAAGAGAAAATGTTTATCGTATTTCACTTGGCCTTGCAATTTATCACAGAGTGTTGCTTCCCACTTGATGCAATGCTTTAGTACATGCAAGAATCTTTAGAAACGTTGTCAAGAAAGATTAAAAAGACCAAGATAAAGTTAAATGATAATTCTAGTAATTAGGAGAGCACATGTGTTTGGCCACCAATATAAGACGTGAAAATGTTGAATTAAGTTTTAATCCACTTTTCGATGAACAACATGAATTCACTAGAAATCATGTCGGGAATCTGGATTTTGGCAAAAGACGTAGCAGGAAGTCGGAACTGAAGGGTGGATACCTTCTGTCACATCTTTTCCTTGGAGGGGATGACTTAAGAGGAACTTTGGGGGCTCTATTCACTTTTGTGATATCTTTATTGGAAGTATACACCTGCTTACAAAGCAGCTTCCGTGTTTCAGACTCTTCCCGTTTTTGTGACTACTTCTCTGTTCCTTTTTGCAGAAAGGAATTTCATAGAGGCATTGAAGTACTACAATAAAGGCTGCGAAGGAGATTCAATTGGTGCATGCAACAATGCAGGAATGATTTACCAAAGTGGTCATGAGCAATCAAATATTGAAATGGACATGGACAAGGCAGTAGAATGTTTTACCAAAGCGTGTGATAAAGGCCATCGTGCTGCTTGCTTTAACCTTAGTTCAATCTATCTCACTGGCAAGAATGGAGTATCAAAAGACTCAGCAAAAGCATTCGAACTTACTTTGAAAACGTGTGAGTTAGGGCATCCTTGGGCATGTGCCAACGTTAGTAGGATGTATAAGATAGGAGATGGAGTAGAGAAGGACGAAGAGAAAGCGCATGAGTTTAGAAAAAGAGCTGAAGAGCTAAGAGATAATTCTAGAGCGTGATGTTGAATGTTAGCCCAGGGGGGGCACTCGGCACATGCACAGACGGGGAGGTAAGTCCGATATTTTTGGGTCAGAATGTTGCCAAAAGTGATATTTTTGGGTCCAAAGAAAACTGAAACTATGTTGATGATATTTTTTTATACCAAACATCGTTATATTGATATTTCTGGGTTTGATGGAGGCAATCCTGACTTCTATTTGCATTGTTTTGGGATATTTTATGTTCATGTACAGGTTTATATTTATAAAATGAGCTGATATTTTTGGGTTGCATTGAAGCTGAAGTGATATTTTTGGGTTGCCTGAAAATTTCTTGGACTGACCCCCCGTATGCGTATGTGCTGAATGCCCCTTTGGGAATGTTAGATCTTATTGAAATACCATACAGGGTGTCTTTGACGTTTAACTAAACGCTGAAAAGTATGGATAAAATGAATGGAATCCACGGTAAGATAGTCCTGTCCCGAAGATCTTCCATTGTTTTCAGATACCAGATTTTTACAAATCCGCTAATCATTGACCGTGTTTTCGAGCTTTTATAGATCACGCTTATGTACCGGGTGACCCAAGAAAAACTCCACGAGCTTGATCGGACATATTTTCTTAAAAGCAAATGTTATGAAGACAAACAAGGTATCAGCACGTAGCTGAAAGGCTCCAATATCTTTTGAGATGTTGCTTGGTGAATTTAAGATATGCTTACTGTCCGAAAAACAGTTTCAAAAACGTGGAAATTCATTAATTTCTCAGACCATTCTTTCACGTTCCAGTTCAAGTTTTGGAAAGTGTGAAAAAAGCTGAATTCCGAATTTGCTTTGGAGCATGAAATTTGAATGAAGAACAGAGGTAAATCATTTTGCAAAGAAAATACTTTCCCAGACGACTTCTAGTCCATTGCTATGTCGAGCTTTCATAAAATGTTGACTGGAAAATGATGATGCTTATTTCACTCAAAATGAGGAATCCGGGATTCGAAATTTCTTTCAATCTAGTTTTTCAGATGGTAATTATTGCTTAAAATGACCATGCAGCATCTCAGAATGTAGCCACGCCTTTCAACTAAACTGTGATAGAAAGCATTTGGCTATAGCTTTTGATTTCAGGGAGCCAGACATGATGTAGCTCGTGAAGTTTTTTTTTGGGTCACCCGGTAGAAGCTGAAACAAGACTCAAAAAGTGAAGTATAGGATAATCGGTGCAGCAGTACCAGGAAGGTAAGGTGTGGGCTTTTTAATGCCATAAAAGTGTACACTTTAAAGAAAGGTTCTTTCAGGTTTCTATTTCGATTTCCACGCTCAAAGACGTGACGTGGGAAGATACATGACGAAATCCATCCCTGTTCTCGATTCGGATATGTGATTGTACGCTTTTATGGCATTAAAAAGCCCACACCTGTTGACCACTTATGAAGACGAAGTATTCAGATCAGGACATGCCCTTTTAAATTGACCTCATGTATCGGTTTACTTAACAATATGTATTTAAAGGGTTTGCACTGGTTTAGTTAGTCACACTCTGATGATAACATAGGTTTGTAAGGCCTCAGTGTGCCAAAGACTATTTTTTGTTTTTTGCATCTGCCATTTTAATACCGTATTTTACCGTATTTTAATACCGTATTATATCTGCTTCAATGAAATGTGATGGACGTATCAGCCCTTTTAGGAACATTGCTGTGTTTTATAAATGGACCTTTTCTGTTGCTTTTCCAGAATCAGTTCACTACAGTAAATCCCCGCATATAAGAACCTACTTTTTTGAGAGCCAGGCTGAAATAGGTTCTTATTTCAAAGACACTATGACTAATATCAGGGTAAAAAGGTTCTTATTTGAAGGGTGGCTTGTGTAGGCCCTTTCAGAGTCTTAACAATGATTTTCAGCCATATTATTTCAGTTTGAAGGGTTCTTATAGACGTATACCTAATTGGGGGAGGAGCATCAACATTTAACAGCCAACCTGGGCCAAAATTGACTGAGTAACATAGATCAAAAATCAATTTTGCTATCCCTGCAATAAGAACCTGTGTTTCACCAGACTGAAACAGGTTCTTAATTGCCAGGTGCATAATTCAGTAAAATGCCTCTGGGTTCTTATTTTGGTAGGTTCTTATATGCGGGGATTTACTGTATTTCGAACTTTACAAAGCAGCCATGTTGAAAACTGATATCCAGTAATAAAAATTCATCGGTTACATGAAAAAGGTATCAAATTTTTTACTATTATCGTTTCTGATCTTTTGGGCTGATTCTTTGGAAAGCGGAAATGGAAGAGGCAGAATCTGTTCGACGAGGAAATAAAATGCTTTGTTTTTGATATGATGGACCAGACACATGAGATGTAAATTCGGAATAAAAATTGATAAATATATGCACTGCCATGCGAGAATCTGATATGGTGGGTAAGTCTGTGATTAAATGAAAGGCCATTGATTAAAGTTGAAGAATTCATAGCATTTTGCTTCTTAGTATGCTTGCTGGTTGGTTACTTTAATATCTTAGCAACCTGCAGAGGCAGACATCTTTGGTACGTCTCATTTTGCAAGAATTGTGTATGGCTGCCATCGTGACCAGTGGCAGTTTCTGCAAAACGAACAAGCTGCTTATAAGAAACCCAACTATCATGGCGTCAAAAATTAAGAGCTCCAGTACCGGGAAAATATGACTTTGGAAACCATTTAGGAAATCCTAAACACCTTTTTACGTTACTGTCACTTGTTTCCTGTATCATATTACTCGTAAGGTTCTTTAATAATTTCTATAAATTGGAAAGGCTTCAAAATCATTACGTGAACATGAACATGGAGATTGTTATAGAACCTTGAGAAACTCACATGAATCTGATAATTATTTTAAAAGAGAAACTCATATGAATCGAAAGCTGATAATGTCAAGAAACTTTCCGTACTGGCCAAAATCAGTGGCGTAACGCACGGTGTGCACCTTTAAGTACGAAACTAAGGGCCTCCGAGTAATTTGGCCAAAAAACGGGTTTTTGGATGAAAGCATATGTTTTAGCATTCACAACATTATCAAAATGAGAGTAAGACTGGATATGATTTGTGAGTGCATGTAATAATGATGTAAAATGACAGTTTTAACTCACTTGATTCTCACCTCAGAAAAGAAAATATGACAGGCTAATTACTACATACAAGATAAACAATGGACTCTGCCCAGAAAACTTCAAAAATAAATTCACTCCATATAACACAAGAAAAATTGATGATTTCGAAATTCCTCGGCTTCGTCTTGAGTACTGCAAAAAGTCTTTTGGATACCAGGGAGCAAGTGCCTGGAACGAGATCCCAAAGCAAATACGAGACTACCTCATTGAGCTCCTTCAAAATAAGATTGAGGGAGTTCCTGAGGTAGAGGGACACACACAACCCCTTGGAAGAGCAGCTTTATTTTTTCTTGATATTATTAATATTTATATTTACTTTGTTATGCTGATAGGGTATTGTGTCTAAATAAGAATAAATGAATGAAAAGAAAGAGGACAGAGATGATGCAAAAATCCTTAAGAAAAGTTTCAAATTTGAAGTACTAGGGAAGGAGGAGAGCTATTTCATTTCAATGTGCCATTGATAATTAAAAATATCTTAGGCAGTAGGCTTATGGTACATATTATATTATTTCCTTTGGTCTTTCATGAAACCCTAAACAATGAGTACTTTGGTCGTAAAACTTGCATCGAATATAGTCCCTAACCACTATTATCACTATGGGCCCCATACTGCCTTGTTACGCCACTGGCCAAAATGCTTAGTTTCTTGTTAAAAAGTACGTGTATATGGCACTCCCGCCAATTTCCTGCAACCTTCAGATACAAATGCTGATTGGCCAGCAATGCGGTGAGCAGCAGAACGGTAGCCCTATGGCCAAGGGCAGCGGCGCGGCAAGAGGCAAGCCTGTAGCAGAGAGAGCATAAGCTTGGCATCGTATGAAGCCCCGGCCTTTGCAATTGGTCACCAAATAGAACACTGCATTTGCGTGGGCTTTCTCGAGGAAAAGAGACAAGATTTTGAACTGTGAGAAACCAATTTCTTAATTTACCGCTTCACTCAACTAAAGCTAGCAAATACCTTATAATTTCTGATTCAATATAGTTGACGAATCTAAATTTTTTTCCATGATTTATCCTTTTCCTATTTCCGTAATTTTTAAATTCTGACTTGACAATCTGACAGTAGCAGCAGCTACTGCTGCAACCGTCTGGATCCGCCTCTGGTTTGGTATCAAAAAATGTCATGAGCATAATTTCAGTTTTATTTTTACCCAAAAATATCACTTACCCAATATTTTTACCCAAATAACCCTTTGGCAATGTTCTGACCCAAAAATATCGGACTTACCTGCCCGTATGTGCATGTGCTAAGTGCCCCCTGGGCTTGCTGGTACATGTGGTCTGTTCGGAAACTCGGGTTACTCGGGCGAATATTTTCGTATCAAAAAAATGTTTGCTGCTGTTATTTAGCCTGTGTTCCAGACCACTTGGAAAGAAAGGATTATCTGGAAAGGTGAAGGTGTCATTGCAAGTATTTGCACCATGCACCTCACACAAGTAGAGATTATGCCTGCACTTAAATGCAACTTCTTGCAGCTTATTGCTGCAGTCAATAAACATAGCTCCTCCTACCTTTCCATTTTTTATCGCATTTTTCCACACTTCTGATAAGTAAAGTAATAAGGACTCCGTTGATTTTCCTTTTTTGTACGCCCATTGGTATCTTTGCCGAGTTAAATCTAGCTGTTCATCTAACTGGTTACATATAACAGCTTCATACACCTTGCTACCCTTGGTAAGGGTAACACCTTGCTGGCAATGGGCAGCTTGGTCAAGGGGCGGTAAATGCCCTCTCTCTACTCTTTCACCTGCTTTGTAAGCTAGCTTCTGTTTACCAATTTTCCGTGTTGATGAGAACTTTCTCTCGAGGTATTTGTCTGCATATATTTGCCAGACATACACCTGTATCATCAGCATGCACCCTTTACTCGTTAGTTGTACTGTCATCATGTCCTGCAGCTTTTTTAGGGCTCAGCATTTTCAGTTTTTCTGTGAATTGCTAACTCGTAAAGTTCAGCTCTGATAATGTTGGAGCTACTCTT
Source organism: Aurelia sp. 3 sensu Dawson et al. (2005) (assembly GCA_964020215.1). Lineage (NCBI taxonomy): Eukaryota > Metazoa > Cnidaria > Scyphozoa > Semaeostomeae > Ulmaridae > Aurelia > Aurelia sp. 3 sensu Dawson et al. (2005). The sequence goes on from OZ026588.1 coordinate 10,672,674, forward strand.
GATATGCATTGGACTCGCTCAACGTCGTCTTCCCCAAATTCATTTGCTAATTCTACTCCTATATTTGCAAAGAATTGGTTGAAGCATTCTGCCATTTGCTTATCATTTGTCAATGTATCTCCTGTTTCACTCTTGATTGGGCCTATTTTCCTTTCCCCTGATCTTTCTGTGCCTGTTAGCCCTTTTACTATTCTCCAGAAATCAGAACCTCCTTTATCTGTGTCCGCAAGCTTTCTTTTCCAATATTTTGCCTCTGCCATTTTCAGTTCTTTGCTAACCTTGCTCCTTATCTTTTTGTATTCTTCCCTGACATGTGCATCTTGGCTTCTATTTGCCTTTTTTAATAAGCTATACCGTTGATTCATTAACTTTCGTAACTTGCTGTCCATCCAGGGAAGGGATTTCGGCCTGATTTTTTGCCTTTCTCTTTGGTATATACTTCAGATCTTTACATAATTTCTCGACCATTTATTTCCGTGGATCAGAGTATTTTTTAGAATTTTGAAAAAATACTCTGATCCTGGGTAGACCATCCATAGATTATCATCAGTATCATCGAAAATGCTGCATGTATGCCAAGGGAATATCTGTATCATATCCCTGAACTTCTGTATCAAACTTTTTCTTGTCTGTCACCATTCTTTTTGCAGGAGATACCTTTTTCCTTTGTTACTTTAGAATGGAATATATCATGGTCGGCGATACCCACGTCAGATACACCTGATCTTTCAACCTTGTCTAGAATACTAACCAGCAGTACGTCTATCAGGGTCCAATTGTCTTAATGCCATGGGACCTAAGATATGGATGCTTGCCAAATGAATTTAAATCAGCTGAGAATTTAAACAGCTTCAAGAATATGATCAAACAATGGGATGGCCTGTAATGCCAGTCACTTCAGTTATACCATGCAAATCTTGCCCATATATGCCTTGAATATTTGATTATCATTTAATTTCTTCATACCTTTATTTATTCATTTGTATATTCAATTTAGATTAGTTGTATATATGTAAATATGTATAGCTAGGCAAGAATCGAATAAAACTAAGTTGACAAAAAAAGGGTTTTTGTCTTCTGTTTCCATTTATGTTTCTTTTCATTTATGCGGTTTTAATGTAGCCACTGCGAATAGGCTAAAAAAGCGCCCACACGCCCATTGTTTCTTTCCATAGACAATGAAATGGCACGTATTTGTTGAAATTTCCTCAAAATTTCATGGCCAAAAATTTGATGAAATAGCCAATGTCTTGTCTTGTGAGTTGTTCATTTTCTTCTGCACATCGTCTCCCGCGTTTTTGCGCATTAAGCCGCGCATCAGTGTCAGATCCTTTGAGTTTCTGAAATGCTCAAAAATGTCAGTGAAGCGCCCACAGCTACGAGAGCTGCAGCAAAACAACTGATAATGCTCATTTAAACTTATTTCTGCTGAATATTTGGATTTGAAAACTTCATCAAACTCTGTTGCTTCAAATACACACCAGAAAGAGTTGTTACTGTTTGAGAGAGAAAAGTTCAAGAAGAAACGTCGTGGAACCTCATGATGGCCTAAACCAACCTGACGACAACAACCAACGCTTCCGGAATCAATTATCGAGTGTTGGAAACAGCAAGTAGCTTGAAAATCAAAGATCTTAGATTTGATGCCTGAAAGCAATTCATTGATTTCCTTGAATCCTGTTTACTTATGTTTATGTTAAAGTCAATCAACAGAGTTTGATACAAGAGCTTTAGCTGCACACGGAACAAGAAGGGTGGTGTTTAGGCCATTTTGCCAGCTAGTGCCTGATAGAACTACTTGGGTTTCATGCTTGAAGACTTTGCTGCGAACCCGGAAGTTTTTGTTACTTTGCCCTCTGAGGTACAGATCCAAGAATCTGAAATTTGCATCAGCAACTGACCAGGAGCGTTTTGGACAGAAGCAAGGCCAAATGATCAAAGTAAATGGAGATAGGAAATACCCTGAAGCTATTTAGCATCATATTGATCCAATTCTGATGAGGCTTGCTTTGATTGAAACTGAGGCTTGTGGCTCTGATCTGAAAGCAAAATAATACAGAGAACAATGACCAGTTTGATAAATGGAAATATTGGAATAGTTACATTTGTTGCAGAACATGACTATCCTCCGCAAGAGCAAGGAGAGATAGAGCTGCACAAGGGTGACTTATGTGTGGTTGCAAAACCAATAGTGGATCCAAATGGATGGCTAATGGGAACAAACAAAAATACTGGAGAACATGGACAGTTTCCTGGTACTTTTGTATCAATTGTTGAAGATTATACACCACCACCTCCACCTCCTAGACCTCCAAAACCTGACAGGACACCAAGGCAGAGCAAAGGCAAGTGTAGAAAGCAACTTCATACCCACATTGAACAGTTTGCAAAGCAGGCACAAAAGTGAAAATTGAGAAAAAATATGCGCACATGTTTCTTTGTTGTTATTTTACCTGATGAGGATGTCAACTGCACTATATTAAGCTCTGGTCAAACGATCAGGCCTTTTCGTTTTACGCGAGCTATCGCTCGCGATCGCGTCAGCACTCGCGCAAACATGATCACGCGAGCTCTTTATCGCTCTCGCAAAATTGCCAATTTTAGGGGAAATCGCTCTCAACAATTTCTTGTGAATTGCAATCGGATAAGATTCTCCTTGATCAATGAACAAATCTTCTGTTAAGTTGTGAAAAACGGCATTAATGGATTTGACCTCAGGTGGAAATGATCATACTTCAAGAAGACATCTTTTTCGGGAAAACGAAATACAGTAGTATAAACATGCGATAGAAACCTGATATTAGAATAACTACATTATAAGCTCAGAGTTAAAGCTGGAAAGTATCTTACTGGGATCGGTAGGGGAGATGATTTAATTAAACATTGGTTCTAAAAGCAACGGAAATATAATTTAGAGAATTTCAATATCGTGAACGGGGCCTAAAATACTAAAAGAAGGGAACCAACTCTCGGAAGAAATTTTAAGTCTTTCAAGAAGACAAGGAATCATCCCCATAGAAACCGCAAATGGGGAATCAACATTGTAGCAGAAGGCTCATCGATGGTACAAATATGATTGCCAGACATCTGATTCGTCATTTCATCAATCAACGTGCATCGATCCTTTACGTTTATCATTGAATGCAAAACCTTTCTTCCCATTTAAAGCCCTTCGATATGAGATCGTCGTACTGTTTACCATATCTTAACTGAATTACGGCCAATAAAATTGTGGTCTAAATTAAAGAAGGAGCCAAGAAAATTCCCTGCCCGATGTTCACAGTTGATAAATAGTAAGACCAAATACACTCCAGAAACAGAAGATAGAAAGTAAAGATTCATCGTGATCGATCCGTGCTTACCATATGATTGAAAAGACTAACATTTAGTGTTCTAACAATTCATTCTCATTTGACAATAATAATATCGAGATTCATTGTAACTTGCTTTTCCAAGGAATAAACAGTGCTTGTGAATCTTTACCTGAGCGATCGCTCGCGCAAACGAAATTACGCGAGCGTTCTGGCACTCTCGTGCAACTTTCCTCAAGAAAAGGCCTGAACGATCCAACATCTCACCCAACATTCAACCCAACATTTACAGGTGCCTAACGTCAGTGGTCAAACGATCCAACATTTCACCCAACATCTGACCCAACCAGGACCCAACATTTTCTAGCGCCTAATGTTTAAGGGCATGGGCACAAGGTAGCGTTGCCTTGACGCGAGTTTGGGGATCGTCTCCAAAGTATCATATAGCATTTATACAAATTGATACGAATTCAATCGTATGAGTGAAAGGTGTTATACGATTTAATTCGTATAGCCACACCAAAGATAAGAATTGTAAACAAATTGTTTGATTTCTATACGAATTATGATACGATTTTGATACGAATTTGATATGAACTGTGTATATGGATTGCTTATATGATTGTGATATGAATAGTGTTTACGAATTGCTTATACGAATTTGATACGAACTGCATACGAATCACATATGAATTGTATACGAATTTATACGAATTCTGAAAGATGACGATACGAATTAATCCGTATGCAGCTTATAGAATATCGTATCAATATCGTATAATGCTACAAATTCCCTATACGAATTTAATGCGAATATTTGGAGACGATCCCTTACTTTGCAAAATCAGCAGTAAAGTTGGAGTTTTACTTCTGCTTAATCAAAGGCTTCTCTTTCTGTCATCTTCTTTGCCATAATTTCAAACAAACTATAAATGTGTGTATGTAAAATTGCTCCATTAAAAAAGAATTAAAAAATTTGCTATGAAAAGAAAAAAATAAAAAGAACAAAATTTACAGGAAAATAAACAGAGAGCTAATTACATGTGTACAAAATAATGATAAGAAAAACAAACTAAGATCTAGAATAAAATCAATCGTAAAAACACCCCCAGTTTAAAATGGCAGGGATAGCATTAAAAGGTCAGTGTGACCTTGTTTCCATAATGGTCCCCCCAATGGTGTTATTGAAAGAAAAGTTTCTTGAAAAGAGAAAGAAAAGTGCAAAAAACATATACTCAATCTTGTTTGTATTTGCAAAATTTTGAAAATTTAGTAACATTCATAAGGGTTGTCTTCTCGCTTTTGGAGCTCTTTAAAGAAATTGTCCTTAATCTTATGTTTGAAATGGTTTATGCTCTTAACTTGGTTGCAACTGAATGTGTTTCAACATATGGTGATGACTTTGGCAGTTGGCGCCCTCTAAACGCACATGCAGGTTTACAAATTTGTGTATGGTTTGGTAACACAGCCCTAATTACTTTATTTGAAAATTTATTCAAAGTGCCCTTAACTGGATGAATATCTGGATGAATTTTGTCTTGGAGCATCAACAATCATTAATGACATTAACGGTTATGAAAAGTCATACTGATGGAAGCTTATACCAAAATGTTTAACAAGTACAATTACTTGGATTCAGAACAGAACCAACTATTGGTATTATACTCAGAGTGGAAGGAATTAAAAATAATAATGATGATGATAGTAATAATATGAAGAAACTAAAAGCACCATCTAAAAATAACAGAAAAATAAAATAAGAAAACACAACTGTAATTTTGCAAGACGTTTCGATTTAAAATCTTCCTCAGTTTACTTTACAAACAAGGACAGCCAGGTTTTATACATTGTAAACAAAATCAAAATTATCATAAAATCTACATGAAATCAGAATTACCTTGATACATCTCAAACTTTTACAGCATAAACAACCTTAACCGAAAACTTGGGCCTGATTCACACTGGGTCCCCTGGGGCTGCCAGGACAGCGCAAGAAGACCCAAAAAACAAAGACCCAAAGTTTGAGTCCTTTGTCTCTCAGGTCCCCCCGCACGACCCCAGCAAACCCAAAAGACCAGGCCCAAGTTTTCTGTTAAGGTTGTTTACGTCGTAAAAGTTTGAGATGTATCAAGGGTATTTTAATTCTGATTTTATGTAGATTTTATGATAATTTTAATTTTGTTTACAATGTATAAAACCTGGCTGTCCTTGTTTGTAAAGTAAACTGGTGAAGATTTAAAATCGAAGCTTCTTGCAAAATTACAGTTGTGTTTTCTTAGTAATAAATAATATGATTAATGGATAAAAAGTGCTAAAGATGCTACCAGTCAATGATTAGAATGTTATGGTACATTTATACTGTATGAATGCCTTTAAATTTCTAATACTTTTGATTCAAGACATGATGACATCTTGGTGGATGCATCTGTTCTGTAGATCAAAGAGACAATTTTTTGAAAGAAAGTTTGCTTGGATGAAAAATGTCTGACATTCTTTATGTAAAACTTTTTTAAGCTTTGTGTTTCATCATTCCTTTGCAGATGATATATGGAAAAATATATCAGTAAATGGTCATAAGGTGGAAAAGGTAACATTCGTAAAACCAGTGTGGTGCCCACAATGTAAGTAGTACCAATTCTAGCTTCATTTGTTTGTAATAATGTAAGAGTTAAGGCAGTACCTAGCTATTACTCCCCAGACCTTCCCTGGTCTATAAGGTGCAAGTCTTCATGTATACATTCCCATGTGTAGGAACAAGGACAGAGTTTGTAAGAAAATAGCATCAGTTGCTTTTGTTTACCAATAAATTCAAAGCATTCTTTTTGAGTCCTTCAATAGGATGATATACACAAGGAGCTTAATATACTGAGTGAGCCAGAAAAAAGTCCCAACTTTTGAAACAGAGTACTGCAGATATTTGAATGATTCAATTTCTAGTTTAAAGCCAAATGATCAAAGTATTTTTGTGATTTTTCTCATTGTCTCATGAGCACTAGAAACTACAGTATATAGCTAATTTAATCGTATGAAAATTTTATTGTTGCAAAGTGAACGAAAAGGGATCTGAAACATCGATCAAATCATAAAGGACTGCTCATACGGATTAATAAGGAAAATGCACTTGTTCATTGTTGAGAGATGCCACTGCACATTCATTGCCATGGGACTGAAATTCTGTTGTATTGGTTTGAAAACTGGTGTGTTGTAACTCTTGAGAGAAATGAACTGCCCATTGCGTGGTGTTCAGTGTGAGGAGAGTCTTAAAATTTGACCAATGTTTTAGGCACTTAATCAGTCATTTTGCAACCATGACATTTTTACAAAGTTGAATTTACCAATACTTCTAGTGCAGGTAAGGCATCGAGACAAACCATGAAAATACTTCAATCTTTTGGCTTTTAACTCAAATTTGAATCATTCAAATCTGTGAAGTACTCTTATTGCTATGAATTTTCAAAAGTGGGAATTTTTCTCTGGCTTACCAGACAATGGCTCTTTTTTAGAGACAAATTTTCATTGAACAAAAACAGTTCAAGATTTTATATGGACATATTAATACCTTTAGTTTTTATTAGCAAAGAAAATATCTTTCTACTCTCTTCTGTTAAAAGTACTTACTGAATTTTTTTGTAAGAAAGTAGTTTTGCCAATTGCTTGGTTGCAGAATGTAAGCCCTATGTTTCATGATCTGATTGAGAAAGATTAGATTTTTAGTTAGTTTATGTATTCATTCTAGGCAGAGATTATATTTGGGGAATACAACATTCATGCTTTTGGTGCAGTGGTAAGTAAACATTGTTTTGTTTATCCTGCATCATTGCAACTGGTCTGTTGTGCTCATTCTTTCTACTTATTGTAACCAACCAGCCCTTTCAGAATTGTTTTTCCGTTGCTTTATTGAGTCATTGAATGTTATCATGCTACCATTGATCTCTGGGGCTTTCTCATATAAAGTTATTTATTTTGCTAACTGCTAATCTTACATTCACATGTATACATGGCAAAAGAGATTGTAAACATGCTGATCATCCGTAATATATTCAGAATGACCCAGAAAAGAGTGGCCCAATGCAATGTGGTATAGAAAGAAAAGTATACAAGTGGCCAATCGCAATTCAAATGTTATTATGTAGCAAAAATACTGGCCAAAGTTATGAATATTTTTGCAATTTTTTGTCATGGTAGATTTCCGTAATAAAGAATTTTGAGGAAAGGGGCATGCCTTAAATCTTCTAAATGTTATCAAAACAGGGAATTAATTTACTGTCGTTTCAGATCTTCAAGACAATGAGGAGCATGTTTCATTTCAGCCTTGGAATATTCACTCAAGCAAAAGTTTTCAGAAAAACTTTATAGTTCTCAGGAACCTAGAAGTATTCCTAGGCTGAAATGAAACACACTTATCACTGATTTGAATGAAGATCTGAAATGGCTTTAGATTGAGCCCCTGTTTTTGATTACTTTTTGGGGATTTCAAGCAGGCCTTTTCCACAACGTCTTTGATTCAGAAGTTTACCATTCCAAAAAGAATTTAAAAAATGCTTATAACATAGAATAATTCTTTAGCAACAAACAACATTGAAATATTTCCATTGGCCATTTACTTGTTTTCAATAACGGATCGTGTAGGGTTACTTTTGGTGGGTTACGTGGGTATATATCTCAAAAATAGTGCGTTATTTATATAATGGCTGATTTGAGGAGCTATAACTTCAATGGGCTTGAGTCATATATACAGTAGCTGTATAATATAAGCATCAATTTAGAGTTTGTTTTGTTTGTTTGCTTTTGTTTTCAATTTGTTTTGAGTGGGCTCGTCAGGATTTCTAGCTACTGAAAGCTAATTTAGGCCCAATTGAGACCCTGTTCTAGTCTGACATTTGTTGCACACAAAATTAAAAGGTGTAGTTACATCAAAAACTACAAGTCCACCACAGCCTGCACAGCCTCAACAATCCTCCTCCTTTCTGTGCATGATGTTCTTGTATTGTCCTCACGTTGTTCCATATACCCATTGGGTAGTCTTAACATTTCACTCCTTTTCACTTCCCTGTAGTGTTGATTATTGTAATAAAGAAGTATGGCAGGATGTAGCTTATATTGTTAAATGTAGAAGGATATAGCCAATATTTGTGAGTTCTTATTGGAATATGAAAATGGTAAGCATTTTTGCTCATATACTGGGTAGCCCAAAAAAAGAACCCGATGCAATCTGGTACAGAAAATGAAGTAAGAGACCGATTGCGATGCTTCAAACCTTGTTCTGTCGCTAAAAGACTACCCTACATTATGGGCATTTTGTCCAATTTTTCCGGCACAGAAAGTTTCCCAAATTAACGATTTTAAGGACAAAGGAATGCTTGAATTCCACACAATGTCGTCAAAAACAAGGGATTGATTTACAGATGTTTCATATCTTCAAAACAACGAGGAACGTGTTTTATTTCAAGCTGGAAGTAAGCAACTCTGTCGACAGTTTTCAGAGCAAGTTTATAGTCCCTATATACCTAAAATATTCTTGTCTCAAGGGACAAGGATACTCTTTCTCTTCTGCAGGTACTTCTTGAAGAATTCGATTTGCGTGGAGAGTTGAATTCCTATGAAGTTCTATGAGTTTACTAGGAGCGTTACTTCCCAATTCATAGGTACATGGGGACTTTCTTTGCAAACTTTTGACTGAGTTGCCTATTCTCAGCCCGAAAGTAAAGCACGCTTCTTGTTGTTTCGAAGATATGAAATGGCTGTAAATCGAGCCCCTGTTTTTAACGACTTTTTGAAGATTTTAGGGGTGCCCTTTCCCTCAGAATCCTTAATTGGCAAAACTTACCAATTCGAAAAAACTTGCAAAAAATACTCATAATGTTTGCTGGTCCTTAGCGACTGAACAACGTTTGAAGCATTTCCATCGGCCTCTTACTTAATTTTCTATAACAGATTGCATCGGGTCACTTTCTTTGGGTCGCCCTGTACATCAAAATCAGATTCATTGAGATTCAAAAACTGGTTATGTTAACTGTATGTGTAAGTAAACAACACTGGTATGCCCTTAACAAATGCAAACAATTTGAATGGAACCTTCTTTAACAATAGTTACTTGATTTTTACATTGACGGAGAATGAAGGGAGCTTCCATTTTTTAAGCAACCACTCTTTGATTTCTTTTTCAAAGCAATATCTCATTCCATTGGTTTGTACATGATTAATTTGTTTCAGAATGTTACTTTGCAAGTCATCCTGGTTGTAGTCACTACTTCAACAAAGTGAAATGTGATCCAGATCGAAAATATATGTTTGACTATGACAAGTCTGATCTTTTGCGGGTAAGCCCTGATTCTCTTATCTGTAAGAAATGGAGAACTCAGCTTCGGCAAATCAAACCAAGGGTGCCTACTCTATTTGTGTGTCTTGTAGCCCGTGTACCTTTGCGTGATGGCCAGATCAATAACGCGGAACCGCGGAATTTAAATTCCGCAAGCTGGAGTTCCGCGTTATTGATTTTTGCATAAGGCCAAAATCAATAACGCGGAATTGGATTTCGCGGAACTTTTTAAATTTGAAAAAATTCGTGTTAATGCCACAGTATCGATTTGTTGTTTTCCTGTGATGTTCCTGCCCCCAAAAATATCTTATCTCATGTAAATTAAGCTTTACGAAGATCGACAATATTAGGAATTTACAGGCCCATGTCGAAGAAACACCCTCACTTCTTTGAAGATTATCATTGCGTCAAAAAGTTTGAAATGGCTTATTTTGCTGTATTTCTAAGACAATGATGATAAAATACTTCAGTTCTTCATCTAAAGCCGTGTAAGAGGTCTCTCCACAATCGACTTGCCTGTCCGATGTGTTCCGCGAGATGGAGTTCCGCGTTACTGATTTTTGCATAAGGCCAAAATCAATAACGCGGAACTCCATCTCGCGGAACACGTCGGACAGGCAAGTCGATTGTGGAGAGACCTCTTACACGGCTTTAGATGAAGAACTGAAGTATTTCATCATCATTGTCTTAGAAATGCAGCAAAATAAGCCATTTCAAACTTTTTGACGCAATGATAATCTTCAAAGAAGTGAGGCTGTTTCTTCGACATGGGCCTAAGTAAAGTCCTAATAATGTCGACCTTCGTAAAGCTTAATTTACATGAGATAAGATATTTTTGGGGGCAGGAACATCACAGGAAAACAACGAATCGATACTGTGGCATCAAAACGAATTTTTTCAAGTTTCAAAAAGTTCCGCGAAATCCAATTCCGCGTTGTTGATTTTGGCCTTATGCAAAAATCAATAACGCGGAACTCCAGCTTGCGGAATTTCGGCGTTCCGCGTTATTGACCTGGCCTTTGCGTGATAGAGCACAAGGAGCACCTGCTGCCTTGTAGTTCTTTGATTTGGATTACATAGGAATGATTTTGTGGTTGTTATATTTAGGTAATAATCACAAAATCACATTAAACTGGGTTTTCTGCAGAAAACCCTCGAGACCCTCATTATCTGGAAGGTCACTTTTTCTAGGGGAAAATTCACTTTATCTGATAAACCCACGCGTTCTGATAAAACCACGCGTTTATCTGGAAAACCTGCCATTTCAATTACTGAAGTGGCTTTCTCAGATAAAGTTAGATATCATAGAAAACTTGGTTTTCTTAGATGAAATGGGGTTTTTCCATGATAAGGAAGAATGTTGTTAGACTCATAAATCCAAATGAATGTGACAAAAATCTCTGGGTGGTCTACCAAAAAACAGAATAGCCAACAGAATACTAAGTTCAACCAGCAAGTCTACCGTTTTCTGTAGAGCAGAATGGGAACTTGTTCTAACTCTGCCGTTTTAATGCAGCAGTGCCGAAAGAGATGGACTCTGAACCAGAAAGGATTTGCTTTATTCGCCTGTACTGCTTATTCATGTGTATTCAATTTTGAATTTGTAGCCAGTGGAGCATTGGGATAATCTAGAAGTTTTAACATGGCTTGCATCCATCAGAGCATATCAATATATCCATGTATTCAAAGACAAAGGAATTGTTGGTGGAAGTTTGTATGACATTGATGAACCTTATTTGAAAAAGGTATGTTTGTATTTCTCTAAGACTGCGTTCACACGATGCCGGCACATTTTGAAAACGGTGAAAAATTCGACGGATACCTCCTGTTCACACGAAAACGGCACATATTTTGCCGGCAGATTTTGAAAACGGTAGATTTTGAAAACAGAACTCTAACCGACACATTTTGGAAACGGCATCGTGTAAATACCTGAAAATGATGAAAACAGAACATTTTTAGACACTTTTGGAACGAGACTGATCGACTCTTAGGGTGTAGGTAAGCTTCCTTGGCATCAAAGTGTTGCAATGAGTTTTTGCCGTCTAAATTCCTACCGTCTTCAAATCGTTCCGGTATCGTGTGAACGCTAGCTCAAATTTTGCAGCCGTCACATTTTTCACCGTTTTCAAAATGTGCCGGCATCGTGTGAACGCAGTCTAAGAAAATGAACTTTTTACCCTGATATAATTGATTATGATTTGTACATGTAACCAAAGTGCTCAATGCATGTAGCAGAGCATTATAAACAGGTTAACACAGAAAATGAGAACCTTATATTGCAACTAATAGTTTCACGTTGATACGATCATCAGGCAATAATGCTACAAAACTGTTAGAAGCTAGTATTTAAGCCCTGGCAAAACGACTGGACATTTGCGCTGAACATTGACTGGACATTGCTCACCGTGTCCAGTGTGTGGATACATGAAAATTTTTGGGGGGTGGCAAAACGACTAAACATTGTCCAGTGAACATTTTCTCTTCGATAAAGTGCGCGCAATTTTTGGGGTCTGGACTTTTGTTTTAGGAGCCCGGGTAAACTGATCACAGGATGCTAAGGGGATGAAAACATAAAATCTGCCGCGAAAATTTTGACATCAATGATCATCGATTTTCTGAGAAAAGTTGACGATCGATTAGGCCTGCTGCTTGTCCGGTCACTATCATCGTATCCTCGTTCTCTGCGATCGCTTTGGTGATCAGAACTGCAATTGATCTTGTCAGAGGAATCCTCGTTACTGCCTGAATGCATTTCCCTGCTGTTCATAGAACTAATTGATGCTGATGACTCCATTTCTTCCCCGTCATGACGAAACTTTCCTTTCTTGAATTTGTAATGCGCTTGCGCAAACTGGACAATGTTCAGTGGGGTGGCAAAACGACTGAACATTTTCTTCAAACAAAAGAAATTTAATCTTGTCCACTGAACATTTTTGACTGCCTTCAAAATCGAGTGAGCAGCTCTCAACATCGCTGAACACGACTGAACAAGATTGGACAAGGTGGCAAAACGACGCAACATTTTGCACTGGACATTTGTCCAGTGCATGTTCAGTGCAAATGTCCAGTCGTTTTGCCAGGGCTTTACGGGAAAGTCGGCACATCAGTTAAAACAGAAAACAATACGGAGTAGTTTTTAGAGTTAATAGGATTAGGAGTGATAGTGTCAGAAAGTCCCAGGTGGCTAGGCCTTTGGGTGGAAGTTGCTAAGTAGGAATTTGTTTTAGTGTCGGCATTTCGATAAGAGTTCTGATCTATTGTTTAGGAGGTCTGCCTGGTTTTCAAACGAGATGATAGATAACTTCTCAGTGAGGCAAAGAAGGCATCTTTTTGTGATGTTGTTGTAAGCTGGGACTGATTTGGAGATAGACCAAGAGACTTCGGGCGTGGCTCCTGCTGTTTTGGAATCCCATATGAATTTTGACAGTGTCGTGCTCTGCTTGTATTTGGGATGGGTGAATGACAATTTATGCTGAGAGTACCTTTGCTTGAATGGTCCTTCAGTTAATCCTATGTATGTTTTTGGGTTGGCTGATGGTTTGTTGCTGTAGCTTTGTAAATAACGTTTTGTGTGCTGCATTTTCCTTGGAGGGGGCATTGAGATTTGATTCTGCATTTGCAAGATGGGTTGGTTTTTTTGTTTTCAGGCTTTGCTATCTTTTGGTTGTGTTTCTTGATGATCTGAGACATTTTTTCGGTGCAACTGTAGCTTAGCTTTAGCGTGTTTTTGTTGAATATTTTATGGAGCTTGCTCAATCTCGGGAAATGCTTATCGATGAGGTGTAAGAAGATTTTTCCTATGTTTGTTTGGACACTGGCGTTGTAAGGTGGGTTGAACCAGATGATGTTTCTTTTTCTTGTTCTTGTGTGCTTGGTTGGTTGTGGTGATGAGTATGAGAGGGTTGTTGGGTGTCCGCTTGCTTTGAGGGCTTTCTCGTATTCTGGTTTGGCATTGATGAAAATTTCCTTATTTGATGAATTATCTGAGAGTCTTCTGCTGATTGAGCTAGGAATTTGTTTGATGACCGTGGGTGGATGGTTTGAAGATGTGTTAATGTAGAGAAGATGGTCGTTATCTTTTTTGTACGGGCGATGTGTTCCAGTTGTGAGGTTGAGCGTTACGTCGAGAAAATCTACTTGTTTTAGGTTACACTTTATTTCGACTTGGAATCCTATGTTCTTAAAGGTTGCTGCTATATCTTTTCGCAGTCTGTCTGCTTGCTTCCCATTTGAGTTTCGAAGTAGGATTAGGCCGTCGTCTCGATAGAGGCCGCAGTCTTGTTTATTTGTAACTTTTGACAGTTCGGAAAGGATGTAGATTCCAACAAGTTCGCAGATTTCTGCTCCATCGTAACTGCCCATTGTTACATCAAGATTTTCTGCAGTGGATTTTTTCGCCCAGGGTGTGTTATCATTGAAAAGGAGAGATTTTCGGCAGTGTTTTATGATTTGGACGCTCTCGTCGCTGATGTTGAGGTGTTGTCTGGTGAATTGGATGGCGTTGTTGAGGATTTCTGGGGTTATAGATGGATAGAGGTCTTTGATGTCGAATTGAATAGATGTACGTGATTTCTTGTTGTTGACGTCGTTGAACCATTTGATGACAGAGCTGGTGTTTTTCCACTGGTTGATTTCTAAGGATTGTCTAAGCGGGGAGTTGATGCTGTCTAGGATGGATTTGCTAACTTTTCCTATATCGCTTTTTGATGGGTTGATGAGGCGGCAAGTTGGATTAGAACGGAAGTGTTCTTTGTGGTCTTTCATTGTGATGAATGCTTCGGGCTTTGCGAGGATGTCTACCCGGTCTTCTATTCCTAATTCTGTGGTGATGGTTTTGGCTTCGAGGTTGATTTCGTTGTACAGATGGTCATGAGCTTTCTTATATGATTTGGTCATGTTTTCCTTGATTAGCTTTGCGTGGGTCTCTGGTGGTACTTCGTACAAGTTGCTTGTTTTATCTGTACAAGTTGCTTGTTTTTTGGATTGTTATATATTTATATACATATATACTCAATCCAAAAATTTACAAAACACTACTTAAACTACATTACGATACTACGACGACGATACCAAGAGGAGCAAAAAACAATGACAACCCCGAGGCCTTAAAAAGAAGACAAGTTAAAAAGAAAAGCATTTACACGAAAACCAGACATAACTATTACGAAGATATGGATAACAAAAAATAAAAAAAACAAAGAGGTGTTGCAAAGAACGAGCGCTTGGTGGCTGCGCGGTTTGTTGCAGAGTTTGGAAAGAGCTTAATCTAAACGACCAGTTTCCGTAATGAATCTTGACGTTAGCTCGAGTATATTCCTGTTAACATCATTAGAGAGGTTTTCATCACCAAACAATGAGAGCTGCGTTAGAACCTCATTTGAAGGATTAGCATATCCAAATGGTCGTAACATTGGAAGAATTTCAGCAAGAAGGTTTTGTCGTTGAACCACAAAAGATGGGTGTTACTGTTGCTGACTTTCAACCTAAATTTAGAGATAAGGCCACAGAATCGACAGAACTCAAATTTTTACCTCACTGTGGAAAGAAAAGTTATCAGGGCAAATCAATGGATACGTGTGAAGACTATATAACAATGTTGTGGTGCAATGGTGCAGATCTCTAACTTAGCAGCCAGAACGATCAGGCGGGCAGAATCGATCCAAGGTAGAGCCTTGTTCCTACTTATGCAATTCCAGTGCTGGGTGCTGAAGCCGCAACTTTACATCTGCCTCATCTTTTGTTGTGATAAATCTGTTCTCTTAACAACCACAGACTGTATGAAGCAAACCCTTACTTAGTTGCTTCTGGATTAGTTTGAAACTTTCGTTACTTACGCCCAAATGTTACTAGATTCAGTCTAAGACTGCGTTCACACGATGCCGGCACATTAGATATATACAGTACATTTTGTATATTATCAAATAGTTTACTTTACAGTTAATGAATTAGTATCATGTACTAGGTTAAACCCAACTATAAATAATGTTAATGATGATGATGATGATGATGATTTCGAAAACGGTGAAAAATTCGACGGATAGGCCTCCTGTTCACACGAAAACGGCACATTTTTTGCCGGCAGATTTTGAAAACGGCAGATTTTGAAAACGGAACTCTAATCGGCACATTTTTGGAACGGCATCGTGTAAACACTTTAAAATGATGAAAATAGAACATTTTCAGACGCTTTTGGAACGAGACTGAACAATTCTTAGGGTTTAGGTACACTTAATTGGCATCAAAGTCTTGCAACGAGCTTTTTACTGGCAAATTTTTGACCGTTTTCAAATTGTTCCGGCATCGTGTGAACGCTAGCTCAAATTTTGCTACCGTCACATATTTCATCGTTTTCAAAATGTGCCGGCATCGTGTGAACGCAGTCTAAAATGGTTTTGGCCGAAATTAGTCACCCAAAGTTGACCCAGTTTTGCAATCTAAATTTGTTTTTTTTCTTTTGCACCATTGATTACTTCATGTTTACTTTTTGAAAAGCCATTTTTCAAGATGGTGATCCGTCAGATTATCAAGTGCAAGTGTGATGCATTCTTGGAGCGTTGACATCTTGTTTTGAATTCCCATGGACGCATAACTAACGACGTTTTAATGCATTCTAGGTGCTGGCAATACCACATGACTTTGATGTGAGGACGTTGTCTAATTCGATAAAAGAGCTCATCAAAGGAATAAATCCAGTGAGTAGAAATTCCTCCCTACGTCTTGAAAGAGGTTTCTCCATATGTGTTATGAGAGTTCCATTCTTTCTGTTTGATGACAGAGCAGAAACTGCGAAAGACTGCTTCGTCACAACATCTGCTGTGTATAATTTCTTTTTCAATATCAAATATGTATATATCAGCATTGTGAGACTTAGATGTTGCCTGATTTTGAAAATTGTTGCAGAGAGCTGGAGAATCACGCTTGCATAGTTTCAGCTTCGTTGATGTACATATTATACTGTTCGTTAAACTTAGTATATGTTTTGTTTCAGACACTAGGGATCGTTACCAGGATACCACTGGTTGATTTAAATCTTTTGTTACTTTAGGTTGAAAAGAACAACCCTGTTGTTCCTTGCTCTGAGGAACCTGATGAGAATTTTTTAGACAAGACAAGAGGTAAAGACTTAGACAAAGCGTTGTCCAATTTATATATTTGAATATCTTTTAGTATGATTTATTTTCATCTTGTTGCTGTTGTGTGAACCATCTAATGAAAATAGTTTTCTCATAAGACCTTAGGCTTAGTAGAGGATTTGTACCGGGTGGTTTAAGAACAATTCAAGCGTTTGCAAGTCTGTAGATTACTATTTATTGAGCAAACTACTCAAAACTGATCATATTGATGGTAAAATGTCAACTTCGTTAAAGAGTGTAGGTGGATAAAGTCGATCTTATCGCTCCGAAGTGTCATATAATTACTTCACTTCACAATCTTTCTGAAAATCAACCAAATTTGGCAACGATTCTAGCTGAAATACCGAAACCCTTTTGGTTTCACCGGGCACCTTTTTGACATCAAACATGCAACGCTGTGGTTGAAAGGAATAACCTGAGTTGAGAGATGAGAGGTAGATGGGATCTCATAGATTTATGAATAGCCAATTGTTTTTGATGTGGCGAAAGACAGCAAAGTCAAACAAAACAATATATAAAGTGTCAACGTTTCTCTTTGTCCTAGTTATTGATGGGCACCATATAGATCAGATCATTCACTTTAATGAACGACGTTCTTAGTTTTGCAGATGAGTGCAGTAAACAGGCTGTATCACTTATTTCTGGTCTTGTAGGGAAATATTATCTGACTGTGCGTCTAGAGTAACTCTGATTCAGAAGATATGCCCATAATGTTCCTTTCTTGAGATGTTAGACAGTGATGCTTTTATATTCTTACTTACTTGTAAATGATTCTTTTCTTAACAGATGCAATTGAAAGCCACGAGTTACGAGAACACACATTTACAACTATTCAGACTTGTGATATATGCCGGAAATGCCTGTTTGGACTCGTTCGGCAAGGACTTCTCTGTGCGGGTATGTTTCTATTTGAGAATGCTTTGATCAGCTTTTGTTTGGTTGCTTTAATGCAAACTATAAATTTGCTAATAAAGTTGCTACAAAGAGGTTTCCCAGTCATAGGAGTTTTCCAAAGATCATCAAGTACTTAATACATTTTTCGTAAGCTAACTTACAACTCTGGCGATAGTTTTTAGAGTTAAGATTTTGTTATTTAGTTTCAGTTTTATTCTATGGGAGGGCCCCTCGAAAAGCAATACTTGTATTGAAGGGCTACATCCCCCTCCCAATTAGATATATGAAATATGAAAATATGTAGTTAAACTCAAAGGGATTTTATCTGATTACCGAGTGAGGAAAAACCAATGCCAGTTTTGAAGGTCATTGCTCCATGGATATCAAAGCAATAATGATGACTATAGTCAATCTTTCGATGGTGGACATGTTCAAATGAATTTTAAAATATACTGACTGACATTGGCCACGTCGTTCTAATTATTAGGGATTTTCTCACGAAAGCCCATCAAGGAACTTTCAAAATAGATTATAAACACTACCAAGTTCTCTACCTTGCAGCAAGTTTAAAGTGCTTTAGCACATGTTATCCTTTTTTGGAGGATGTGATATGAACGTGTCTTCTCTGGCAGGATACTAGCATCTTTTTGGGGAATTTCATTCTTCATTTCATTTCATTTTAAATTCTTTAAACATGGTTGCCCCATCAGCCAAGAGTGGCTGCTTTTCAGGGGGCAGTGGAATTTCATCTTCCCCAGAGGATAAAAGGTTCTGAAACTTATTCCAGTCATTTCTGTCAGGTAGAAATTTTGGCAAAATTTGTGCATGATTTTAGGCACATTTTGAAAGTTTCTTGAAAGAGCTTTCTTGAGAATATCCTTCATAGCTTCGGAACAGAGTGGCTGATTTCAGTTCAATAGATTTTAAAACGGACTGGAAGATGTCCATCATTAACCGTAACGGTAAGTCCTCGAATAAGCCCCCACCCTCGAATAAGCCCTTCCCCCGCCCCCTCGAATAGGTTCCCACCCAAAAATGTTCTTTTGCAAAATAAGCCCTTACCCTCGAATAAGCAGCCACCATGGGGAACGCTGTTTGTTAAAAACTGTTTGTTATTTTAATGAATACATTTGAATCTCTTTCTTGAATGACTTCAATCGTTCTCTTTCAACGTTTTCGAGCATAGATATTGCCCCGGAAACGGTATGTCCCAATATAACTGCTGTTCAATATATACCGGCCGGCCTCAAGTAATTAGTCCTGAAAATTAGCTATTTTGGCTGCTACTAAATAAGCCCTCACTCTCGAATAACTCCCCTCCCCCCGAGTAAGCCCCCATCCCTTGTGAAATAAGCCCCTGGGGGGCGCTTATTCGAGGACTTACGGTACTTGCCAGTATTATCATCTCAATACCGAAGGACTGGTGGCATATCAAGCGGGAATTACATTTCCTATTCACACAGGAGACAACGGTCAACTTATCAGGTGGCAATGTACAATAGCTGACAAACCAGCTGCGTTTTCCTTATGATTTCAAATCAGATTCGAAAATCAGATTCGTGGCTCACATTAATGCTTATTTATCTAGAATTATAGTTGAAATCAAGGCTTATAAAAAGCTTCAATTCTTGTACACTTGCAATTTTAAGTAAACTTTACAAGATTTGATATTACTTTTATTTTGCTGCTACTTCTGTCCACGTTGAAATCAGCTTTTCTTTAGTTTAGCAGCTTACCTTCTAATTTCAATCTTACTTTATCTGATAATATATCTTGGAGCATGGACTGATTGATACGATTTATGTGCAGTTTTTAGTGTTTAAGATTCGTTGAGTTATGATCTTATATTTTTATCAGCTTGTGGTGTGCAGTGCCATCGATACTGCGCCCAGTATGGTTTGGTTCAGTGCAAGCAAAGGTACCAACGATCAAGGAGAACCAGTGAATCTCAAGGTGAGGTTTATCAAGGATTCTGCTTCATCTTATCTATCTTAAAAACTGGCTGAGTCAACAAAAGCATGGGTTCCAATTCTTTAAAGGGTGTTTATAAAATTCTTTGAACCATTTCGCTGAACTGAATGGTTTGAAAAAAACTTTACCCGCTTTGCTATTTTTCTACCTTCAGGCTTTCTGAAATCTTCAGTATTTTTAGAATGAGAGTGTTTTTCTTTTCGTTCAAAAATTTAAAAAACATGTTGACAAAATACTTCAAACCAGCATAATGTTTATATTTTGTAACGAAACATGAAGTAATTCTAAGTACAACCATAGTTATGGATGTCTACCTTGTGGATCAAAAACACTTTACAGCACGTTTGACAGGCCGTGGAATAAAAAGTGAGCGGCCGATATTCAAAACTGAATTATCTATCGGGTGAGTCAAGAAAAAACTCCCGACGTTTGAAAGGCTACTGCTCCCTGAATATATAATCAATGATATTTTGCAATATTTGATTGAATAGCTAACATATTCAATTATTTTTAGAAATTTTCTTTGCTAAAATCGGTCACTCCGTTCAGATTCTGTAAGCAATTTTCCAAAATGAGTCCCTTTGAGAAGCCTTACAAAATGTGCTAAAATTACAAGCAAAAGTCGCTAATGTGTTTACCTCACAGCGATGACTTTCAGCACGCTTTAGCATGTGCTTTCGTTTTGGCCGGTTGAAAAGTCTTCCCCCTAGTGTGAATAACTTATTCAGAGGGAGTCCATTCTCCCATGAGGACAAAATACATGAGCACATCCAAGAGTCATTATTGCTAAGAAGGAGAACAAAGGGAAATTTTGCTTGCTGTTTTCGCTCATTTTTGCAGGTTTTCGAAAGGGGCTTTCTGCAGAAAATCTCCAATTTCGATGGGAAGGAATGACCGATTAAAGTCGGGTCTACTGATTCTAATTTGACATATCGGGAATAAAACGAGACAGTTTTCAACATCATTGCTTTCATATTCAGGGATCAGGATTTTTTCAAACGCCGGGCGTTATTGACTCACTCGGTAGCATTTAAAACTAAACTATGTATCAGTCAAAGGCTAACTTAGTTGAGAAAAATTTTGTCTGGTAAATCCACTCATCTTAAAGACCCCAGAGTTAGAGAAATGCCTGCAAAGGGTTTGTATGGGAAGCAAGAATTCTACCTTCAATTCTGGTTCATGAATTAGTTGGCATAGATATTAGATACAGTGCAATGGACTGTTTCAGAAATGGAATTTTATTTCGATAGCAAATTATCATAAACCAGGATGGAACGTGGCATTCTTGTTCCAATATATGCCCCCTAACAGATCTTTTATAAGTTTTGGGTGGCAAAGGTGAATGATTTTACCATACAAACTTTTCGCATCTAAGACTGCGTTCACACGATGCCGGCAGATTTTGAAAACGATGAAAAAAGTGACGGTAGCAAAATTTGAGCTAGCGTTCACACGATGCCGGCACAATTTGAAAACGGTAGGAAATTTGACGATAAAAACTCGTTGCAGGATTTGATGCCAAAGAATAGTACCTACACCCTAAGAATAGACCTTTCTCGATCCAAAAGTGTCGAAAAATGTTCTGTTTTCATCTTTGTTGAGTGTTTAAACGATGCTGTTTCAAATTTATGCCGGTTACGGTTCCGTTTTCAAAATCTACCGTTTTCAAAATCTGCCGGCAAAAAATGTGCCGTTTTCGTGTGAACGGGAGGCCTATCCGTCGAATTTTTCACCGTTTTCAAAATGTGCCGGCATCGTGTGAACGCAGTCTTAGTTTTGGATAGCGACTATGTACTTTTTCTTTCCCAACCTGCTAAACGATTAAATCTTCTTTTGACTCATTGGTAAAGTATGGTAATGCTGTAGAGTATGGTATGAAGCAAAATTATCTCGCTCTTCTGGTTTAGGATTAAGATCTTTGATGATCTCCCACCCTCAAATGACTTGAAATAGACGGAGCAGAAACTGCGTAAATGACGTCATTGAGCAATCTGAGATAAGGTAAAGGTCCAAGGAATAAAATATCAAGTGTTGCCTAATTTTGGGATCTGTTGCAGGGAGCTGGGGGGAAGGGGGCTCATAGCTACGAGTTTTTGCGCATGCGTGCGCAGTTTCAGCTCTATCCTTGAAATATAAAATACGCTGTAATTTCTAAGAATATTCAAGATTTTCGAAAAACCCAACGGTAGAACGATAGATAAATAAGTTTCTTTTCTCAAGCCATTCTGTTGTTGAAAGAAATAGGTGACAGTATTACACCCACCTTTTGCACCGATTTAAGGTTTGGAACCTATGCTGTCAGCAAAGAGCTCCAAATCCAGAAAGAGAGCTCGAAGGGTTATTCGATTATCTTGATTAAAGTCGTTGTGTGTTAACCAGGGGGGTACTCCCTAACTTCAATACTGGGGAGTCCATGCCACTTTTACTTTGCTTAACCCCAAATATTGCGTCTAACGTTTTGGAGACCCAAAAATTGTAGTTAATTTTTTTTATTTTTGGGGCCACTATCCAGAACATCATTTATTTATGGGCCATTGTAATGAATCGCCCTTTCTTCAGATTTGTAGACCCCAAATATTGAATTTTTATTTTCTGGTTATTTGGAGACCCTAAATGTTGATTTAACGTCAGGTTTCGGACCCCAAATGTTGGTTCCCTGGTTGGCATGGACTCCCCCCCCCCCGTATTGACAGTTAATGAGTACCCCCGTGGGATATGGTATGATACGTCATGATATATTCATTTATACACGAAAAATATCCCTTCAGCTTAATTATATGATAAAAGAATCTATACTAAGGCCAACCTAAGATCAGGGCCGAGGAGAGGGGGGGGGGGTTAGGGGGGTCAGAAACCTGGAGCCCATAGCTATAAGGGGCCCATAAATAATAACTGAGTTTTTTCGAAATAAGGCTCAAATGCAGGTCTCTAGACCATGGCCAGTGCTAATAGGGGGCCCATCCATCAATATTTTCTCAATTGTCATAATGCTTCAAAAATCAAGAAGAGACTGAAAACAACAGTTCCAAAGAAGTTAAATACATCTTCTAAACCATTGAACTTTACCAGATGAGCTAGAAAAAATTCCCGAGCATTCATAAGACCAAGAATGTTAAACGGATTAGAACGGTTCAGATTCTTATTGAAAGATGAAAGACGAACAAATTTTATTGATTTTTTCAACGTTCTTGTAAGCATTGAAAATATAGGAAAATTCGACTTCACAGACATTTTGGTTGCAAAGTGCTAGATAGGAACCAAAAACATTTGATCAAATCGCAAGGAATCTCCTCACACGGAAAAATACGCAAGGGCATTTCACCTCTTTTAGGTGTGATAAGAGACAGATTTTCGAACAACTATTGGAGATTTTCAAAGCCATGGCAAACATGCGCGGAACTGATCATTGTACATTCTTCGTCGTTCTGTACGAGGAGCTTCTTTGTGATTTCATCAAGTGCTTTGGGCCAATTTTCAGGCATTTCGCAATCATGAATTTTCGTTGAGTAAATTTATCTATATTTCCAGAGCTCGAAAAATACGCAAGAAAATTACAAAAGTACTGCAATATCTCGGCTCTCAAGCAAAATTCGATTCTTTCTAATCGATCAATTTTCAGCTTTTGATGTTTGAAAAATTTGAAGAATCCCAAAAAAAGATGCCCATACAGATTGTTGTTCACTAACTGTTAATTGTTATTATATAATGATTCTTATGCATGACGAGTAGCTTGTTGTATGATTTTACGATTGTATCTAGAAGTGGAAATAGTGACCAGAGCGATTCTAGCAACTTTACTTTTAAAAATTTTCCCGGGGGAGTATGCCCCCGGACCCCCCTAGGTGGGTGCGCCTTTGGCGCACGGGTACGCCTTCGGCGTGCCTTTCAGAACTCAGTTGACAAGGGGCCCATGCTGCATTCTGACCCGGGGCCCACAAATTCTCTCCGCGGCCCTGCCTAAGATGCCGCTCTTCCAGGGGGTCGTGTTTCTGAAGTAAATTGGTTTTTCAGTCAGCTCTTCAAGTACTCCTTTCGTTCCTTTTTAAAGCGACTAATAGCCGGGAACTCTCTAATAGCAACTGGAATGTCGTTTCAGACTTTCATAGCAGAATATCGATAACTCTTTTTTGCATTCTATGTATTTAAATCTCTCCAGTTCCTTGTTTAATAGTTTGAATGCGAGGATCTTTGCTAAAATTTATCACAGAGGCTTTCGGGGTTTAATTTGTTTCTTATCTTATAGGTCATGACCGATCTATCAAATCAAAATATATTTAAAACACTCAGCCAGTCACATGACCAGTTATCCTTACATCTAGCATTTTCCACTATTGATAGGACCCTGTCCTGTAAATGTGTGTCGCTTAAAGAACAGATTAAATTAAGAGACCCCAGACAATCTGCTCAATTCTTGTGCTCGCAATGTAAGATTTGCTTCAAAATTTCTACCTCAAAGAACTGCTATCCAGTAAATCCCCGCGTATAAGAACCTACTCTTACAACCTGAGAACTATGCAACCACCAAGTCCCTTAACGTAACACATTATTTTTCATTGTAAGTTCTTTTCCACATCAGACGTCCGGGCCCTTTATCTACTGCAACAAATGAGCCGAAATGAGCTGTGCTTGCGACATCATTTCCAGTCATCGCAGCCTTGACCTGACGTCTGGTGTGGAACAGAATCTAGTACATTATCCATCTAGTTTTCAATCGTTTGTAGTGTAGTCGTAGTTAGTTGAACGCTGCATGTCTTTTTATATTGGCCATGGGGTAGTCATTGTCTTTCGCTCCCCATGGTATCGTACCTGTAGTGTTGTATAGTAATTAGGAACGTATAGTTAGATGTAGAAATCATTGTAAACTTTTATATTTGCATAAAAAAGCCTACTTTTTCGAGAGCCAGGCTGAAATTGGTTCTTATTTCAAAGGTACTAAGACTAATTTCAAGGTATAAAGGCTCATATTTGAAGGATGCCTCGTGTAGTCTCACAAAGATGTTCAGCCCAATTATTTGTTTTGGAAGCGTTTTTATTGACCTGATAAGTAATTGGGGAGGGGAATAAAGCTTTCATTACCAACTGGAACCACAACGACCTGGATAAATAGACTGACGACGTGATTCCTTGTATTCGTTCAACATTTATGATCTGAAGTTTTAATTTCACTCATACAAAGGACTCACGACCAAACGGATTCTAAAAAGGGACTAAAATCTTACGAAAAATCAGAAGAAACTTAGAACATCTTCCATCCTACGAACGTCGAAAGAAAATTCGAACGTCCCTTCGAACATCATTTTGAGCGTCGCTTCGCTTCGAGAAGTCGAACTTTGAACTAATAACCAATCAAACGCTAAAAATAGGCACGTGGGTTGACCATATTAAGAAAGTAGCGATCTGATTGGTCGCGCCGTGAACGCGGCGGACTTGGCCTAATTAGTCCCTGTATTGAAGCGTAAGGACATAAGTCCCTCAACTGAAGCGATAGCAACAACAACAACAACGAGCGTAAGTTAGAGGGACTTATGTAATGAAGTCTACTGGATAACAGCAATCAAATATCAACGTTGCAACCTCTACAATAAGAATCTATGTTTCATCAGACTGAAACAGGTTCTTATTTGTAAGGTACATAATTTAGGAAAAACAGCCTCTAGGTTCTTAATTTGGTAGGTTCTTATATGCGGGGATTTACTGTATTACTCCATAAATCCTTGGTCAGTAGCAGCTGTCTTGTAGGAGGTAGGTGCTAGCTGCCTCTGCAGAAGCAGACAAGCGTGCACGTGATGCGTAGAACAACCCATGGTAATACATGTTGGTACAGCTCGCGAAAGTTGCTGCAACGTACTTTAATCAACTCAGGCTGTGTTTCGAGACTCAATTTTTTCTGGTTATTAGATTTACATGGCAGGAAAGATTGTTTTAATTTTACCTTCTTTTTGTAGAGCCATATTTTGGCCAAGATCTGTCTGATGTGGATGGTAGCATTCCTGTATGCATAAAGAAACTCACTCATGTTATCGAAGAGAAAGCCGCAACAACCAAGGATCTGTATCTCACTGCTGTTCCTTTTCTGGAGTTTTTGTCACTACGAAACGCTTTAAATCAAGGTATGTTTTGTGTTATGTTCAATGCATCAAGAAATCTATAGTTCGTCGCAAAATTAGTACCGACTGAATTTTTTTGTAGAGCAGGATCACTTATGCAAATCTCCATGATTATTTCGATCTGAAGCTTTTTCTACCCTGCATCTGTGAGAAATTGCGTAGTTAATTGTATTGAAAGGTATTCTAGGGACTCATTGTTATGAGAAATGCTTATCTCGACATGTGATCTGCATGGACCTAACTGAGTTACACGCCTACTTATTATTTATTCTGGAAACCGAACTCGAACTGAAGGAACATATATTTGAACACATATTTTGAACTAGAATTTGAACCTCGAACCTGAACTATATGAATCGAATGTTAATGCATTTAAACGAAGTAAATACGGTACTCGAAGATGAGAGCCTTCACTATAAAGAATTTGTTTTATGTTCATGTCGAAATCTATTCAACGCGTCATGAGATGAGCCTAGCCAGCGCGACGATTCTGAGGGAATGGTGGATAACTTTCAGAACTCTTTTTTGTAGCGTCTGTTTATCGTAATTACTGGTTGTATGACTCTATCAAGTTTTGATTTAGCATTAATTTTTTCTTCATGACCTACCGCACAGCTCATTTTTCCTCTTCTTGATTAAGCCCTCATCTATGATAATCTCTTCCCTTCCAGAAAAGAATTTAACTAAGCCCTCCCTTAAAAACCCCGATCATTTTGTACGCACCAAACAGGTATAAAAGAGCCTTCATAGAATTTGAACGAAAATTAGATCACATTATATCGTATTTGCTTGCCGGGTGAGTCAATGAAATAGCCTGACCACTTGAAACAAAAGATAAGTTCTTTCTTTTCTTTTCAAATGGTCTGGAACACAGGCTACAATGAAACGGCCAAGCATTAAAAATTCTGCTCCCTGAATATCAAAGCAATAATATTCAAAGCTGCCTTGTTTTATTCCCGATACATTCAAAAATTTACCCGGCTTTATTCCCAGGTGGGGGGAGGTAACTTCAATAGGCGGATGACGGGAGTGTGCCATTTGACCTCTGAAATCACACTCTTAAATCTATAAACTTTCGCGAAAATGACATCCCAAATTTACAGGCCATTGAAAATATTTGCCCTAAATTTGTGACAACGATCCAAAATTTTAACCAAGTAAGTGAAATTCGATCTAAATCAATGCCCTAAAGATTTATTTCTGCTGGAAAAGGGTACCCCAAATAATGGCACATCCCGTACCAGCATATATGGTGGTTACCCTCCCCCTGGGGGGATTTAATCGGCTATTCGTTCTTGTCGATATGGGAGATTTTCTGCCGAAAGCCCTTTCGAAAATCTGCAAAAACGAGTGACAACAACGAGCAAATTTCGTTCTTGTTCGTGAATTTAGCACGTTTTTTCAGGTTTCTTGAAGGGAAGTTTTTTTGGGGAAGCCCTCGCAAAATGTGAACAAAGTGACCAAATTCAGCCAGGATAAAATTCTTGAAATAAGTGAACATGTTAGTAATTCATAAAATATTGCATAGTATCATTGCTTATATACTCTGGGAGCAGTAGCCTTTCCAACGTCAGACTCACTCGGTAGAGCCGTCCTATTTTGTTGTTTTTTGTTGTTTTTAATTACAATATTAAAGTCGCTGGTATCATGAGATCTGTTTAGGCCAAAGCACCAAAGCTCTGGTTTAGAGGTGAATGCAAATCCGACCTT
The DNA here is from genome assembly GCA_964020215.1 of Aurelia sp. 3 sensu Dawson et al. (2005). Taxonomy (NCBI): domain Eukaryota; kingdom Metazoa; phylum Cnidaria; class Scyphozoa; order Semaeostomeae; family Ulmaridae; genus Aurelia; species Aurelia sp. 3 sensu Dawson et al. (2005). The sequence continues at coordinate 10,700,122 of OZ026588.1, forward strand.
TAAAGGGAATAGACATACAATCTTTGCCAAAACTCTTGAAAAAATCGCATATTTTTCTTCCTCTCTCCCCCTATACAATGTTGGTTTCTTGTGCAATTACGCAGTGCGTTAGGGCACAACCAAGCAGCCGCATTGCTTTCCTTCAAGTCTGGTAATCATATTTTCGGACCAACATTGTTCAGGGGGCAGGGGGCGCGGAAAAAAGCGCGAGGTGAAGTTTCCATCGATATATTTCGTATGGTGAATCAGACGAAAAAGCAGCAAAATGAAGTTTTTTTTCTAGTGTTTTGGCAAGGATTGTAGCTATATCTCGTAGCAACTATAAATAGCCTAAAGAAAACGCCTACGCATCCATTGTGCTCCATCTTTGGCTCCACAATGAAGCCACACATGTTGAAATTATCAAATTCAAAAGATTATATTTTTAACTTGGCCCGGGCCAGCTTTTAACCATGTCGATTCCCTTTAAATTTAGTATCTTGCAATTCTCAGAGCTCCAATCCAGCACCAATGATGATTGTATTCGTTTGTAAGTTAACTAGCGACGAATGTTTCGAAAATGATAGCCCATTGGTGACAGCTAAATTTTGATTGATAGGTCCAACCACATCTGATCACTTTTTGGGACAGCCGGTAGATTAGATGCCTTGTTAAAGGACAAGTCTAGGGTTGGTATTATTGATGGTAAATACAAGATAATACTATGCGCATACTAACCGGTTTTATGTTGTACAGGAAAATATAAAGCACGAGGTCTTAAAAGTACAGACAGAGCTTGCGAGGTATGTGCTTTAAGACCGAGGGCTTTATATTTTCCTGTACAACGACAAAACCGGTTAGTATGAGTTTTATTACCTGACATCTTCTAATCTTGACTCACATTTCATCAAACATATTTTGTTACAGTCATGTCGTTTGAGTTCACTGTAAATCTCGCTGGCCTAGGCCTAAAGCAGTTGCTGTGGCGACAAAAACGCGTCCTTGTATTGTATTATACAAGGCTACGGGAAACCCGCGGGAAATGTGTGATTAACCAATAGGAGTGGCGGGATTCTGTATTGCCTCATTTTGAAATTTCAGTCAGGTAATAATGTTAAGAATGGTATATCGTATGGTATATCGTACTTTTTCTCGCCATTTTTCATCGTTTCTTAACGAAATCGCGTACTCCAATGAGCAACCTGAGGATAGTGACGTCATAAATGTAAAGATCTATGCTTTTCTGCGATCACGCTCAACGAAAACGAGGACGCCCTATTGTTTTCTTACCTCTTAGTCGCTACTAGCCTCCTTTTTGTGGTTTGAGGAAAAAAAATGACGATGTTTCGCCCAACATCGCGGAATGCCTAAATCATTTACAGCTCAATCTCGTCCACAGAGTTTGTTCGTTGCTCTACCTCTACTCTGGAATACAAGAGGCCGTTCGGCAATCTGATTGTCTGTACACCATTTTGCGCCGATTCTCCGTTTTGCGTTGGGTAAACAGCCGCGGCATGTCCAAATTCAACGTAAAACCATATTCTTTACTTATTCCGACCATCATTTGCAATTTATTTCCAAAATTTGAAGAACAACAAGCCATTTCATTATCGAAGCTACGGTGAAAGTTTCTCGAATTTGCAACTTAGACCCATTTTCGCTCCAAACAAACCGAGCTTATTTTCACATTAAACATATTTACCAAACCCAGATTATTGCTCTAATACCTTCAAAAAGGTTGAAATAAGGTCCTCAAAATGTTTGTTTTCAATTTCTCAATTTATCTTCTACCGAATTTTCGCTAGAGCAACGGCCATTTTCTGTTGATTCGCGTTGCCTAGCCGGCGGTGAAACCCATAATGGTTTCCAAATGCACCCAGATTCTGGGCGCATTTGATCGAAGTGTACCAGGGTGTTCATTCGGCTTCATGATCAACGTATGACGTAAGAACACATTAGGAACGAGGTTGTTTACAGCTGCTACCAACATCAATATGTAGAAAAAAGTTCACAATTCGCGACAGCAGTTGGTAAATTTGATTTGTAGCATCACTCCATCCCAAACATGTCCTTTAACTATCAAGCAAATGATTTGTTTACTTTTGCCTTCAGCTCCCATAAGTGTCACGATGAAGGGCGAGGAATGGCAGAACCCCCACATGGGTGCATCTTTACTGAAGCAGTACTTATTGGAAATGCCATCTTCTGTTATTCCACCTGACAAATATGAGAATTTTATCATCCTTGCAAGTATGTTTACTTCTATTTTTATATTGGGTTTGTATTTATTTTGTAAAATCCATCTAGATTTGCAATAACCCATTCACACTTGCAGTTAAATCCAGTTTAAACTAAACCAGGTTTCCGTGTGGAGCCTTCTGATTCAATAATCGAACAACTCAAAATCATCTGATTGGCTGAAATTTAACCTAGGCTAGATAAAGTTGGCTTAACTATTTCAGTGTGAATGTGGTATAAGTCTCAAGTTTAATGAGCTTTTGCCGAGTAGCCTCATTTTAATCTTTCCCTTGGCAAAGCATGTGGCCCACTTCTTTTCTAAAATTCTGTCATCGCTTTCTTTGAAACGAAAAGCTTGGAAAAACTTGAGTGGTACTTTGCTACGATGTTATCATAGAAATCTTTTCATAGCTTGAATTTTTTAAAGATTGTGGCATTTGTTATATTTGAGGCTGTCACGTTATAGCATTTCAAAGTTATGAAATAGAAGAGCGAGAGATGAATTGCTTTGTCACTGTGTCACAAACCTCATAAACTGTGATCATCTTGAAGATTGTGCCGCTTTTCCTCCGTTAATTTACGGTATAAGATTATTTTTATTTTCTTCAAAACTTTCCTTGAATTCTTTCAATGAAAAGAAAAATTTTGTAATTCTGAAAATAATCTAGATATCAAAAATTGGCAAAATGTAGTTGTAGCAAGATACCTGCAGTTCTTTTCAAGCCATTAATTCGATCGTAAAATTTGAGGTTTGATAACGGAAGGAGCCCCGCATTGTACCTTTATTTTAATTTTCGCGAAATGGTCAAACATGTTCTTAAAAGTAATCATAGAGCTACCGGGTGGGTCAGCAAAAGGGCCTGGCGTTTGAAAAAACTCTGCTCCCTGAATATGAAATTGTTTTATTCTCGATATGTCCAGTTAGGTTCAGTAATTACCCATCTTTAATCGGCTCTTCCTTTCGGTGGAAATGGGAGATTTTCTGTAGAAAGCTGCTTTCGAAAACATGCAAAATCAAGTGAAAACAACAAGCAAGATATCCCTTTTTTCTCCTTCTTAGCAATTTTGACACTTGGATGTGTTCATGTATTTTGCCTTCTGAGGAGAATGCAATAGGGAGGGGACTTTTTCAATCCCCCCCCCCCCCCAAGATGCATGTTCTGAAGCGTACTTAGGTCATCGCTGTGTGGGAAACATATCAGGGAAGCTTGTTTTGAATTTTAGCACGTTTTGTACGGTTTCTTGAAATAAATCTTTTGAGAAAGTCCCTTACAGACTCAGATCTGAGTTCTTGATCGGAGTGACCGATTTCGGCCAGGACAAATTCTAAAAATATTTGAATATGTTATCTATTCGATCAGATCTTGCATGATATCATTGCTTATATATCAAGGGAGCATTAGCCTTTCAAATGCTGGGCCTTATTTGACTCACCCGGTAGATAATGTCAACCAAGATGCGTTGGCTAACATAATCACAAATTCTTCGAATTCTTTACGCTAGTAAATTTTGCAGTACTGTAAGCCCGAATGATGAAACTTTTGACACTTCAGCTGAAAGCGTGTTGCATTAAAGTAAGAGAACTGTAATTCTAAACTGAAAATTTGAATTCTCTTTCAAAATGTTTAATATCATATCATCATCTCATTTCAGAACTAAGCCAGTCTGCGACTTTAGGCGGTAGCAAGCGACAGTTAGCAAGCAAAATCAACGAGTTACCTAGATTGAACAGAGATCTTCTTATATTTCTTCAAGCTCATCTCAAAAGGTTTGAGCAGCTTTCTAAGCGTACGTTCCGTTTGAATGGTTGATGTAAAATTCCATGCCCTATTTCTTTGGATTGAATAGCTTGAAAGAAACCGACAACTTTGCTATAATTGCATTGTTGGAATTTGCTGAAATCTTCAATATTTTGAGAGTTAGTGCCTGTTCATAAGGAGAAAGTTGCCCCGGCATTTTCCCGTTTCACAAGGAAAATCGCTCAGTTAAGGAAAAATTTTCATAGACCTTTCATATGAAAAGAGTTTCCCTGGCAAGCTGGGATAAATAACAATAGCGCTTTGTCTTTCGTGCCAAAGAATTTACCATAAACAAAGGACATTTGCCAGCCTAGCTGGAAAAATGTGTTCATGTGGGAAAATATCTCCTCGGCCAGGCGGGATCTCGGTAGACTTCATGCAAGATTTCGGCTAGCCGGGAAAACATTTTCTCGTGGGAACACTTGTGAAATTTTATGTGGTATGGTAAAGCTATATGAGACGGGATTTCGGCTGAGCGATGTTCCTTGTAAAACGGAAAAATTTCGGGGAGACTTTCTCCGTATTAACTGGCCCCTTAGAGGATTTTCCTTCCCGTTTTTAAGAATTCAAGAGAAATTTTGAAAAGCCTTAAAACAGTCCTAACTTCTAATTTTTTTGAGGAAATATGGAATAGTTTTCTTCGCAAAAAAACAATTTTTATGAATATTATATCAAAGAATTTTGAAAAGTGCAACGGCAGAATTATTGCAAAACAGCTAAATTTCACGTTGAGCCATTGAATTTAAAGAAATAGGTCGCGCGATTCTGCACCAAACTTTTTAAAAGTTTAGGACCTCTGTTGAGCTTTCAACAAGAAAAAGAATTTCTCTCGTGGATAGCCAAACCGATCTGAGGACTTTAGAAGCATTTAGCAGTACTTTCAAAACTTTAAACAATTTCGAAAGTACGGTTTAGAGAAAAATTCTTTCTGTCGATACTTCATTATTTCATAGTCATTCAAATGAAAGTTGGAAGCATCACTCATTTGTTAAACTATTAACCCATTCATTCTTGAACTTAAAGGGTATTGAAAATTGATCTTGCTCCCTGAGTGAAAATAAAACTTGCTATATGATCGATCCAGACTAGTTCAAACTACTTAGTGAATGTGGTATAATGTATATACCTCCTAATATGTGGTATTTACGGCATTGTGTCGTGAAGACATTAATTAAATATTTACATACTTCTGGCGTGAAATAATTCTTATAACGCAATTTGAATTTCAAAATTTTTTTGTAGAACGTGCCGAGCGTGCGATCCGGCAACCATGGATAGAATTTTCACAGTTTTTAGCGTTCTTATCTTGCGACCAGATGAAAGCGAGGCCAGGTATGAGTGTTGTGTTGCCCTCTACTCCTCCACCTCGTCCCCTTGTGCAGTTCCACGGCGATCCTAAAGATTCTTTCAGAGCTTGGCTGTGTATTTTCAGTACAGCACTGTGCAAACTGTTCTAAAAATACAACTATGGACAAAGTTTATTTACCATTTACCATGCTCGTTTTATGATGAACATTCTTTATTGTACCTGTCATGCTTGCAAATGAGAATGATTTTGCTGATGTGAGTTTAGTTTAGAATTGTGATAATTTATCACAGAGAAGGCTACTGGCAGGATGTATCAGGCGGTGGGATGTATCACGCAGGCAGCGCCCAGTAGCAACCCGCGTAGTACATTTCAAAGACAAATACATGTTTAGATAAAGCTTTCATGACCACTACTCTTCAATACTGCACCATATAATTTAGATTGCTTTATGCTTCTCTAAACTATGGTGTGGCAAAGAGAAGGCGGAGGCAAACTAACTTTGGCCATAGCAAAAGCAACTTTTTTGAGCATTTAAAGAAGCATAAAATGATCGAAATGATAATGTTGCAAAACTTAAGGACAGTGGTCATGGAAGCTTCTACTAAGTTTGTTTTGAAATCTAAGAAGGGTGTCACTGGGCGCGCAAAGCGAAACTGTCTGATATATCCCACTGCCTGATGAATCTCACCAGTACCCTAGTTATCCCAAAACATGCCTTTCTAAATAAAAGCTACTCTTTTTCAGAGAACTGGTAAAGAACTTAGATCATCAGAAATATGTTATTGAATTGCTATTCAGTGGAAGTGGAGTTATTGACAGGAAACCGTCAGTTCCAGGTAAGCAACCAGGGAATATAAAGAGTGTCCTAAAAAGGTACTCCATTTCCGAAAATCTCCAAAGTTCGATTATCTAACTTATCGTAAAATTTCATTTTTGATTTCGTCAATGAATTGCTGAAAGGGTTTGAAATGAAACCCGGAAAAAATTATTTTGAGCCATGCTCTATAAGCAGAATGTAATTCTCGTCAAAGAGCCAGTACTTTGAGGTCGTCCATTTTGCATCAAGTCTGCTATGATCGTTTGCCTTCCTTAGATTACTTATAAATATCTGAAACTTTCAGATATATGTAAGCAATCTAGAAGCTTGGTATAAGATCAGAAAAGCCGAAAGCAAGGTATAAGGTGCATAAATCGAGGAGATTGAAACAAACGACCCTGGCTGATTAGTTAAGACCCTTCCCCGGAAAGCTGGAGAGCCGCGATTCGAATCCCGTAATTTCAAAGAGAAAGTAATGTCGCTATCACCAATGCTCTTGGCTATGCGTCAAACCCAGGCAGCCCCTAAAAGAGCTGAATTTGCTAATTTTAAGCCAGTCACAAAATCAGTTATACCTTGGAAAATAATTTGGTCTTTGACTATTTGCCAAATGCCAAAACAGAAATTAAAGGCCGTCCCTGTAATCAAATTCTAGTGATATTTTTTCAAACAAGAGTACTCTTTGGGACACCCGATGTTTATGCGACGTAAAGCCACTATCTTTGCTCACCCGTTTGAACTTCCTCTAACGACCGGATGAGTCAATAAAGTTTAAACATTTGTCGAGCTTTTGAATATAAAGTATTTGGCCGATATTCAAAACTAAAATGTTTACCTATTGGTCAAAATCTAACTTAAATGAGAAAATTTTGTTTTGAAAGTCACTCATTTTTAAGACCCAAATATTAGAAAAATGCCTATAAGGGGTTTGTATAGGAATCACGAATCGCAAATTTCATTCTTCTCCATGATTCATTTGGCATTAAAATTTGAATTTAATGCAATTGTCAGTTTCAGAGAAAGAATTTTAATTTCAAGCGAGTAAATAACGGACAAGATTGGAACTTGGAATTTTCGTTCCCATGCATGCCATTGCAGACATTATCTAATTTTTGGGTCTTAAAGATGAGTGATTTTACCAAACAAGATTTACGCTTCCGAGTTGGCCTCTGACTGTTAGATTAAATTTTAGTTTTGAATATCGGCCACAAATTTGTTGTTCCATAGCCTGCAAAGCGTGTAAACATTTTTTGGACTTTTTTATATCCAGCTAAAAATTTACAATACATATTACCCAATAACACTTCACTTCATTACTCGTAACTACTACAAAAAAGAAAGAACGTTTACTAAGAGCGAAATTAATTGACCTAATCGGCCAAGGTTTGTTTCACCCATTTCGAGTCATGTGACCAAACTCTTGGGATCAAACTCTTTTTTGGACTCACTCGGTACAGTGCATGACTGCTAGGAATATTTAAGAATTATTTGGAATTTTGTGATCGATTCTATCTTTATTTCAAACATCGCTTGCGTCAAAATATGAAAATATCCAAATTAGAATTATACAGGTGCACAGTCATACACTGCACCTGTTGCTGCGCGACAGAGCAGAATCTGCGTAAAATGACGTCATCGAACAATTTGAGATAAGGAAGTGCTTGGACAGATAAGCTTTTTGAAATGATAAATCAAGAGTTCAAGGGCCTAGGAAGAAAATATCAAGTGTTGCCTAATTTTGGGATCTGTTGCAGGGAGCTAAGGGGACTCAAAGATACGAGTTTTCGCACGTACGTGCACAGTTTCTGCTCTGTCTTGCTGCGCAGGACTTGTTTTATAGACGAACGGCTTTATTACTTAATCAAAGGGCGCATTGTTTTTCTAATTAGGTGAAACAAAAGACGCATTAGTATAATGAACCAAGACGTTTTACACGTTTAGATTTGTTTTTGCTGCATATCTGTTTGAAAAGTTGGTTGTGAATTACGAAGATATGGTGCATACAGTGGGCTCACAAGTCGTTTTTTCACTTTATTCATTTAAAAGCTGGCATTATTCATATTTTGCGTTTGTTCCTTTCTACTGTAGCAAAACCACACATTCAGTATCCATTCTTTGCTGAATTAAGGGCTGAAATTGTGCGTTTTCGAGGCGAATCCCTTTTTTTATTGGCGATTCGAAGGGGCTTGGCACTGTCTCAGCACCGCATTTGGTGATTTATTACTTGATTTTAGCGAAAATCCAGAATTGGAATTTAGCTTTGTTAAGTAAGAATCGAGTTTCTTGAATTGTCAGTCAAAGTCTCGACTGTAAAATGTCGATCAAATTTTTCTACAGGCGCGATATGAATTGACAAAAGGAAAACGTTTCAGACCAAAATTTTTCATTTATTTCATACCAGATAACTAAAGTGAACGATAATTTTATTGCTCTTGAAAGTATTTTATTCCATATCAAAACGGACAAAGAGAAATTGTAGCTGTTGGTAGGTAGGTACAGTAATAGAAATCTTGTGATTTTTCAAATGAGGAACTTTTTACGTAAAGGATTCGTAACTAGAACGCAATGCATCTTGGTAAAAGTTCCTCGCTGTCATCTTTAGCGTAGAAAGGAACAGGATCGTCTATTGTTTTACTCACCCAGTAGTACTTTGTAATTGTCCTCAAGGCAGCTCACATTTAAAGGGCAAATCCGTGAATGGTATGGTCGATGATAGGCGATTTGTGCAAAGTGACGCTATAAAAACGCACAGAATCTGTGCCTGCTGACGTTAATTTCAACGAAAACGCGGCTGTCCTATTGTTTTCTAGCCTCTTGATCGTTGCTAGCCTTTTTATCGTGTGCTCAAGCAAGACGATGGCGACACAGTGACCAGATTTGGCCTAAATCATCAGAATACATAACGAATTTACAGCAATCAGGAAGTCTAAAATTTCGAGAGAAGGGAAGAGTTCGCTTCAGCAGTTGGAAAGTTTATTGTGTGGCATGAATCATACCAATCCCGGATTCATACCAATCCCGGATTCATACCAATCCCGGATTCATACCAATCCCGGATTCATACCAATCCCGGATTCATACCAATCCCGGATTCATACCAATCCCGGATTCATACCAATCCTTTAACAGCAATACAGTAAAACCCCGCAAACAAGAACGTAGAAAAATAAGAACCTGCAGACTGATTTTACCAAAGAAGACACCCAAAGATAAGAACCAAATACAGACTGATTTACTTCAATGTTCTTATGAGATGGTACACTTAATTAAGAAATTTCATCATATCAGTGTAAACAAACTCCCAACTATTGATAACTGAACACCAGCTAACAGTTTCCAGGGATATGCAAAATTTTTTTCAAGCTATATGATATAAACTGATTTTTCAACAACAAAAATACCATGCTCTCTAATATTCAAATGCAGTCATTATACCATCAAGTTTATTTAACACATATATGTTGTATACTGTATCTTTATATTCATCAGCGTCACAAGTCTCCTTGCAATAAGAACCACACCCTGAAAATGTCATAAGTACCTCATTTATAAGAATCTAGTCAGTCTGCTTTTTAGAAAAGTATGTTCTTGTTTGCGGGGTTTTACCGTACTCCTATTTTTGGATACATGGCTTATGTCCTGAAGTACCAGATGCTCTTCTATCTGCGCTCATACGATACCGGCATCATATTGACATTTTTATCAATCTGTATTGTTAGTTGGAAGAAATTTATCTGATTACCTCATCGTCATAGGTCGGCAGCCAACGCCCGCAACTCCTTCATCAGATTCATCGAACCTCGATGGAGCTGAGTGGTATTGGGGTCCAATTTCAAGGTAAGCTGTGAATTTTGCGATTTTTCTTCGTCTTTTTTAAGCCCAATAAACAAAGCTACAAATATTGCACAAGAAAGCATAATATGACCATGTTCGGGCAAGTTTTCTCTATTGGGCGAATAGTCACCTAAGAGAATAGTTTATGAAGATTAATTCAGGGATGGCGCCAGCAGGGGGGGGCGGGCTTGCGGGTAGGAGCACATAAGTTGGCACATAGAGTTTTTGAAAATTTCTATGCACTGTCGGCACTTTCAACCTTGATCATTTGCTAGTTTTTGTTTTTAGAGAGTGTGGTAGCATTTTAATCCAACCGACAAGGCTTGGTCTGTAAATTTTCTTCACTTCGCTCACTGTCGGCACTCTGTCAGTATTTGTACTCCCAGCATTTCTTCCTTGGAGCCATATCTTGTTCAATTAAACATTCCTGTGGAAAAATGGTTTTATTCTCGTTTTTATCCCTGCAGACAGTTTTCATTGAAAATGTGAGCAAAACATTTCCTGGACTTAAGCAAAATCAATTAAAAGCTGCTATAATTGGCACTGTTTCAGTGATTTGCGAGCTCTTGCCCCAGCTCAAGCATTTGTTTGTTTCGTAGAAAGTAGCTTTCAGGGACCCCATTGTCAGATACATTATTTATTCACTTTTCAGGACAACTGCATCAGAGAAATTGAAGAACACACCTGATGGAACATTCTTAGTGCGAGATTCACAAGTGAAAGGCGAATATACCCTGAGTCTAAGGTAGGCCCTAGCATCTTCACGATTCTCACTTTTTGCTATGTTTCTGCTAGACTGACGAGTCCGCTAAATTACGTACCAAGCGTGCCAACGTGCCTACGTGCCAAATTTCCTTACGTGCCAACGTGCCATGACCTTTCGCTTCAGATCACCTTTAAATATCGTTAAAACCCAATCTTTTATTGTTGGTTTACGCCCGAATATCAGTAAGATCAAAAGCTAGCCTGATGCTCGACCATCGTTTAAAATAGATAATGATAATGTTGAGATCGTTAGTAGTTTAAATAACTTGGTGTTCGAGTTGACAATCAACTCAAATGGGATGACCATAGTGATAAGGTAAAGAAAAAAAGGCACCCCGAGCTCTTGGACTGGTCAAATATTTAAAGAAATATCTTTCTTCAAAAGTCCTTGCAAAAACGTACCGAGGCTTGGTTGAACCCCGGTTGAATTTTTGTTGAAAATTGACAGCCTGCAAAAGGTACAAAATCAAGCAGCCAGAATAATCATGAATAATGCGTACGATGCATCAGTGGCCCCGCTTATCAACAGTCCAGGGTGGCCAGCGATTTCTAATCTTATTCAAAAAGAAACAGCAACAGTGATGTATAAATCTTTGAATGAGCTTTCACCCGAATGCATGCGAAATATTTTCACAAGATGTTCAGAAAGTAACGATCGTGTACTAGGTTCAACCTGTTCAAATCTAAAATTGCCATGTTTGAAACTATCATTGGTTAAATGTCCTTTTCGTATCGAGGGGCCAGACTTTGGAACAGCTTGAAAAGGGAAACTAAATTGGTTCTCCCGTAGTGCCTTCAAACGGCTATCAAAAGACAATGTCAATACACTGAGCCAGAGCTAATGTTTTCCTTTGTCTCGTCTTCTTTTCTTTGTTTTAATAAAAGATTTTATTAGGGCTGATTTGTTATACTTTATTTGTTAATTTGTTTGTAATACGTCAATTTTGAAAACTATATTGATAGCTTCAGGCTGATTTCCAGTCAGTGGAATTTTCCGAGCGGGCGGAAATTCTATTGTTTGAGGGAAAGAATGTCGCTCTGAAATTGAAAAGATAGTTACGGCTGAGCAACTTTTAATTGTCTAAATTTCCGCCCGCTCGGAGAATTCCGCTGACTGGAAATTGGCCTTATACTGAAACTTTGTACGTGTCTAGGTATTATGAAATGGAAAAAATGAAAACAGGTTGGACAGGGGGGGGGGGGGGGGCACACTATTACTAACTCTCAGATTGGAAGTTTTTTTATATCCATATGAAATTCTTACAATACATGTTTACCTACTCTACATATCAATACTATACAACTGCACAACACTACAGGGACAATAACACGAGGAGCAAAATTGCATGGCTACCGCATGGTCTTACATATAACAAGAAACAACAAACGCTACTAGGACAATACACAATGCGGCATAAAGACTGTGGGAGAGAGATATCAGAATAGTGTCCCTGCTTTATACCAAATTATGTCAAATTAATCGATGGATTAAATGTAGAAAGCCAGGGTTTTCGTTGGAAGATAATACCACTGTCTTTTCCGCAATTGTTCATTTTCATTAAGAAAAATAATACAATGTAGTTACTTTAATTGATAGAAGATTGGAAGTCAAGGGGCTATCACTGGACCATCCCCGCCATACACATTTTGAAGTATACAGTTCGCTCATTCATCTTATACAGACCAACTTGAAATGGTTCATTTTCCTTGGACCGTGATGAGCAGATTCTGTTAAGCTTGAGTCAAGTTCAGCCGGCTCCTGCTGGAATTTGAAACACGGCATGAAATCGGGAGGGGAACCGGGAACATAAGGCAACAATTTTTCCTAAGTCCTGTTGCATTTGCGCACTGTTCGTTTCAATAGAACTAGTCAGATTCCTACTGCCAAATCTCCGACTTTATTTGCATAATATCATTCAGATTGCAAAAGAATCCAATGAAACATCATGAGATCAGAAAGGGCTACGAAAAAACTGGCAAAATACAAAAAGTTAGAATTTTCGTGCAAATTGTTTAGAAGGGATCCTGACTTACATCAAGCAGCACATTTTAGAACCAAGTGTTGACTGTCGGTTTTCTGTATGTATGCTCCACTGATAGCTCCTTGCTCCCGTTCGAGTAGTCCTCGTATTTCTGTACCAAAGAATGCAGAACAATATGAAGGCTCTGCAAATCTGTTTCGTTTCGCCAAAAGCTTACAGGCTGAGTGGGCAGCGGCGGAAGAAGCCTTCCCAAAGCCTGAATTGGAAAGCTAGCTCTTTGGACTGATCCTTCCCTCTTTTTAGCGTATAATTCTGCTCTGTTGACATTTTAGTGCAGAACTTCAATCTTTTGGTCCTCGAAAGTTAGTCATTTCAGACAGCGAAACATTTACGTCTGTGCGAATGTGTTTTGATGACAAGTCGATGCACGGCTGCCTTAATCTCGTACCCAGTCCCCCGGCAACTTAGGGGATACCTTGCGTGGCAATAAAATTACTTGCTGCATCACCAGACAGAAGTCCCTTTTTCCTGTTGCTTCATGCAGTGCAGTTGAAAGTTCTCCCGCGGAATTTCGAATTCCACTCCCCCCACCCTTCTTAAAGTTCCTAGACACCATCAGATATCGGCTACTCGCTCGTGATAAACTGAGCGGATAGCTGTTGTCCAAACAGGTTCTTTTGATGTTTGACTTATTCAATATTTTGTAGTTTGTTTATTGGGCTTCAGTTGCTGCTAAGCATAATGTCCTTGCTCAGTACGCAGTGCGCAGCACTCCTTGATGTTGTTGGTGTTGTTGTTGTTCACAAATTTTTATCGTTCATTTGAAACTACTTAATTTTTCGGCCGATTTGATTTCATTCGGCAGTCCATTCCAAATTTGATGTCCCAATGAATGTAGTATGCCATGCCAATAAGGCAATAATTTCCTCGAGCTCTTAGAAGTATCATAGTCAAAGTTTATAAGTGAGCTGTTGTGATATATCTCTTGCCTGATCTCAGCACTAATTTAAAAAATGGTAAAGCTAAGAACGTTAGATCTTTTTGAGATAGGAGAAAGGTTATCTGGAGTACGGAATAATCATCCTCTCCACCTATTGATTTTTGAAAAGTCTTCAACCGCCCCCCCCCCCCCTCCCAACACGCCTCTGTTATTCCAGCCCCATTTTATTAATTCTTCAAAAATAGGAATGACAGTGAACATAATTTTAAATATAGATAAAAAGATACGTGTTTAACTAAGAAAAACGACTATTTGTAATTTTTCCAAGCCCCCCCCCCTCCCCCCGAATGTTCCTTGCAACGCTACAATGGGAAGTCCCTAAACAGCGTTTACGAGGAAGTCCTTCAAAATCCCAAATAGCGTAAAATGATGAAGTCGTCGCAAAATCAAACTAAGAAGTTCAAAAAGCATAATATGTGTAAATTCTTTCAAAAGTTGCAATGGGAAGTCCTAAACAGTGCAAAGTGGGGAAGTTCTTTGCGAAATTGAAATAGGAAGTCATAAAAAGTGTACAATGGGGAAGTTCTTTGCAAATTTGAAACGGAAGATCCTAAAAAGCATGGATTGAAGGAAGTTCTTTGCAAAATTATAAGGGGATTTCCCAAAAAGCGTAATATGAAGGAAGTTCTTTACAAAATCAAAATAGGTAGTACCTAAAAAGCTGACTCAGTCCTAACTAGAAACAAGGTTCTCCGACTGATTGAGAATTCGCTACTTTGGTTTTCTTCATACTCATTTGAAATAAAGAAGAACGTCACCATTTGCAAAACTCTCGAAAGTTTTAAGAAATAACATAATGCATAAAAATAAAAAACACCACTCATAAAGGTATGTACACTAGTTTGAAAGATGATAATTATTTTAGTATCTTTGGTTTTTTCATATAGGAAAGATGGAGGGAATAAACTCATAAAGATATACAAAGAGAAAGATGGCCGAGTTGGCTTTACTGATTCAACAACATTTCCATCACTGTTCGCGTTGATTGAACATTTCTTTGTTCACTCTTTGCAAGAATATAATTCAAATTTAGATATCAAACTGCTGTATCCTGTATCCAAATATGAGGTAAGAAATTATTAAATGACCTTACTTTTTCATTTTTTTTTGTTTTGTGGTGCTTCAGAAAGCATAGGTTGCAAATCTTTAAATCGAAAGCGATGGGATTGAGGATACGGAGCACTTTTTGTTACTCTGCCCTTCATTTCATGTTCAACGACAAGATCTTCTCGCTGGAATTGTTGAATTATTGCGACCAGTCGTACAAATTGCCGACCTCTCTAATGACGCTTTGATCCAGCTTTTGTTATATGGTGATCACGACCTTTCTAATGACTTGAATAGAAGTATACTTGAATTGACTTTATGTTTTATCCACGAAACTGGTCGGCTTGATTGAGATCTTCGCAGCCTTAGTACTAAGCAACTACCAAGTCCCTTAACCTAAATGTTCTTTTTCCTTTTAAATTCTTTTTCACATCAGATGTCAGGCATTTTATCTACCTCATCGAATCATTTGCGCTTGTGACATCATTCAAGTCGTCACAACCTTGACCGGACGTCTGGTGTGGAACAGAATCTAGTACATTATCCATTTTTAGTTTTCAATCGTTTGTAGTGTAGTCGTAGTTAGTTGAACGTTGAGTGTCTTTTTATATTGGCCATGGGAGAGTCATTGTTTTCGCTCCCCAGTAAAGTAATTAGAATAGGTATAGTTAAATGTAAGCTATATATATTGTAAATATTCATATTTGAATAAAAAAATCTTTAAATAGATGTAAAAAGGTAGTTGTAAAATTCTGTGATCTATTTCTTCTAACTGAGTAGCTTAAAAGAAACTTTAGCTATTTTGCTAAAATTCTATCGTTGGACTTTTCAAAAAATTTGAGTGTTATATCATATTACAGCGTATTCTCAATTTTAGCTCATTCGAGGATTTGACGTCATCAAATTTCTAAATCGTAAACCGGACGGAGTGACAAACTTTTTGTTGATACCATATTGTAGACATTCGTTAACTATGGTTTTCTCGTGTATTATTTCACGTTGCGTCAGACGGTTTAGAAATTGTGAAAATTTTAAGATCTCTTGAAAATTTTTCTTCTATCTCGAAAAAGAAGAAAAATGCTCCAATTCTAAAAATATTGAAGATTTCAGAAAAGTCCAACGGCAGAATTATTGCAAGATAACTAAAGTTTCTTTGAAGCCATTCAGTTCAAAGGAATATTTCATTGAATTTTGCACCCACCTTTTTGAATATTTAGAACTGCTTCAGAAAACAGCTCATATGCAACCAGTCGTTTTCACTAGCATCCCTTTTATAAAACTCATTTCTCTATAGCTGCAGCCGATCATGAAAAAGCACCCAATGGTCCCGTCCTGGAGTGCCTTTCGAACTTCTTTGAAAAAAATTCGACTCGAAAGATATCTTTTTGTGCACCGAAGCTTTGGAATAACCTTGAACAACAAGGGGAGATTTTGTAATACAATAACATCAGTCGCTTTGGTTCACACCTCAATTCAAAGCGATTAGCGAATACAGACAAAAGAAATTCTCTCAAGCAGAAATTGAAAACAAACGAAGCCGCAAAGTTGCCCTGAAACCAGTACGGCAAACTCTCGTTTGGTGTGGGCGAAGGGAGGTTTTTAAGAGAAAGTATGTGCTTATAACAAAAGAAGAAAGGCAAATCTGAAGTTCTGTCTTGCGGATTTTGTTTATTTGAATCAGAATCCGAGGAGAGGGCATTACAATTTTTGCAAATTCATTGCTCAGACGTACGCAGTCACTCCTCAGCTCCTTAATCAAATAAACAAAATCCGCGAGACAGAACTTTAGATTTATCCATCTTCTTTCGTTATAAGCACATACTTCTCTTAAAAACCTCCCTTCGCCCGCACCAAACAAGAGTTTGCCGTACTGGTTTCAGGGCAACTTTGCGGCTTCGTTTGTTTTCAATTTCTGCTTGAGGGAATTTCTTTTGTCTGCATTCGCTAATCGCTTTGAATTGAGGTGTGAACCAAGGCGACTAATGCTATTGTATTACAAAATCTGCCCTTGTTACCTTGAACTTGATGTTAAAGACGCACCATCTCTTGCCACCTTTAAGAAAAGAATCAAGTTGTTGCAATTTGTAAATGTTTTTGCCGCGGTGCCCCTGAAAGCAGATCTCATGGACTGACAGGGCTATCGTGGCTAAATAAATAAAAGGAAAGAATGAAAGGAAAGACATGAAAGGACTGAATGAAATGAACAGATTTTTTTTCTCATAATTGAATTTCATGATGTACTTAGTGATTGTACCGAGTGACTAAAAAAACCACCCCTTGTTCGAGAAATATCGTTGCGGCAAATTTACTTGCATTATGATTATGAAAATTGATTTTTCTTATAGCTGCAAGACTGAATTATTTTCTAATTTTTGTTTTCTTGTTGATTTTCAAGATAGTAGTCATACGTTAAATTCGAAACATTCAAAAAGTTGGTCTTGCCTAACATCCAGAACATGGCCTACGCATAATCAGAGACATGTCAAAATAAAAGAAACGTGACTTGTCAGTTTTACTATTCTTTATAATCCGTTTCTCGGAGCAATAATTAATATATCAATCTATGCTTCTGTCTCAGTTACAATTTTTCTGTCTATTGGCCATGCTATTTCTCAAAAGCTTTTCGAATATATTTCAAACGACATGGAAGATTTGATCGTGCGTTTGAAACCATTTTCAGGCAGTGCTGAAGGTCTGATTTTTGAAGTCTTTGGAATTTGAAAGGAACTGCGACTATCAAAATTGCCGAAAAATATACTGATATAAAATCAATCCCTGTAATTATCACGTAACTGTTTTTACTGCAATTATACTTCAATCAGGGGGGGGGGGGATTTTTTGAGTCGCCCGGTAGATGTCATCAAAATCGTGGCTTTCACAAATTTTCCAGAAGACCTCACCTTGGCAGTTATGCCCACCTACGACTTGCCACCATGGATACACCGGTTCCCATTTGATCACCGAAGTTAAGCATGGTTGGGCCAGGTTATTGCCAGGATGGGTGACCACCTGGAAACACCCGGTATCGTAGGTACAGCACCTCGCCAAGGGGTAAAATTGGCACCTCGGTGATGAAGGCAGTAAAAACATCAGAAGCGCCAACTGCAAGGCTGAACGCTCTGTAAAATACGTCCAAAGGGAGAGAAAAATGCCTGAGCTAAGGGGGTAATGGAACTGTAAAGCGCCCTTGAATATTGAATTATAGCAATAACTTTACTTTTCTTTTTTGTAATTGTGATACAATATGCCAATAGCTATCGCATGATTTGATGATATTCCGGCAACTGATTATAGACAGTCTCTGAAATCAAGGTTAAAATTTTGTCCAAAGATTACAGCAAGGATCCTTGCTTCAGTTAGTTAGATAAGCTTTAACCCTATAGTGGTTGGGCTATTTGATAGTACTATTTTGGTTGGGGAGGGAAAAGCCCCCCCCCCCCTACCTAACTCTTGACTGGTAATAGGTAGAGCGACCAAATTTGGTGTGCTAAAAGCCTCAGGCATGTACTTTCTGTAAATATAAAAATTAACCTAAAAATAGCCTCCATTTTGGCTTACGTCAGCAATTTCACTTGTGTGGTCAAGAAAAGCGGCAAAATTGGCCAAAATCAGGAAAATCGAGATAAAATTAAATTTGGAGCATATTTTCCATCCAAACATGATATTTATGATAGAATGCATCAAATAACACAACATTACAAAAGAAATTTGCAAAATATTCCACTTCTGCTCCTTTTTTCGCGATAATTGAGATTTGAGAATTTGCGATTTTTCCTGGGTCAGTCCCTGAAAATTGTCTCCCGCCCCCTCATTTTTCAAACTATTTCAATGGAACTTTTCGAAAAGTTGCACAATAGGTAGTTGCAAAAAGTCAAGAAGTTTCATGGCTATAAAATTCTTCCTCGCAGAGTTATTCAAAAAAATCTGCTAGGGGGGGGGGCAAAGTTGCCCCCCAACCAAAATAGGGTTAAATAGCTGCCAAAGATGCAATTTTTTCACTCGCGTCGTATCCTTTTGGATATCCCATGCTCTTTTCATTAAGGGTCAAGCGACTGTAATATTTTTCTCAGTTAATAAACCGATGGACGTTCAAACTACAACTCGTGGAATTTTACATTGAAAATTAGGAGAGAATCTTCCCCGTCAATTTCAAGTCTGGATATGTGTGCCATAGCAAGAAGCTCAGTGCTCCAGGCAATAGACCTTTTAGCTATTCTACAAAAGAGCCTGGATCGAGCGATATTTTTATACATTTTTATACGCGAGATTCGATTTAATGGCGTTAGGGCTTCGATCGCAGTTGTGCAAATTCAAAAATTGTACAATATGTAATGAAATAACGTTCGATCCACATACTCTTTCAGAATAGCTAAAAGGTCTATGGCGGATGGGCCTAAGTTGTGGGTTGGAACCTCCGATGCTAAAACGCTTCAAAATTCTAGTTTAAAGTTATATTTCCCATCAAGAAAGCCGCAAGTATTCAGACTAATGTTTCCTCAAGCAAGAATCAATAAACCTTTCACTGTGACCCAGGAGTTCCTCATTTTGAAGACCAATTTGCTTCCGTGACCTTCTCCGAAGCAATTATGATTTCCAACTGTTTGAAGGTTGCCAAGACTACATCTCAGCCTTGTTATAGAGGGCACATCTAAATCTGTGCCAGGCCATCTAAATTTTTTATGTGAAACTCCACAAGTCCCTGTCTTAGCAAAGACTCCAACTCAATTAAAAATTGTAAAAGTGTAAAAAGTGCTGTTGTTATTGTTTTTATTGCAATAACTGAGAGTATGTCATGAGAACTTTGACATTCATCATCCTATTTCTTGGTAACAGAAAGATAATTGAGAGTTGAAGAAAAATTCATGTTCTTGCCTTGCATTTGAACAGGGTATTTTCTAACGTACTGACAAGTGGGACATTTGTCTCAGTAGGCCCATTTGCTTGTCACAGCAGTTAAGGGAAATTAGTTTTACCCCAGTGGCCTAAGTCAATGTCTAGCCCGTTTTCATTTTCCCATATGAGCAAACAATGTCTTGTTTTTGCTACCGGGTGAGTAAAAAAAGCGCCCGGCGTTGTAAAGGCTACTGCACTCTGAGTATACAAGCAACAATATTTTGCAAAACCTGATTAAATAGCTAACATCAATTATTTTTAGAAATTTTCCTGGCGAAAATCGGTCACTCCCTTCAGATTCAGTAAGCGATTTTCTAAAATGAATCCCTTTCAGAAACCTTGTATAACATGTTAAAATTGCAAGCAAGAATCCCTAATGTGTTTACCTCACACCGATGACTTTCAGTACGCTTTAGCACATGCTTTCCTTTTGGCAGGTTGAAAAGTATTCCCCCTAGTGTGAATAACTTATCCAGGGGGATTCCATTCTCCCATGAGTGCAAAATACATGAACACATCCAAGAGTCATTATCGCTACGAAGGAGAACAAAAGGAAATCTTGTTCGGTGTTTTCATTGGTTTTGCAGGTTTTCGAAAGGGGCTTTCTGCGGAAATTCTCCTATTTCAACGGGAAGGAATGACAGATTAAAGGCGGGTAAATTACTGAACCTAATTTGACATATCGGGGATAAAATAAGACATTTTTCAATATCATTGCTTTGATAATCAGGGAGCAGGATTTTTTGAAACGCCGGGCGTTTTTATTGACTCACCCGGTAGCTCAAATATATCTCGGAAAGTCACTGATTAGAACTTCGAAAAGAAACTTTTTGTTGAAAACTATGATCATAATTATTTTGTGCCCAAAAGCCTAAGTTGTAATTGAATTGGATTGCATGAGAACAATGAAAATCTTTGTGTAAACTCATACTGTATATAAAAATTTTGGGGCCCTTTTGGCTGTTTCCCCACTAGTGGTAAATGGTTTAAAGAAATACCCTGCTTTTGAAGAAGCATGCTTTTAAATGAATGTAATATTTTTCTACAGAATCTTCCTGATATACCTGTACATCAAATTGAACAGCAGCTAGAAGAAGCTAGTACAAAGATGGGCCAATTTACAACCCTTGAAACAAGACTTGGTGAAGCATCGCAAGTAAGTGGGAAAGCTCTATTTTGTCCCCCTCTCTTAAGCCCGCTTCTCTATTATGCCCGTCCGTTCTAAGCGAAAAACGCTAGATATGCCCCCCTCTCTATCAGGCTCACCCACCCACTTGTATCGAATGCGAGAAGTTAATTTTCCATTTATTTAGCTGAAACATGTTTGGATGTTAATTTTGGCATGGTTTGATATGCGTTTGTGCAATTGACTAGTAAAATTGTATGTTAATTCCACAAAGTGTGAGATGGATTGCGCCAAAAGCGTTATTCAATTTCTGTCATTTATCTCCTCTCAGCATCGCATAATCCCGTGTGTAATAGGTTATTGTGAGTTTGGACAAGTGCTAGTTTTTTATCCTTATAGTAATCTGTGAAGTTTCTTTTAGTCATATATGAGAAGGATGAAATTTACTTTGGCATCTTTGTTCAGATAATAAAAGGCCCTGTAGAAGCTTCTTAATTAACATGTCACTTCTGTACACCATCTCATTGACTTGGCCGTTTAGTTCTAGCTGTTGCTTAAGATTTAGATGTAATTCAAATTGTTGTTTTATAAGGGGGTACAATGTCTGATACATTAACGTGATTACAACGCAAGGTTTGATAAGCGTAACCTCCTGAAAATAGATCATCTCTTCATTGTTAACCATCGTGTAATTGGTTCTTCGAGGGGCTATCGAGCTCTGACTTTTACAAATTGACGTCAATCAGGTCAATTTTGGCTTTGCGTTGGCAAATTCCAAAGAGCGAATTTACAGAAAGCTTTTTTCCTCTGTCTTCAGGAAGTTGAAAATGTCAGGGTGCTGCTTGAGGCCCAAGCCGAAGTGATTTTGATTTTAGAGGAACATATCAGCCTTGCCAGTAATTACATGAAAGAAGTTGCTCCCAATGATAGAGCATCGTAAGTAAAAAATTTTGTATTTTCTTCTGTGAGATCTCGTATTTAAGATTCTTATGCCTTGTGCTCCTTTTCCGCTTACGTGAGCACGGAGAGCTCCTCTGCTAGATCGGGTATCCTCGCAAAATAAGTCGTTATAAATCAAGTACAGCTGTGATGTTAAAACTGAAAATAACCGTAAGTTGGTCAAAGGCCCCGTCCACACGTATCCGGATGTTTTTGAAAAAAGGCATCTTTTTTATCCGTTTTGGGTTCGCGTCCACACGTATCCGGATTTTTTTTGAAAATGCATCTTTTTTATCCGTTTTGGATTCGCGTCCACATGGAGACAGTATTTGCGGTCACCGAAAACGAAGCTTTTCTAAAACGCTGTCCAGAGTTGAGGGTTTTAAAATGCCGTTTTCCTGTTCTAGTGTGAACGGGAGAAGACGGGTTAAAATGACGCTTTTCGAAAATGCTGACGTCACAGCGTCAACTTTCTTCCCATTAGCAACCTGGTTCCGAGGGCCAGTTTCCTACGTCAGTGCTGACCCTCGTACCGGCCAGGTCAAATCCGCAATTTGATTTGCTATTCGATAACAAAAGGCTCACTAATTATTCCAATGTGTTATCGCTTGGCTTTGGTGAGAAATTGGTCAACTTTGGATAGCTGTCATGGGAAAACATGACAAAGGATTGAAAGAAGGATTGTTGGTATACTTACATGTTATGTCTGTGCCCCAGTTGATGGGGTTTGAGCCCTATCCGTCTGCACATGTGGGAGAAATTAGCCATATTTGGTCATTTTGGGGACCATTCCTATTGATTCCTATTCAAAAATGGTCCTATCTCAAATGATTGTTGAGAAAAATATGTTTTTAGGGCTGGTGAGGAGTTGAAAAGGGGTAATGGACCATGGAGATTTCAAATTTCGGGGTTTCAAGAAAGTTGGGGGCCATTATGACGTCATAAATGGGGGTCAAAGAAAAAAATGATTGTTTTCGATCTGACGTTACGTTTAAAGTTGATGCTCGATGGTTACTCAACCGATTTCAAAACGGAAAAAGTTTTTAAGGGACCGATCATCTGGGAGTTGTTTGCCACCATTTGGGGTACAATACTTACCACGGGGGCTTCGTGAGGGGAGCTCAAAAATGGGGTAAAATTTTGTCCCGCGCCTTTATGCGCGCTAACTCAGTTTTGCGCCACGCAAACGGCTTCGGGATGCCAAAAATTGATGTACAACCACATTCTCTACTCATACCAACTTTAATTTCCCATTTATTTCTAAAATTCGAAGAATAACGAGCCATTTCATTTTGGAAGCTGCGGTGAAAGTTCCTTAATTTTCCAACTCAGGCCCATTTTCACTCCAAAGAAATCGTGCTCGTTTTCCTATTGGTTTTAGTTTCTCGCATTATTTACCGCTGCATCGGTGGAAGAAGGTCGGTCATTTTTCGTCACATTTTCATACTTTCTCCAATTTTTTGTGGACTTATTACATAGTATGTTATGCATCAAAATCTATTGGCATATGGTTTATGCCGTTAAACTCATTTTGACTACAGAGTGAATAAGAGAGTTTGTAGTAAGTGTGTAGCTGATAATTTATGCAAAACAAAATGGCGTCAAATATCCCACGATTTTGGCAACCGGTACCATGGCCCAAATAGGTTGGCGTAGACTCCTTTTGGTGCATGTGGACGAGGTTGTCCCATTAGAGCATGCGCTTGGTTCTTTGGGGATCACGCGAGGTTAATTTGCTCATCTGTTTTCTCTCATCGAAGTTCGAATGTCGAATATCGTTATCAAATATCAAATTTCATTATCGAGTGGACGGAGATATTTTTGAAAACGCGGATCTTTTTTTTAGACGGATAAAAAAGATGCGTTTTCAAAAAGATCTTGTGACATGTGGCAAAAATCGGGCCATCAAAAGACACATTTATCTGAAGCTTTACATTTTTGTCTCTCTGTAAAGAAGGTAAATGTATATACCCTTGAAAAGAAGACGAACTGTTTCGCAAATAATGTTGAAAATTTGCGAAATTCTTTTACCACAATAAAAAGCATTCTTGGTTCTTTAACGATAACAAAATACAATGACATGGGAAGTAGTTGCAGCGGTATCAGTTCCGTCAACTAGCAAAACTACGACATGGGTCTAACAGATGAGTCAAGAAAAAGGCCTGGCGTTTGAAAAATGATGCTCCCTGAATATCAAAGCAATGATTTTTGCAACTGTCTTGTGTTATTCCCGATATGTCCAATAAGATTCATTGATTTACCCGGCTTTGATCGGCCATTCCTTCCCGTCGAAATGGGAAATTTTCTGCAGAAAGCCTACAGTGACACTTGGGTCCATTCATGTATTTTGCCCTCTTAGGAGAGTGGAATCCCTCCGACTAAGTTATTCATAACAAGAGGATAGCCAAAGCGTGCTCAAATCATCGCGAGGTAAACATATTATGGAAACTTGCTCATAACTGTAGCACGTTTTGTAAGGTTTCTCAAAAAGAATCTCTTGCAAAAATCTGAATGGAGTGACCTATTTCAGCGAAGGAAAATTCTAAAATTAGTTGAACATGTTAGTTATTCAATTAGTTATTGCAAAATAAAATTGCTTATATACTCAGGGAGCAGTAGCCTTTCAAACGCCAGACCTTTTTTAACTCACCCAGTAGTGTGTTGAAATACAACACATTTTGGATCAAACTGGTTTAACCCTATTTCACATGGGGGGGGGCGTTTTTCGCCCCCCCCCCCAACCAAACTTTTCTACACTGCGCCGAAACGACACAAGATATGATGACCAAACTTTGTGACTTTTACTCAAATTTAATTGGCAATCAAAATTTAAATCTCTCATTGTTCTAGATTTGACCACGTGACCACAATAACACCATATTTGGAGAGTAGTTGACAAAAAACGGCTTTGAACATCCATAAGTTCGTTGTTTCTCGTCCGAATTACTTGAAACATGTACCATTCGATTGCTCTTGATGAGAGCTTTCACTTGATATATAATATTTGCTAATTTGCTGACACCAGCAAAATTTAATATCTATGACGTCATTTATATCTATGACGTCATTTTTCGAATAAATTAATGTATTAATTAAAATTTTTGTTGCGATTTAGCTTAACCTTGTTTGTTTCATGCATATTAAGTCGATCTATGTCAGAAATAGCAAGAAAACTACGGAAAACTGCAGTGACAATAAGTAGAAAGGAACAAAGAGCTAATTAAGCGCTAATTGGTCTATAATTAGATACTTCAGATTGCTTCAAAGTACATATTTTAATTGTACAATGTATTTCCTATCATTTAAGACTATTCTCATTAAAATCGGTTGAGTATTCAATTAAATAGAATTTTTCTTGTGAAGCAGCTATAAATTGGCCAGTTTTCCTTTGTTTTTTGGTTGCCTAGCAACAAATCACGTGATCAATTATTTACCATTGTTATATTTGGAAAGCTTATTGTTCAAAAAACAATGGAGGAAAGTTTCATTGTCATATCTTTTGTAGTTTCAGAGAAAAAGAGGGGGGCGAAAAACGCCCCCCCCCCCCATGCCAAAATATCGAAAAAATACCCCATGTGAAATAGGGTTAAACTATTTTCATTATTTGTAGATTACAAAGCACAATAACCCACATGAATGAAAGGTTAGTCAACGAAAAGAGAGCATTAAAAGACATCGATGACCTTTTTAAGCAGAAGAACGAAAAGAATTCCCTGCTTGAGAAATGTTTGAATGATATGAAATATGAAATGCCTGAAATTGAAAAGAAATACAATGAGTTACAGAGGTAAGATAATTCTGTTATTCCTTCATTCATCTTCGTTTCAAGTTGGTAAGATGAGGCGTATAAAGCCCAGGTTGCCATCTCTCTTGTTGTTGGTTAAAAATGGGGCCGTCAGTAGAAGAAATTTGTACGTATCTCAGTTGAGTTCAAATCTCTGACCCTCGAGCAACTCCTATCATTTCTATCATTTTCTCGTACATCTCATATTAAGCAGGATTGGCCTTAGAATGCCAAGATGGCGAATTCAGTGGTTTTCGTGTGAAAGGAATTTTGATCAGAAAATATTCGTACCCATCGTTGAAGAGATTAAACTTCTGTACCCAAAGAACGTCCGCTATTGTATGATTTTTATCATTTCATCATAATAGTGATATCTAAACAGCATATGCGCCTAGTCTTTTTAAAGATGCCAGTGTAACTAGCTGTTGCAACTTTTCTTTTGGTTGAATGGCTTGTGAAGACTTCATCTACTATGCTGTGATTCTACCGTTACACTTTTTGCAAATTTTTTTACAAATTTTCAGAATTTGAGCGTCCTTTTTCTTGTTTAAGAATTAAGTGAATTTTTTTTTTTATATATGTCATTAAAATTTTACAATACATATTACGGTCTACACTACTTACAAGAATTACTTTACAATACTACTGGGACAAAACCCCCAGGGAGCAAGAGACTGTGTCTACCCCATGGGAATGAACATAGATAAAAGAAAGAAAGCTACTTGAACTTAAACAACACTACTGAAAACAATACATACGGATAATAAGAACGATTTGACACTAAGTCTGCTGCATATTAGAAGTCAGATCCATGTGATGGTGAGGAAAAGTAATGATGGAGAAAAACTTAAATTGGAAATTTTTTTTTAATTTTTCCTTATATATATGTATTATTTTTTTTTTGAAGTAAGAGAATAAACCACTATGCACCTGCCGTTCAATATGCAACAGACGTTCAAACGTAAAGAGACAAAAGTAAATAAATAAATGGACAGGGACTTAGTGGTTACGAGGTGTACATCTTTCGTTAGAAGCGACCTTACTCAAACCGACCAGTTTCGCGGATGAACTGTATAGTCAGGTTGAGAATAGTACTATTGAGGTCGTAGGAGCATATAGTAGGAGATGAGTTAGGACCTTATTTGAAAGATTCCTATGTCCAAAAGGTCGTAATACATCATAGACTCCAGCGAGAAGATCTCATCGTTGAGCATCAAAAGAAGGGCAAAGCAACAAGAAGTGTTCCGCATCTTCAATGCCATCACTCAAAGGGCACATAGGGTTTACAGCATCCCTGAAATTGTGTTTGAATTTGTGGAAGTTTAATTTGCTTAAACCAACTCTAAGTTGAGTAAGAAAAGATAAGCCTATTGGGTCATGAATACCGAAGACAGGATTTGCAGGGGGGCGGATAATTGACAAAATTTTCTTCTTAAAGACAGCGACAGATGGTGCAAGTCTAAGTTCTGGTTCAATATCGTTCCATTCACATAGACAGTGAGGATAAAAGCTAGATTTGAATTTTTCCGTCCTTGCCATTATTCGCCCTACGACATCCTGTTTGCGAAGAGAGTAACGCGACTGATGAAGTTGAGGGATTGGATCCATTGTATAATCAGGGGCTAGATTATTTACAATCTTGTAAAACAAAGTAAGACGTCTGCTCCACCTACGGGAACTTAGTGATTCCCAGCCGAGCTCTGCGTGCAGCTTTTGTTGTGAAGTTCCTCTCCATGCACCAGTTATAGCTAGAGCAGCAGAGTACTGAACAGACTCTATCTTTTCCATTAAATTCGGGAGAAAGGTATTCTGACTAAATTCGCATATTTTAGCCGGGATATGATATATAACATCCCCATAGTCCAGGTGAGGTCGCACATAAAGCTTATATAGTTCATTTAAAGTATGCCTGGGAAGATATTTGGAGAGATATTTCAGCAGCCCAATACCCTTTCTTGTTTTAGAAATAGCTGATTTGATGTGAGCAGAAAAAGAAAGTTTTGAGTCTAGAACAATTCCAAGATGTTTATGTTCTTTCACTTGTTTCACTGGAATATCATTAAACGAGACCACAGGATGATCAATTTCAATTCTTTTCCTTGAAAATATTAATTCTACTGCTTGCTTTTGCGGATCAGGATTAAATGACATTCTCCAATCGTTTGCCCACTGTTTTATCAACTCCAAATCATGATTCATGTCATTGGCCGCTGTAGCAGAGTCCTGCACTATCGTAAAGAGAGACGTGTCATCAGCAAAAAGTTTAACATTGCACTTCAAGCCTGCAGTAAGATCATTTATATAAACAAGAAAAAGCAGGGGGCCCAGAATAGAGCCCTGGGGTACACCTGCCAAAACATCTCCCCAATTTGAGCTCTGTCCGTTCAAAACAGTTCGTTGTTTCCAATCTTTAAGGAAACTTTGAATAAGAGAAAGAAATTGACCTGAAACACCACTTCGTTTTAGTTTATAAGCGAGACCTTCATGCCATACCCTATCGAATGCTTTTGAAATATCAAGGTACACAGAACGTACATCGAGAGGTGGATTACAGTCGAACGCTTTAAAGATTGTGTGCGTTATGGAAATTAATTTGTTAACTGTTGAGTCACCGGGACGAAACCCTGATTGATTTGGGTTCAGTAGTTCATGAGAAACAAGATGTGAGTATAAAGAATCGTACATGAGTTTTTCGAGTATTTTGCCAAAAATTGGGAGAAGAGAAATAGGACGATAATTTCCTTTCACATCTCAGTGAAATTTTGAAGCCCATTATAACCATTGTGATTTCTCAACTTTTCAAGAAACATGCGATAATTTTGAAGAAAACCGTAGTCTTTCAATGACCACAATATATTATAGAACAAAAATTTTTCACTTTTTTGGTTGACGATTTAGACTATCGATTACTTCGCATCCTCAAACGAGTTGATTTAGAAGATACGGTGTAATTTCAAAATATCCATGACCTCTTTTGAATTTCAATTCAAAGTCACGATTCATTTCATGGAATACAGCTTGGGGCTTAACTAACTAGTTTAGAGATTTTTGCGATCTACCGTCACTTTGTACCGGCATGTCAATCAATGGCAATGGACGCTATTTGATTAAGGTAAAGTTAAATTTGCGGTTTTTAATCTAATCTAACCTAATCTAATCTAATCTAAAATCTAATCTAATCTAATCTAATGTAATCCGTTACAGTGCAGTCCCCATCATAGGTATTTCGTACTAGCGGTTAGTAGGTTAGTGCTTTTTAGAAAAAAATGATAATATTAGAAAAAAAAATAGTCAGCATTGCCGGACTGGTAATCGTTTATCCACTGAAAAACTTTTGGAGTTTGGTACAACAATTTCAATACAAGACACTCCCTGTGATTTAGCGTAGATCCAACATTTAACAACATCTTAGCAGTCCAGCAGCTGACCAGTCAGTACAATATATGCAATAGAGTAAAGGAAAAAAACTATCAAACTGGCGCTCAATTTTGGATCAATAATACAGCCGTGTCTCTATTTGTTTTAGTGATGACTTGAAGGATTTTTTAGCGCCAAGCGCTGGGATCGCGGGAGTAGCCTAGCACCAGTCGAGACCACAACCCATTGTCATGACGCTCAAGTTACAATGTTAGAGAATTACACCATTGCGCCATAACTCCTTCAATAGACCTTTTTACTTCTTAAAAGAGAGGTCTGGATCGACCTTCCAATTCTGGTAAATTTTTGAAGGAAAACAGAAGAATGACTTCGTTCTCGTCATAAACATTGCTAGCTGTTGCAATAGAATTTGCTTCGGTTTTTAAAAACACTTTTCAGAGACTTTATTATCGATAAATCTGCGCAAGATGAGTTAGTATTGGTTCAGTTTACACAGGCAAATGTTTTTGATCTTTTTTCTTTTTTCTAGTTATTCTTATTCATTGTTAGCTGGTTTTCTCTCAATTGAATAAAACAGTTGAAAACAGCAAACTTCGATTTGCAATTCGCAAAATAAACCCTTGCATGCCTGCACCTTTGAGCTGTAACTGTTACACTACGAAATCATCTAATAATGAAAGAAAACGAAAAACAACGCCAGAAGGCAAATAGATTTTTCCTGTGTTTAAACTGAATCAATACTAACTCGCTTTGAGTAAACTCATCGTTGATCAACCGTCTGAAAAGTGTTCTGAAATCCGAAGCAATTTCTTGCCACTGCTGTCATCGTTATACCGACAACGGGGACCATGCATTTGTTTTCGTTCACAAGTTTACCAGATTTGTGCGCTCAATCCAAACCTCTTTTTTAAGAAGTAGGAACGTCTATTACCTTGTATTGTTACCAAATTGTCTCTTGATTCTTACCCAAAAACTGAAACTTTTTGAAAAATCATCAAAATGTGACTATATTTGAGATCAGGAAAGTTTCTTCATGTGCCCTTATATCAAAGAACAAGTTAGTCTTAGACATTTGTAAAGAAATGGGAATGAAACTTAGTTGATTTATCAAAACATAAGAAACTGCAATGTACAGCATGATAAAATATATTTCGAACTTTGCGTTCATCATCAGTTAAAATCTCACAACAAGTAAACAGGTACTTCTTTATACAAATGCTATAGCAAACGAAAGGTCCTTTGAGAATATAAAAGAATTACAATCCTTAAAATACATTAAAATGAGAAAATACACGCTTTTGTCTTTTTTTTACTTATATCTTGATAATTAACTCTTTGTTCCTAAACTCGGAACAAAGAGTTGGACTCTAAACTCGGACTCTTAGTTGATTTATGCTTACATTAGCTACTTGGTTTTCAGGCATAGTCATAAATCGCAAGGAATGATTACAAATTGCATTTTTATCAATTCAATACCACTTAAATTGGTTTTGATATCGAGGAAGCTGATGTGAAACTCGAAATTCTATGTGAAATCATGAAAAATTTGTTTTCGCTAAAAAGTTCATTATTTTTCATTTTTCAGGAAACTCAAAGATTTCAATCCAGACCGAGCTAAAGACTTCAGTAAGCGAGAAGATGACGGGTAAGTTAAGTTATTAATTTTTAAGGGCCCTTTCAAATTAGTCTTAGTTGGCTTTCAACCCGCCACAAGGCCTTCATTCAAATGGCTTCGAGTGTTTACACGAACACAGTTGTCAGCCTCTGTCAACCCGCCTATATGAGTAGCCTTCTCGAGAGTAGGTCTGAGCTGTTGAGACGGGTTGGCCTTTTGTCGAATTTTTCCATGTGAAGGTGGGTCAGCTCAATCGGTGTTGATTTAAACAGAAGACACTATCATGAAACAGAAGGCAGACACAGAGCTATCCTACGACGTGTTAACTACGGCAACTCATAGAGCTAGCTCCGGCTGGCATACCACACCACAGTGCCGTTCTGGGTTCATGTTAAGCGTATTATTTTCCATGAGGCGGGTTGAGCTGATCTGGAGTGGATACTACCCTGCGTTCATGATCCAGAGTGGTTGCAATGTGTCTTTGTTTTATCGATAATTGTAGGCTGGATATTTAAGTATAGATGGGAAAAAGGAAATGCATAAATGACTTTATGGTACTGGAGTTGTATTGGAAAATCACTCAAATTCGATTATGGTGTTGATTATGAATTAATCTGTACGATGAATTATTTTTTTTCAATTTGTTTTGAGTGGGCTTGTCAGCACTTCTAGCTGTTGTTGTTGTTAAGTATCATCGATTCGCTTGCGACTTCTAGGTACTGAAAGCAAATTTATGCCCTCTGTGCATGCCGCATTCAGGCATGAGACTCCTGGTTAAACGTCCCTTCCGAAGGACGGCGAGTTGAGTTGTGAGGTCAGGCCTCCGAGGTCACCCGTCCGGAGTTTGACCTCACTTGACCGAGGTTAACTTTAGTTACCGGACGAAAACTGTTTAAGCCACTCGGCCACTGAGCCTATGTTCCAAGGTCCTACTGTGAGTATGAGGGTGGGAGATTTTTTTGATGCATTTCAATTTTCGTTGCTTCA
Source organism: Aurelia sp. 3 sensu Dawson et al. (2005) (assembly GCA_964020215.1). Taxonomy (NCBI): domain Eukaryota; kingdom Metazoa; phylum Cnidaria; class Scyphozoa; order Semaeostomeae; family Ulmaridae; genus Aurelia; species Aurelia sp. 3 sensu Dawson et al. (2005). Next base: position 10,731,614 of record OZ026588.1, read on the forward strand.
AAATCATCTCATTTGATTTTGAAGCATCTCCTTGTTTCCTTTAACTTTAAAAGAAGGATTTTTCTATCTTTAACATTTGATCTTCTCTGTAAACAAAACCCATTTTTTCCCGACCGCCGACGGGAACAGAGATCTGCAGTATGTTCCAAAATGCTCATAATTTCAGAAAATAGAATAGCAATTCTGGTTGACGAATTGATAGTCTTTGCTTTTCCCTCTAAACAATTTTATTGTCTGTGTTAATCCACCATAGCTTTCACTTGAAGGAACTCACTCGAATTTAGAATTAATGAATGTGAGTAGATAGCAATGTCACTCATTCACCCCCGCTCTGTTCTGCCTGCATGTAAGGAACAAACAAACTTCTTTTATGCGTGTTGCACAATGTTAGATTGATAACAAAAACAAAAAAGTCATATTAATTGCGCTACGAACAGAGCTTTGTAATGTACGACGTTCCGGGCTGAAACCCATTATCAAGTGAAGTAAGATTAGTAGAATGTAGGATAATGGAAGAGTAGATTCAAAAGATCAAAATTGAATATAAGGGAATAGATGTGACGTAAAGAGACAGGAAAGCAATGCAAAAAAGGGGGACAGAAGGTAAGAATAATGTCATTGCAAATAGTTAAATTGCTTGTTAAGTCCTGCAGGAAAGAGAGTTCAAAGTTTGAAAATTATACGCTTCTCCAAAGTTTTTCTGTTGGTACTGGTAGTGGGTGCAAAGAGGAGGCCAAGAATCATCATGTCATCAGTTGAGTGGTTGGGTGAATTAAAATGTGTTGAGATGTTACTGTCGGGGTCGTTTTCATGCTGTTCATTAAGGTAGGTCTTGTTCCTAATACTACGCATGTGTTCTCCAAATCTATTGTTTAGTTGGCGAGAAGTTTCTCCAACGTACAAAATGTTGCATTGGGTGCATGAGATGCAATAAATGACGCTGGATGATGAGCAAGTAAAGGTGGCTCTTATGGTGAAGGTCATGTTTCCGTTGGTAATTTAAGTTGTTGGGTTGATGTGGGTACATGTTTGACAGAGGGCGTGATTGCAAGGAAGGCTGACAGGGGAGACTGAGGATTGAAGGTTTGTGCGTACGAGGGAATCTTTAATGTTCTTGTCTCTTCGGAAGGCCATTAAGGGTGGGGCGTTGAATATTCTTTTGGCTTTGGAGTCATTGCTAAGTAGGTGGAAATTGTTGTAGATTATTTTTTTGATTCTGTTATTCAGTGGTTGATAAGTAAGGGTAAAAGGTATTCTGTCATTGGTTTGGTTTCTGTTAACTGGCAAAAGGGCATCAGCCTGTGTGAGGTTGTTGACTTTTTCAAAGGCAGAAGTGGTGATATTTGCGGGATGATGGAAAAAGGAGGTCATTTCGTTGGCTTTGGAATTGAAATCTTCATCGTTGGTGCAGGTACGGCGCAGACGTCTAAGTTGGGAGTAAGGAATTGAGTCTTTGCATTTGCTGGGGTGGGATGAGTTGAAGTCAAGGAAGCTGTGTGCATCGGGGTCTTTATAATAAATCAAAGTTGCAATGGTGTCGAAAGGAACAAGCTCGAAATTGCAGTGTAGATTTGTTAGAAATCTTGTATTATCCTCAGCGGCAAGGAAGATTATTCAGCAGTTGATAAAGTTTACGAACGAAGTACTGCAGTATTTCTCTTGAATATGATAAATATATTGCCTTGCAGAATTTACGATGAGCTTCCTGCCTTGTCATATACAAAAGAAGTGGATGAACTGCCACAAGAATCTTGGTTGATTGGAAAAGTTTCCAGGTTCGTTTGTTAATTTTCTTACACATGGTTTCGTTTATAAAGAACAAAGTTTAAAGAGGGAACAAATGATGCGATGAATGAAGGTAAGACATTCCACAGGTATCTTGAAGACGCAACTCGTCATTGTTTGAGATTCTCAGCAAATCAGAATATGTGAATAAATTTGATGCATATGCTGTGAATGCACGTTCATAGGCGTAGGATGCATTGGACCAGGGGGGGGGGGGGCTGCAGCCCTCCCCCGCAACATTGGATTATCGGGCAGTCCCTCTCCCAAAGTTTATATACCCGTACGCTTATTCGAGCATTATCCATCTTCTTTCCAATGATATGTTTCAATAAGTATGGCTTATTTCAAATGCAGGAACGTGTTTCTGAATGCAGAGGGAATCAATTTATGCGAACGCTTATTTCAACATTGTCATTAAATGAATGGCATGGGAGTTAATTTGGATGAAAATGGGTTTCCAAAATGATATATCAGCTTTTAAAAAGTTATCAAAATTCGAAAATTCAATTTTTCGTTGAAATTTCTGTATTTAGTTGCATGAGTGATCAAAATACATCGAGGCAAATTGATTATTCTATCAATGGTTCCCAATCGGTGAAATTCTGAAGTTTTAATCGCTACCTGATTTCTTTGAAGCATATTATGAAGTTGCGATAAATTTTAGCAGATCTATCTTATTTTCCCTTGGAATTCTCTAACACTTTTATTGTGCTTGAAATTAATCTTGTGACCATGTAGAAATCCAAACTACATTTGAAATGACATACTTAAAGGGGCAGGGTCACGTAATGTAAACAGACTTCTTTCAAAACGGCGATTTTGCAGTTTATTTGATAGGCCATATCACTGAGATTTTCCACTAATTCTTCTCAAAATGAAGGTGCTATTTTGATGATGGACTCTTGAGCTTCGTAGAGAAACAAACGAAACGCTCATATGTTATACGATTGCAGAGATATTGGTGGATTTTTAGAAGTAAATTTATTGTGGATTCACCCCATCCACCAAACTCTGTGCAGAAAACAATGGCCACGTGTGGGCAACAATATAGATTATGGAGATAACAGGTTTGTTTGCGGTTACGTGACCCTGCCCTTTTAAGAATCCTGGGATCCTGGGCAAGATTTACCATTTCTTGTCCAAGTATGGGTTGTTTTGTATTCCATCAAAAAGTGCAATAGATATTGCGGATTACTCTACCTTCAAGCTACTTTACCATACCAGAAGGATGATACCATGAGGAGCAAATGACTACAACTACCCCTTGGCATTACATATAATTTTTACATAAATGCGACACATGATTAGAAACGGAAAACGATAAATACTGTACTGGGGTCTGTATAACATTAGATGTCAGGTTGGGGTTGTAAGGTGCTATGGAGGAGAGCTGGCCATCTTTGATGACATATCACCTTCAGGTCTAATTCTTTATAAAATTCTTTTTCGTTTATGAATCGAGATCTCGCTGTTTGGTACCCGAGATATCGCTTAGGAAGGCTGGAAATTTCCCATGTGAACGCAATCAAGAGGCTGGCCTTCATAGGCCTAGAACACTATAATTAGAAAAAGTGGCGTCATCATGTCTGGCCCTCCTAGAAGGCTTGCTTTTCCATGTAAACCCAAAATAAAATCAAACCCTCTTAGGAGGGCCAGCCCGCCTAGGAGGGACGGCCCTTCTCATTGAAACAGAACCTACAAAAAATGTTAAGAGCAAAACTATTTTGTTTTACGCGATATGGTTTTCCAAGCCATCGTGTCTGTCGAGGTCTATCAAATGGTTTTGCACCATGTCTATTATCACAAAAAATTGTCCTTTGTTGCAAGCAAAAGAAAAAAATTGAAAGAGAAGTAGTTAAGTAAATTTTGCAGATGTTTTCAAACGCTGATTCATAATTAGGGACACCCGGTAGTTTGTAGTAATTTCCTTTGTGTTGAAGCCGCATCGTATTTCATGTGAATTAAACATTGCTATCTAATGATTTCAATTAAAGTCACTAGGGCCATCGAGTGCTTTGGGAGGCCCAGGGGCAAAACTGGGAACATTTTCTCTATCACGCCATTTAGATTGGCTTAAAATGCATTTCAGAGCATTTCTTGCAGTCAAAATATTAAAAATCTTCAGTTATGAGGCCCCATAGACCCCGAGACCCTGGGGCAAAATGCCCCTCCTGTCCTCCTCCCGGCAGCCCTGATCTTCACTAAAAGGGTCTCATGGTAATCGAATTTGCAGCTGAATTTTCTTGAGACGGGGGAGGGATGTGCATAGACTTTCATTTTAAACTAATCTAATTGCAAGAATCGTTGCAAGACAGGCATCGATATTAGGATTTTGTAATGCCAACAAGTCGACAATTGCCTATTATCAAATATTTCCATATGTTTCATTTCAATACCTAAACGCCGTACTCACTGACTATGTTATTTCAAGTTTTACCTTGAAATAAAAGTTGAAGAAATCATTTTTTTTCTACTGTTTATTATGTGATTGACGTTACATATGATTAATTTTGTTAATTGTGACTTTGTTCATCTAGGGGCGATGTTCGACGTTTGCTCAATGGTAAACCAGATGGTACTTTTTTCGTAAGGGACAGCGAAAGAAATCCTGGCCAGTTTGTTATATCATTAGTGTAAGTATTTTTGTTTGTTTGTCACTTTATTGTGATCATCCTTTTGCGGCACATGTTGCGCATATCAAACAGTTTCTTCTGCTAGCTTTCTGTATACATTTTTCTATCTCTGTTATCTATAGTAACTGTACAATGCAAACAATTCAAATATTACCTTTATCAAGGACTCACATTTGGTTCTTTTATACCTTCAATTTTTTGGGTTGGTTACCCTTGAACAGAAACTGTTCTACCAGGGGCAAGTGCTCAAAAGATGTTCTCCTTCCTTGTAGCAAACAAAGCATCACCTAACCTTCCTTTGAAACTCATAATTTTTACAACGATATGCTTGCGAAGTTTGAATGCAGCAGACTCCTAAGCCACAGTAAAAGCTCTATTTAGCCCCCCTCTCTAATAAACTTCTTCCCTCTGAGCCAAAATTTTAAGTAAGCCTGCCTCTCTATTAAGCCTCCCTACTTATATCAAATTCCAGAAATTACTAAGGATTTTCCATTTATTTAGCTAAACAAGCTTGCATGTTATTCTTATATGGCTTGGGATAGAAATCGCTTCAAATGTACGTATCTAACTCGTAAAATTGCATGTTGAACGTACAAAATATGGAGTAAATTAACTGAAAAAGCTGTCATATGCATCCTTGAAATTGATTTTATGAATAAGCCTCCCCCTCTAGTAAGCCCTCCTCTCTTTCAAGCTCCCCTGCAGGAGTGGCTGAACTTAAGTAAACCCCTGGGGGCTTAATAGAGCTTTTACGGTAAGTCTATTGCTAACTACAGCCTTCCAATATTGAGTTCCTATGTTTCCCCCTTTCTATTTTTTTCCAGTTCCTTCCTGTTCCTTCCCGTCTTTTTATTTCCTTTTTCTATTGATTTTCCTTTTCCACTCTTTAATTCCTGAGAAATTTGAGTATTTTTGGCCTACTTCCTGGTAGTGCTGTTACCTCGCTATTTCACTTCGCTTTTTTGGCCTTTCATGTTTCTTCATTGTTCATTTGTTATTTTTTAAGGCATGTTAACCCCTCAGTTTAGATAATTGCTTTACAAGGGGGCATGCATATAAATAAAGTTCAATTAAGAATGAATTGTTAGAAACGAAACAAATTATATTACTAATCGCTAAAAACGAAATTGCCGTCTCAAATCTAAAGAAGAGGGTCAGGCTGTCAGGCTATAGCCGATGCAGCGTTTTTCCTCTTTGCAGTGAAAGCTTTTGATAAGTAGATGATTTAGCATCTTGATTTAGGCCATTGCTCAGCTTGGGCCCGCGATAAAAAAGCTCCCTTCACCAATTCTCAAATCTGACTTCAGCTTTCCCTGGAGAGCAAGAAGTAGACCTATTAACTATCGTAAACATGCCTTCGACTAACAAGGGCAGATTTTGTAATACAATAGCATCAGTCGCTTTGGTTCACACCTCATTTCAAAGTGATCAGCAAATGCAGACAAAAGAAATTCTCTAAAGCAGAAACTCAAAGCAAACGGAGCTGCAACGTTGCCCTGAAACCAGTACGGCAAACTCTCGTTTGGTGCGGGCGAAGGGAGGTTTTTAAGAGAAGGTATGTGCTTATAACGAAAGAAGAAGGGTAAATCTAAAATTCCATCTCGCAGATTTTATTCATTTCATTCAGAAAACGAGCAGAGGGCCATTACAATTTTTACATATTTATTGTTCAGATGTACACAGTCACTCCTCAGCTCCTGAATCAAATAAACAACATCCGCGGGGCAGAACTTCAGATTTACCCATCTTCTTTCGTTAGAAGCGCGTAACCTCTCTTAAAAACCACCCTTCGCCCGCACCAAACGAGAGTTCGCCGTAATGGTTTTAGGGCAACTTTGCGGCTTCGTTTCTTTTGAATTTCTGCTTCAGCATTTCTTTTGTCGCGAGAGAATTTCTTTTGTCGGCCTTCGCTAATTGCTTTGAATTGAGGTGTGAACCAAAGCAACTGATGCTATTGTATTACAAAGTCTGCCCTTGTTCCTTCGACTGAAAACGTGCAATGTCAGTTACTACAATGTAATTATACACTTACCTCACATAAGTATTGCACCACCGAAAACAAAATGCCTGCCTAAAGTTTTTTGCAACTCAATCAACAAAATTTGTATGATAAAGTACCAGCATTTACAGGTTTCTCTACTGGGTGTTTCTGGACAGAAAATCATTGCTAATTCGTGTTCTCTTTAATTAAGGTAAAATGAAGTGTTATTTTGTTGATTTCTTTGATAAATTAGCAAAAACTTTAGAACAACATTGAACAAGATTTTAATAAAAAATCTAGAAGAGTAGGCCATGTAGAAACGAAGAATGAACAGATTTCTTACGTCAACGGTAACAAAATCTTGTTGTTTTCAAATCTGTACTCTGCAAAGTTCATTGCCATGAAAAAAGTTTCCCGCTTTGAATAGGGTAAAAGAATAAAATTTAAGTAAACAAGGAGGAAGTCATTCAAGGTAAATGAACTTGAATCAATCTTAGAAGAAGTCATGTTGAAAAAAAAACAAGCTCCGGTCACTTTCAAGGTTTTAATCACCTTCAAACTAAATTCGAGCGAGATGATATCTTGAGGTATATCCAAATCAAGATATTTAATTGTCAACCACCTACCTAAAGTTTCCCATGAATAAAATTAATGCTAATGTGATAAAAATAATGTCAAGCATATTCTTACCTTGGAATGGCTTCTTTCAGTTTCACCTCTGTTATGTAGCCAGGTCGCATTCCTCACGGAAAACTTTTGTCATAGCGATAAAGTTTGCAGAATCCAGATTTGAAAATTACGAAGTTTTGTTATCTTTGCTCTAAGAAATCTATTTATTTTTCGTTTTGTTATGGCCTAGTCCTTCAGTTATCCAGCCAAAATCTTGTTCAATGTTGTCCTCAGGTTTTTGTTAATTTATCAAGGAAAGCAACAAACAGCATTTCATTTTACTGTTAAATAAAAAGTAGACAAACAGACAATTCTTTTCCCGCCAAAACACCCGGCGGGGAAACCTTTAAAATGCTGATTCTTTGTTATGCAAATTTCGTTGCTTTAGTTACATGACATTTTTGGCCGCCATTTTCGATGCAGTGGTGCAATACTTACGTGAGGTAAGTGTATATTTAGGGAGCATGTCTGCTTGGTCTCGGCTGAAAGGCCGTTTTCTCAGCTTTGATCCTCCATGAAATGATAAAAATATTTTCGGCCATTACTGAACTTTTCAATTTCAGTCTTTAATCTGTCTATGTATTGGTCAGAATGTGCGAGGAGCATTGTGATTTTAGGGTTGATCTGAAAACTATTGTTTTAGATTCATTAATTACACGTCCATCTTGCATACATTGTCTTCAGACCCTACCTTTAAGTAAATGGGCTGCTTGGGTTGCTTTGGTAGCTGTTAGTTGTAATCCTTGCAGAAGCTTGCTATATGGTATAATATCTCTTCGTTCCTTTTCCAGGCACGACCAATCAATCAAACATGTGCCCATAGAACGAGGTGCAAGAGGGTATGGATTCGCAGAGCCTTATAACATCTACCCTGATCTTAAATCATTAGTTCATCATTATCATAAACAATCATTGAAAATGCACAACCCTGTCCTTGATACAACTTTAATGTTTCCTATTCGCTATATTGAGGACGACGATAATATTTACATGGCCTATGGTGGGAGAGAGATATAAAGCTTTTTAATTAATTTGTGATTAGCCCCTAGCAGAAGAGGCCGTTGCCTATAAGGCTTTCAACAGTACTGATATTAGTCAATTCGTAGAATCGTTCTAGACTTACTACCATCCTTCGTTCAAGTTATAGTTTTACCGTAATTCAACTCAGTAATGAAAATGCAAGCATCACACGACTCAAAAGTCAACTTACACTAAAACTGGCGCACATTTTAGCTGCTAAAGTTTCGTTAGCCTTAATTTGAGCGCAGTTTTAATGACTGCCAGACATTGCTTAGTCATTCTTTCTTTTTATCCGAAAATGAGGACGAACAATGAGTAACTGCGCCTTAGCTACCTTGCGTCAACGAAGAAAGGCTGTTGCGTAACAATTAAACATGTCTCAGTTCACGCCTCACGCAAAAGTCATCTCATTGTATCTAGTTTGTTCTCCCATCACGAAGCTGTGCAGTTCGACATATTGGACTTTCGTCACTTTTTCGTGGGCCATCAGGTATCAGAATGATACTCAGCAAGTTATTCCAGTTTTGGATGTGACCGGGGACCCAAAGGAGCTTTGTTTTCAGAGGTACTGTGGACATGTTTTGGATCGTGTGCCACCAAGACTGTGTACGTCAAGGTGGACTTAAGTTTCTAGACATCACAAAACCTTGTGGAGCAATTCGAAGGACCAAAAATGTTAATTAAATTACGTTGTTTTTCAACCATGTCATAAAATCAGAGTATTCGTCATTTGCTCCAGTTCATGTTGGCCACTGAAGGGACAACATTCCTCAAAAGACTGCATGGGTGAAGTGAATTTACAAGACTGTTTACTAGGCGCAGTTTTTCAGAGACAAGAAGTGAACTAAAATTAGCGCCCCAGAGTTAAATTTGATGTTAAGATTACCATTAACTCTTCCAAAGTACATCTCCAGATAGAGTAACTTCTTTTCTCACCACACGAAAGGATCGTGCGCCGTAGCTGGGCCGTCTCGCACTCAGATATACAATGATAACTGTGGCAATTGCGAATACGTCTGGAACAGTGCAAAGACATTCACAGGGTAATCTTTCTCATCTTCTTATTGAATAGATCACATAAATTAGATGTATTTTTGTAATGAATGAGACCCGTCGTCCCAGTTGCAACAAAAACTTCAGCCTGGTTCACGCTGGGTCTTTTGAGTCGTTGGGGTGATGCAGGAAGACCCCAAAGACAAAGAACTCAAACTCTGAGTCTTTGTCTTTTGGGTCTTTCTGCACGACTTCAATGACCCTAACGACCCTAACGACCTAGTGTGGACCAGAATTTAAAGTGAATGACTTAAGCTAAAAGATCAGACCCAATGTGATTTGAAATAGCCCATCGTATTCGATAGTACGAATCATGCCCAAAGCCAAGATATTGGTATGTTGAGGTTTCTCGTTGTCCTATTCATAGACTTTGCCATACAGCTAAAGTCATTCACTTTTATACAATTTTGTTTGAGGCTATATTTCTCAAACTTCATCTCATTGGTAGTTTACGTATGGATCCCATATCATTTCTGACAGGTCGTTACGATTTTTTGCCGATATGGCTAGTACAGAGCGAGATATTTACCAGGTACCCATTACAACTGATGAATTACCCGAGGGAATATAGAACTCTTTGGAGATTCGCCTCAGTTTGATGGTGCTACCTATATTTGAATTTTCTCTTTGGGATTTGTTTGTTTAAAAATGGATTGTTATTTCACTCTTTCGTAAAACAGGCGACAAAAGTACGACCTCAAACCATTTTCGACATTTTACAATGATGCCTTGAATTGATTTGGTCTTAATCAAAAAGTTACTCATACAAATTTTCATTATAGGTAAGATCTATCATGGATGAATTTCCAAAGTCTTTCACTTTCCTGGATCATCCGGTACCCTCCCCTTTTGAGAACTACGGCAGGAAATTTTAAACGTTTTAGCCCATCAACTTTTTCACTCTGAGATAAACGTAGGTTCTTCTTTTCAAGTAACCTGCCTTCAATTTGCAAAAGGGTCTTTTCAGAAACTCGATGCTTCAAAGAAAGAAGTAGAGTTTTCTACATACTATGAAAATGCAGCTGTGAACTTTGAGCAGTCTATTCATTATTCTGCCTTTATGACAATGAGATTGTTAGGGGTGTCTGACAGGTGAAATGGTAACGAGATTTTCCTTGGGCGTAAGGAAAACTTTATACCTGATCTCATATTCACTGTCACACTCCTTTTTGGACCGATGATTGTTCACATAAAACTAACAAGGACAGATTTTGTATCAATAGCATCAATTGTTTTACACTACTTCAGGGGCAGAAACTTTCGCGGGCGGAAAGTTTCGCGATTTTCGCGTTTTTCGGCATTTTTTGCGAAAGTTTCTGCCAAGGCATGATCTAAATTCAAAATTCTCGAAAGTTTTTGCTCGCGAAATTACAGAAAATTCTCGACTCGCGAAAGTTTTTTGTATCCAATTTTTTTCGTTTCTTAAAGTCTTTGCTTTGCTGTTCCTTAATCACCCAATGATGCCCAGATCTTTAGTCTCTTGGGCTATATAACCTTGTAAATTGTCACCGTGACGGTGGGTAGTACTGAAAATGAGTAGAAAATTGTTTTTCCCCTCACTTTTCTTCAGTCGCGAAAGTTTTTCCACGCAAAAATGCATCTTTTTCCTAGATCGCGAAAGTTTTTGTCGCGAAATTTGCGGCAAAAACATCATTCGCGAAAGTTCATGCCCTTAATTTCACGATTTTTTCTTCTCGCGAAACCTTCTGCCCCTAAAGTAACATTCCATTTCAAAGCAGTTGGCCATTGGAGACAAGGGGAATTCTCTCCAGCAACAAATTAAAACAAACGAAACCGCAAAAGATGCACTGAAACCAGCATTGCTAGCTGCCGAATTTTGCACACAAAGACGCATTGTTGAAACAATTCATGGACATATATTGAAGGAAGAAGGGTAGATTTAAACATCTGCCGTGTGGATTACATTTATGTAATTCAGTAGGCTACTCTCTGTGTACTTTAGTTACAACCTAAATAGAAGATAAGATAAATGAAATCCTGTAGGCAGATGTTTAAATCCATCCTCCTCCTTTCGATAATTAGCCAGGACCTCTGTTAACAATACCACTTCTTGTGCACAATGCGACGATTTGCCCTGCTGGTTTCAGGGCATGTTTTGTTTTGATTGGTTTGGTTGCTCGAGAAATTTTCCTTATCTGCAATAGGTCATTGCTTTGAACTGGAGCTGATGCTGTATTTACATAGAAACCACCTTACTTTTCTTCCTTAAACTTGATGCTCAGGAGCTAAGGCATATACCTAAGAGATCTGTTTGCTTGATTAATTTCTACAAGTTTTCAAAACCGTCAGACTTACGCATCCGGTATGTTCCTTGCCATTAATGAGACTAGCAATAGTATAAACAAAGTGCCCCACTAGCTGCAACCATTTTACAATTTTTCTTGACTTGAAAAAATTGTTTATTGCTGGGCCTATTATGTAGATGCATTGGCCATTACGAGAGCGAGAGGGCAAGTAAAACGTGCGACAGTGAAAGTCAGGCCTAAGTTACCCAAGACAGTTGTCTTTAGAAATGGGTTTTGTTTTGACAGATTCCGTTTCTGCAGACAAAAGTTTTCCAGATGTGATCTTCCTTGCTTTTCATGCAAGGGATGCCTATTTGTGTAAACTCGTATGTCACGAAATTTTTGCCAATTACTGTTGACAATAAGGCACATAAAGGCTTGCCATTTAATCACGTGATAGAGTGTGGAACAAAATTTTTTTGGTCTGATCTTTTATCGTCTCGTGGACCTACATACCCCGTTAGTCATTGTATCTTATGTTTACGTTTTTGGGAACTTAGTCCAGACAGGACGAAGCAATTAGGGATAAAAAAAGGACGTTACCTCCCGGCCAGGGTTCCGATAGATAACATCAGCAGAAAAAATACAATTAGGTTTGCTTATGTAAAAATATTTCCTTTGCAAGAACAATTTAGAGAACCACTAATTTTTGATAATAATGTATTCAGTGCATAGATTTTGTTGCATTGTAGAGGTCTCATAATTATACATCGACCAATTGGAATATTTTACAAATAAGAAAGATAGATTTGCTACATTTTTGTCTTTCTTTTTTTCATCGTTCAACAGCAAAGGTTCCAAATCTTTAAATCCACGAAAAAGGACGGGTGTAGAATTCAATGACCTATTTCTTTAACTGAATGACTTGAAAGAAACTTCAGCCACTTTTCTATGATTCCACCGTTGGACTTTTCAGAAATCTTGAATATTTGACGAAATTACAGCCTATTTCATATTTAAGCTCATTTTATGATGTGACGTCATCAAATTTCTAAATCACAAACCAGAAGAATGAAAGAGTTTCGCTTGATACCATATTGTAGGCATCCATAAACTATGGTTTTCTTGAAAATTATTTGATCTTTTGTCAACAGGTTTAAAAATTACGACAGTTTTAAGTTTTTTTCGAAAATTTTCTTGATTTATTAAAAAAGAAGAAAAACACTGTAATTCTGAAAATATTGAAGCTTTCAGAGAAGTCCAACGGCATATTTACTGTAAAATAGTTCAAGTTTCTTTGAAGCCGTTCAGTTCAAAGAAATAGATCATAGAATTTTACAACCAGCTTTTTAAAGATTTGAAACCTATGCTTCGTTCAACCGTTTCTCGTTTTGCCGTCATCTTGATGAGCTTATTTGGAGACGTGACTCATCTTGCCCGACAAATTGACGTTCCTCTGGTTTGATTGTTAGAAAGGCACAACGTGGCCGACTTTTACGACAAAGTTGGTAACAAACTAAAGTTTAGGGGTGCCGACTCCCACCACCCTTCTTTAGCAACGCCCCTGATAAGCAAACAAATAGAGGCTAAACCTTCGAATGCAGGAGCAAGATGATTCGAAACGTTCCGAAATATAATGGTTTGAGTCGAATATTTTAGGCCTACATTACTTTTTTACCACTGGATATGTCGAATTATTAATTAATTACAAACATGATTGTCGTCTTTATCCTCGTTCTTATAAAGATAGTATTTAGTTATACAAATCGCTTAAGAAAAATTTCCACGATTAACGGATTGTAATGGAAATGACAAAATTTGCGAGTCGAGGTATAAGAGAAATTAAGATCGCTACAAAACTGCTAACTTGTTGCAAAATTTGATCTCTAGTTTTCTCGCCTTTTGTTCCAAATGCAATCGTTCCTTCCCGGCACCAGGTAACCGAGGCTGTGACTCTTTCTCCTCCCGTTTGTTTTTCAGTCAACAGTGAGACTTGCAGCACTTTCAGGCTTCGGGGTGAGTGGCCGATGGTTTAAAACAGTTTTCGTCAGATCACTGAAGTTAAGCTCGGTCGAGTGAGGTCAATTCCTGCCTAACGTCACAACTCACCTCGTCGTCGTTCGGAAGGGACAAAACAAATTGCACAAACGAAAGCAAAATGTCCACCGAGGCTGTGCCATGAGGGGTCTTCCATATTAAAGGTACCCGAGGATGTGCCGCCCGCAAGGGTATACTTTTTCAAACTTTTTAGTCTAGCCAAGGGTATACTGTTGCCAATTCAGTCCATGTAGTCTGGGCAAGGGTATGCTTTTTAGCAATTTTAGTCGATTTTAGTTGGGATAAGGGTATGCTTTTTGGCAATTTCGGTCAAAGAAATGTCAAACTTCGGTAATTCCTGTAAAAAAAAAACTCAATATTTTTTTCAAATTTTGGTCCAGAGAATGCAAAACTTTGGCAAGTTTTGTCTAGAAAATATCGACTCATGGCACTTTTGATGTAGAAATTAGTCTAGCCAATCGTATCATTTTCACAAAAATTGATCTAGCCAATGGTACTATTTTAAAACTGTGGGCGGCGCACCCCTACCCGAAATTTAGCCGAGAATCCCCCCCCCCCTCCCCTCCCGTGGGCTGTGCAGTGAAGGCTCTTTGTTTGTCCCAGAGAATGCCGAAAAGTTACAATGAGAACCCACAATATGGAACCACTTTTTAGAAAGTTTTCAGGCTCATTTGCTTTAGAAATGCTATCCTAATATGAGAAAAACAGACTGCATCGAAAAGATTGGTTTCTGTTTGCAGGGTTGCGATGGCCGATTTTTTTCGAATGTTTAGGACTTGAAAGTCCCAAGCTGTTTTGTGTGGCAAAACTCCAGCACCTTTCTTGGTCGAGAAGAAAGAAATTTCTTGAAAATCATTGGAATAATATTGTTGCTTCGGATTATCGGTGGAATAAAAGCGGCAAGCATCCAAGAGCTCGCTGCAAAACCTTAATTCAAATTTGCCGCGTTAATTATCCCATGATGCATCCCACTTATCCCACAATGCAATGTTTTTATCCCACAATGCAGTACTCTGTTCCTCCCATAATGCAAGTTGGGTCGTTTCGCAAAGATTCTGTATTCGTCCCAGTGCCGCTGTCTTTTGCGAGCCGGGTATAAGAAGAGAAGCAAGACTTCTACAGCGTCATGACTAGCCTCAACGAGCTGAAGCTAGATGCCGGCCGAAGAAAAACTGGCAGCAGGCATTCATGCCGCCCTCACCCCAGGAGATAAAGTCACGGCTAGATAAAGTTGTCGATCAAGAAGGAAATGTAAGTATTTCAAGGCATAACATTCGCTCAATTCGTTAGATATAACAAATTAACATCAGTCGATTCTCATGCTGGCTCTTTCTCGCCATCTTTGATAGGTGCTGGATATGGCCTCCGTGCTCGACATCGTGTCTGTTCTCGAGAGAATAACAATAACAAAAGAGGCATTGGAGGTAAGAGAAGCTCGAAAGCTTTTTATCATTCACTGTTTGTTTTATCTATCGCTCACGGTGCATGAGAATAGAATCAGTTTCGAAGCTTTTCTTCAGACACGTTTTGAACCGAGACGAGATAGAGGGAATGTTTAGGCCAAGCTAGGATCTTGGCCTAAGGCCTGACCAGGAAAGGTAAAGCCATCAGTGACCCTTACCATGAACTTTAGAGATGTTGATTGCCTCATTCATTTAGGGTATACTGTCATGACTCTTTCTACAATCTACACAACTCTAACTTATTTAAGTAACTTATTAATCATATTACATTGCAATTTCTGGATGATTGAAGTTTCAATACTTTTTTTAAACAAGACCTGTTAGAATTTTGAAAAGGAAACAAAATTTTAACTTTAGAAGATGTGCTTAATAGGTATCAGAACAAAACAAGAGATTATGAATTGCAATTAATTGTCACTTCACATATTTGCGGAATTTGTAACATACACTTTTTTATACCAAAAGCCTGTACACTTTGTATACCAAAAGCCCATTTAGGAAACTAGTACTTTGTTTGATGGCCGCTAAGGCTTTGCTAAGGATTGTCCTTTTTTGAACTGGAGAAAGTATCAAGAAAGAATCCATGAACCAGATTGGAAAGTTTGCAGAATGCGCGGGGGATCTCTCCTACGTCCAAATTGCTTGCGTGGCTGTATTTGTGTCACTAAACAATAGTTCTATTGTTTCCTTTTGTTGTTTTACAAAAATTTTGCGGCTGGAACTGCGGCTGAAATTTAGAGTGCGCGGCAGAGAAATCAGCCGCGCAAGGCAAACTTTCCAATCTGGTCCATGAACAGCATTTTATACTGTGTTTACAAGTGGGCAAGGCATGCCACTAGGTCTTCAAACCAGTATGCAGATTGTTTGCATGAAGTCATGATGATTGAGATGACAGCAGCAGGTTTTCTGGCCTGGTTTGTTGCGGGTGATTGGTTGAAAGAATAATGTGATAAAACCCCTTTCCAGATAGAGAGCAAAAGTCAATGTTGACATATGATCTTGGTCGCTTTCGCTGTTCATGCCATTTGCTATTAGAATTGCGATCCTAAAGACTGATTTCCATTCACTGCATTTGGTCGCGTGTGCGACAATTTGCAATCAATTTGCAGTCTGGGCATGTGTACTTTGCGTTATTTGGTAGCATGATCTCATCCTAGAAGCTCATCCTACTTTTGTGATCGATCGCCAGCATTGTAACAGACCAAGCACAGAAAGTTAAGCTAGATGATGTGAGCATTTGCCCTGGCTCCTTGCATTCTTCTTGTTTTCATCCTCACCTTGGTAGTTGTAGGAATAGCTTTAATCATCTATTAATAGTAGCCATCTTTGGTCACATTATTATTTGGTCACATTCAACCAAGCAGTAAAAGAAGGAACTTTCACACAAGATGATTTAGAATATTCATTACATCAACCATACGCCCTTGAATTTTCACTGAACTGCTGGAGTAAACGTCTTTTATACCAGGCTAAACTTAGTTTAATTGGCACAATCAGACATTCTGAAACATTTCCCAGAAATTGGGCATTGCTCTGCCACAGGGGCGGCTGGCCCTGCTATTAGTGCTATTAGTCTAATAGCAATTTTTTTCCAAAGATTACACAATGTATTTGTCCATATTCACTTGGTTGTGTTGTAGGACCTTCACAATCAGTTACAAACAAATGATCTCAACGCTTTCAATTGGTTATTGTTGGTATTCTTTGAGACAAAATTCCGGTTAACAATACCAATGACGTAAGCCGTTCCAATAGAGTTATCCTATTGCTTTCACTGAATGAAATTGGCCACGCTATTAGTTTTCTGATTCTTATAGTGCTCAGCAAGTTCCTATCAAAGATGCCGCAGAGAAGTAATCCCTTGTTTTCATCTGTCAGTCAAATCTTTCAACAATGAGTCAACGCAGCCTTGCTATTAGTTTTCCAAATCTAATAGTACATGCAGATTCAGTTGCAAGCCTTGCGAAGTTCACACAAAATCATAAAAAACTGTCAACTTAGTTCGTCGAAATGTGTGTTTTGTCGCTAGACTCGACAGGTCTTCTCTTTGGAAGGGTTGCTAAGGATTTTCCTTTCTTTTTGAACAAGAGAAAAGTATCTAGATATAAGGCATGGAAAGAGTTAACACTATGTTTACAAGTGTTACAACTGAAAATCAATACACAAAATCTTCGCTTGCTTGAAGGCATGATGATGGAGAGGACAGTAGCTACTTTTGCTAGCTGGGTTTGTTGTGGCTGGTAGTTCGAAAGAATAATGTGATAAAAACCCCTTTCCAGATGGAGAGCAAAAGTCGATCTTGGTTGGCATGGGATCTTGGTCGCGTCGCTTTGGCTGTTCGTGCTGTTTGCTATAAGAATCGCGATTCTAATAGCATGGCGGCTCTCATATTATAGGCTGATAGCCGCAATCATGATTCGGTCTACTGCCGGGTTTTAGCTCCCAGCCCTTCAGGATATCACCTCAAGCTGCACCGTCTCAATTCTGTGATCAGTACATTCAATCAAACAGCGGAAGAAGGAACTTTGAGACCATATGACTCAGAATATTCATTATTTCATCGATCCTACCTTACCCCTTGAATTTTCACTGAACTACTTCAGTAAATGTCTTTTGTACCAGCGCTAAACTTAGTTCAATTCGCACAAAAATGAACGCGCTTCAAAAACATTTCCCTAGCAAAAGGGCGTTTCTCCGGGAGACCAAGGGGTGTGGCCCAAAAAATTTTCTAGGGCCACGCCCCCGGACCCCCATCCCTAACTTGCATGGCTCGCAATTAATAGCAACTTGTTCTTGCTCCCAGCCGCCCCTGCTCTGCCAGATTGAAGGGTTTGGTCCAAAACAATTTTCCCAGGCATGCCTCTGGATCCCCATTTTTTGCCCACTGCACTTGCTGTTAACAGCAACTTGTTCTTACCTCTAGCCACCCCTGAAATACATTCTGGAAGTGTACATGTTCAAGATGATCACTCCACTGTCCAGTGCATTTCTTTGATTTTTTTCTGTTCCTTAATTTTATTTTTTTGGTTTGAATGCATCCTTTCCTCAGGTGCCAGAATTTACCTTAGGCCCAGTTCAGATGGCGTATTTTACATGTGCCTAATATGATGCTTTGAATTAACTGCAAGAAAAGTATGGTGTCTGAATCCAATAACTACCGTAGTTATAATCAATAAATTTGGCCACTCCAGTTGAACAAATCGCTGTAAGCATAAGCACAGCAGTGATTCAGACGGCATATTTTGCATGTCTTGAATCAAATGCATAAATTTTGCAAATTGGTTCACTTGGTTTTCCTGCTCCAAACAATAACATTTACCATAGCGGTTTATTTGATTGTCATTTTGATTGGCAGCAAATGTGTAGCAATGCGTGCTGCTGAAAACATTCTTGACACTGGCTGTTGTTCTGTGTTGTGGAGTCAAAGTTTCCGCGTGCTGTTTGGGACAGATTAAAGAATAAGTCCGGGGTTGATAAAATTATATTCAAACAGCAACCTTACTAACTGTTGAACACCAATCGTGAGTTCTATCCAAGTGTTGATGCCTCCAACTTTCATAAATTGGTTAATGAATCTTTGTAAGTTAGGCCAAGTATCATTGCCATTTTGTATTTGGTACAAGTGTGCGAAGGCGGGATAAGGAGGCTAGCAATGTGAGTGGTATTATATATTATCTACACATTTGGCAGCCTCGTTCAGGTCAACTTGAAGTGACGTGAGAAAATAGAAGAAACTAGAAGAAGTATTCAAGCAGTTGTGCAACAATATGAACTCCCTTGGTGTAAATACTAGGAGATCAGAAAAATTAACACCCAAAAAACAACCTAAATAACCAGAAAAATATTTTTTAGGGCTGATGGGGTTGATTCCAAAGTTGAGTAATGTTCCACAAGGTTCATGCCTTAGCCCTTTTCACTTTTTCATCTACATCAATGATCTCCCACAAGCAGTCCAAGATTCCATTTGCCAATGAGTTTGTGCTACCAGTTTCACAATTTGACTCAGCTGAATGAGGCTATTAAAAGTAATCTTAGGAAACTTGATTCTTGACTGCAAGGCAGCAGGCTTTTCCATAAATGATGCAAACTCATTCTATGCGTATTTCCACCACAGAAACATAACATTTTCAAGGGTCAAAATGAAGACTTTAAGCTGAAATTAATCAGTTACAAAACCTTCAAAAGCTTGCTGCAAGGATAATGATGAATAGCTCTTTGATGCCCCAAGCAGACCTCTTGTTAAAGGGCTGGGAGGGAAGACTGCTGACAAACTGATTCCTGGTCTTCAAGACAGTGGTCTTCAAGTCCCTGAATGTGCTGGCTCCCCAATACATGTGTGACCTCTGCACCCAAAATTTGCTCTGCTCATCATGTAGTCTATGTGGTATATGGGCTGACTTGGGATTACGGATGAAAAAGATAAACAAGTGACCAGAAATGTTTCTCTTGTGGAGGTACTTAACTATGGAATAGCATGTCAGCCAAGTCAAAGCAGGAAAACTGAAGAGTTTCAGGAAAACTTGTAGAAATAGACACCTTTTTCTTTCATTTATGGTAAATTTTGAACATCAATGATTTTCGTAAATATTAGACCAAAGTGACAATCGCAAACTTGAAAAGTTGTGAACTTATGACCACAAAAAGTCTGCTAAGTCTTTTTCATCTGGCCCATTCCATCCTTTCCCAGTGAGGCAGTTTTGCTCAATCAGGCAGTGTTTCCCAACATTGCCTCATATTGGAAAATGATTGTCAAATTGGGAAACAAGTAACTTGAACCACATAGGCATCACGTCAATGCCTAGGGAGCAGTGGCCTTTTCAAACAGGGATTGTTTGTTAACTCACCTGGAACTTGAGATTCTTCATCTTTTAGTAATAACAGAGTTGAGCTGATTATGAAGAGTTCATATCTAAAAGAAGTTCTTACAAGCTGAACCAGAACTTGGCAAAACTGCAAT
Organism: Aurelia sp. 3 sensu Dawson et al. (2005); assembly: GCA_964020215.1. Taxonomy (NCBI): domain Eukaryota; kingdom Metazoa; phylum Cnidaria; class Scyphozoa; order Semaeostomeae; family Ulmaridae; genus Aurelia; species Aurelia sp. 3 sensu Dawson et al. (2005). Next base: position 10,751,479 of record OZ026588.1, read on the forward strand.
ATTCACAGAAATTCTAATGGTATTTGCAGTAGAAAGATATTGGTCATGGGGGCATCTTGAGAGCGTGTGGCGGAGTGGTTAAGGGGTCTGACTCGTAAACCAAAGGTCAGAACAGCCGTAAGTTCAAATCCCGCACTGGACGATTTGGTCCTTGTCTGCAACTCTAGCCTGGGTCGACCAGAGCCATGTGAGGGAAATCTGGTAGCTGCGGCAGTTAGCCTCGGTGGACTGATGGTAAAACATCCGTGGCCCCTGCTGGAAATAAGTCTCTCAGATTTTTGCAGGCTAGCCACGTTAAATGTAAATACCTACCTACCTACCTGGGGGGTACACAACCTGGGGATTGATGGGGTCTATGGCCCAGTTTGCAGAAAGCTACCCCCTTGTAAGTTCCAAAATTTGCCTTTGTGTGTACCTACTTTTAGTCTGAACTTGGGCAGAAAGCTACTCCTTATCAACAACTTTCTGCCAATTTCAGCCAAATAAACCAATGTTTAGGGAAAATTTGCTGCAGGGGACCCTTTTATAGATATTTTTAGCCAAACACCCACCCATACAGCACATACCCATAGTACCCTTGCATGCCATGTAAGGGAGGGCCTAGTGCCATAAGGTCATAGGTCTATTGACGGTAAAACCTGTTTCTGAATGGCAGTAGTGGAAATAAGATTTGACATCTTGAATTGGTTTGAGAAGCAGTGCCATGTAATTGTTCATAGATGACTGTTGATATTGCAGCAAACCTGCACATTGATAAATTAGTTTAGTAACTGAATAGTTGGTATAGTTTCTGAGGCTATCTTGCATCTTTTCAGACAACTAGAATTGGAAGGGTCATCAATTTAATGAGGAAAAAGACCGATAATGAAGACTTATCAAAAAGGGCAAAGAAACTCGTAAAGAAATGGCAAAAACTTGTCAGCAACCACTTCAAGAATCTTTCAAAATCTGTTGATTCCCCTAGCAACATTAGTGGCAAATCCACACCAACTCCCCAGGTAAATGGAATTGTTAGGGAGACAATAGAAAGACCAAGATCATGTAATGAACTTCCACTAAAAAAAGGGGTGAAAAGAAGACGTACTAGTATCAGTGCTGAAAGCTCACCAATCAGTGACAAAGATCTTAGGAAAGTGGAACAACATGGAAGGAGAAGTTCAGATGACGGTGCCAGAAAAGAAGACTTTGTTGCTTGTCAAGTAGAAAACTCTGATCAAATACAAAATGGAAAACACAATACTTTAGGTGATAATAATGGACTTGATAGATTTGCAAGTAATGAAGAATTATTGCCAAGCACAAGTCGTCTTAAGACCAGTGGAATCATCTCCGAGTCATCTAGTACAGGAGACCTCACAAATGATGCAAACGAGACTGAAGGAGATTGGGTTGCAGTGCCGGAAAGCACCTGTTGTGATCCAAGTGATCTGAATGAAACTGTCCCTGCTGCTATGATCGCAGCAGCTGAACCACCATCTGAAATTCCTGAGGAAGATCTAGCCGTGAAGAGGAAAGAACTTCCAGCTGATTATGTGGACCCAAATGTGGAAGCAGATGGTGTGAATGGCTGCTTTGATGAAGGTGAGAACTGGTGTGCTTGGACTGACAATGTCACCCAGAATAATGGCAGCTTATCTATACTTCCATATGTGATATTAGAGTGAGTTTCTTGAGTAGTATGGGCCTTTAGCCTGAATCAGATAAATCCAGATTTTCTGAAATAGGTAAATCCAAGTAGAAACATGGACTGAATGCTCCAAAGTAAGGTTCTCTATAATGCAGTCTTAGGGTGAGAAATGCACTATGATTTGCTAGGTCATCAAAATTATGTTAGGATTTACGTATATTTTGTTAGTTATTTGTTTGTCATGTCTACTCTTAGGCCACAGAATACATTGATATATGTGCAACTAGGATTACAAGTGGCATCCACTGTTAAAAGAAAGGATGTACCAGATGAGTCAAGAAAAAGTTTATGCATTTGGAGGGTTATGCTATTGAAATTAACTGAAGATTCTATTTCTGAAGCTGACAATGGCATTGAATTTAAACTTCAATATGACATAGATCATGGACCACAATGGAATGCCCATAGATTCCCATACAAACACCTTACAGGCACTTAATTAATTGTTGGGTCATAAAGATGTGTGATTTTACCAAATAAAACTCTCTCATCTGAGTTAGACTTTGACTGATAGATCAACATTTTAGTTTTGAATATAGGGCACATACTGTTTAACAGAATAAACAGTATGTGCCCTATATTCAAAACTAAAATGTTGATCTATCAGTCAAAGTCTAACTCAGATGAGAGAGTTTTATTTGGTAAAATCACACATCTTTATGACCCAACAATTAATTAAGTGCCTGTAAGGTGTTTGTATGGGAATCTAGAAATGCGCATTCCATTGTGGTCCATGATCTATGTCATATTGAAGTTTAAATTCAATGCCATTGTCAGCTTCAGAAATAGAATCTTCAATTAATTTCAATAGCAAGTAAATCATGGACCAGAGTAGAATGTGGAATGCTTGTTCCCAAACATGCCCGTTACCAGCATTTGCGAAATGTCTGGGTCTATGAGATGAGTGATTTTACAAACAAAATTTTCGCATCTAAGTTAGCCTTTGACCGAAAGATTAACACTTCAGTTGTGGATATCAGCCACACACATTTTATTCCATAGTCCACCAAACGTTTTAACTTTTTCTGACTCACCCTGTACGTGAATGGCATGTTATTTATTCCTGCACAGCAGTGCATTTTTAGTCTTATTTGTGCCACCATTGTAAAACTATTTCCTTTGGTTGATAATTGTGTGATTTATTGCATTTTGTTTTAAAAATTCAAAGTAACATACTCATGACAGTTCACTCTTTTCAGACTGGGTTTGGCGCAAGGGGTGTGACACCCCAAGTGATAGTTTGTCAGCAAATTTGTCAGCAAAGTTTGTCTTCATTATTGCCACAATCACATCTTAAGGAGTTGCCATTTTTGTCAACAAATCGAAGATTTGTGTCCCCCCAATATAGCTGTTCACTGGATAATTTGTAAGAAGACCCTGTTTGAGATAAATAGAGTATAAACGTCGAGGGTGATTAATACAGCTGTTCAGCTCAAACAGTGTCAAGCCATAGGAAGAACTGAATCGGTCTTGATCTATAACATTTGCTGGTCCTCAGTCATCAGTCCCTAGCGTATTACCCAGCGTCCTTTTGCTGCATAACTTGGTGGCGCATTAGAATCACTTCAAATGCACACATGAGGTGATATTTTTGCGCCGCCCAAGCTAGGCTCGTGCATCATGGAATAGGAAATTTAACTTGAAATGCAAAGGTTAACTCTACAGGTCTGAATTCAGGTTTCATGAACAATAAAGTAAACAAAAACTATGTAGAGTTAAATGCTTTTTGGCCATAGAACTACCATTATTTTCCAAAATAATGCAAACTAGCTATCATTCGAAAGGGCTTAGCGAGCGGAACTTGATTCTTGCGACAGTTGTATAATTTTATTCTTTTAAGGGGCTTCAGCCCATGGGAATTTTAGGAAGTTTTTTTTGTCGCAAATTTTTCGTACCTCTCATTAATCATTATAATTCCGCATGATTAATTTCCAAAACGCACACATGCTAGGCTCGTGCTAGGCTCACCATCATTCAAAAGCGCAGGTCTTCGTAAACAGTAATATGTAGTTAGATTTTACATAAATGCACTCGTTTGACCGTCACCTGTCACAGAATACACTGGGGTCAGTTTTTTGCTTCTATACTTAATAAGATTTGGCAGAAATAACCTTGACTAGGGGCTATTTCGGAGCTCACTTTTTTTTTATAGGGATCAAATTTGTCCGTATTCTGCTTGCAAATTCCTGAACATAAGGCATCACAGATTCATTAGAAACCATTCATTAGAAACCAAACTTTTTCTGCAAGACTAAAAACAAAAAATTTCCAAAAGTTCTCAAGGTACTAAAGCCCCCTTTAAGTAAGCAAAATTTTTAACGCCTACAAAATTCCGCTCCCTAAACTCTTTGAAATGATATCCAGTTTGCATTATTCTTGAAAATAATGGTTGTTCTATGGCCAAAAGTCATTTAAATCTGCATAGTATTTTGTTATACTTATGGCTGAAAGATTAATAAGAAAGACGACTGGAGACATTGGTTTGGTCGTTTTCTGCCTGACTTTCACCATTTCGGAAAATAGAAAGCTGTGCCCTTTCGTCGTTATTTTTACCACTCGCACAAAATGAGCAACGGAAGGAACATGATAATTTTTGAGAAAATTTGCGATAAACTCGTTGTTCTTGCTGTCAGCCAGAGTATTTTGTTCTAGGTTCAGTGCCTATGTAAGTCGGAAAGAGCAGTGTTTAATACAGGAAAACAAGGGCCGTAGACAAAATCCCAGCACCAACTGTTATCAGATGTAACAGAGATGATTTGTTGCCGTTACATTGTACAAGTTATTTTTGTTGAGAGTTCAGTGTTTGTAGTCGTGTGGTTGACAATGCCAGACCTTCTTTAGATACATAGAGAATAACATTAGATTGCTGAGTAGAAAAGATTTAATTTTCAAGCAGACATGGGAATTTAATATACTTTGTAAGTAGAGAACTGACTCGTACAATTCAGATACCGTAACTGTTGTATTTTCCTGAAGAAAATCGACCAATAATCGAATGTGGTTTCATTTTTTCTCCTCCCTTAACAATGGCCAAGTTATCTTGACACAAACAGAAGGGACAACTTGCTTCGAACAGCAAACTGCTAGGTTTCTGGCTGATTTTTGGGGGGGGGGGTACTATGCATATGTTGGGTACGGGGACGTGCCATCGGGAAGGGTATCGATTTTCACGATCTTGGTATAAGGAACGGTATCGATTTTCACGATTTTGGTACAAGGAACGGTATCGATTTTGCAATCTTCGCAATTGGTATAGGGTCGGGTATGCATTTTCGGAAAATTGGTATAAAGTCGGGTATATCGGGTGAGTCAGAAAAAACGTGGGGCGTTTGGTGGACTGTAACGCCGTACTTAGTCATCCGCTTGACGTGAACTAAGTTTTTCCGTGCAGCCATGAGTCTAACTTAGATCATAAATCTTTCCCCATCGAAATCGGCCATTTGATGCATTTATTTAAAAAGATTTTCTTCGTAAGACCTTGTCTTGCAAATCTTTAGCCAAGCCCCCTCGGCATTTTAGCCTTGCAAGAGTAGCAGGTACATGTTGTATTATCAGGGGATACTGAAATAGTTAGACCTGGTTCACACAACTAGGTTGTTTGGGTCATTGTGGTCGTGCAGACAGACCCAAAGGACGAAGACTCGGAGTTTGATGGTCGACTCTAAGGACTCAAAAGATCTAGTGTGCATCAGGCTTAGGGAAAGATGTTGTCTGCAAGCAGTTCCATTGCGATTTACAAAGCGTTGATCTGCGTGAAGAAACCTCTTCGCAAGACAAGCAAGTGTACGTTATTAATGTCTTTCAAATATATTCTTCACTCAGGGCAAGTTATGATAAGACATCCCAGGGGAAAAACAGTATCTCATGGCTATTTCATTTTCCCCTGATAATACCACGTGTAAACCTTGCCAAGATAAATTACGGAAGGGGATTGGCAAAAGATTTCACCAGTTTTCAAGACTCCCATACAAAATCTTACAAAGAAAATCTTTTTTAACAAATGCACCAAATGACCTATTTCTATGGGGAAAGGTAGACCATGCAAATGGTCCATGCCTAAGTTAGACCTATGGCTTTATGGAAAAATTTTGTTTACGGCAATCGGATGGCTAAATTAAATGTCACAGTCAGCCAAACGCCCCACGCTTTTTCCGACTCACCCGGTATATTTTTGAGAACTTGGTATGAAGTCGGGTATACATTTTGGAAAAATTGGTATAAGGAAGGGGTATGGTAAGGAAGGGGTATAAACCTCGATGGCACGTCCCTGTCCAAAATCTGGTCAAGTACCCCCTCCCGTGATTTTTGGCCTACCTGGAGTTGTTACCAGTCAGTTTAAAGAATACCCAAACGGTCGGTTTGAAGTATGTGATTTAAGAATTTTTGGGGGATTCCCCTGGTCCCTGAAGATGCAAATGGTCCATACCTCTTTATTTCCGAGAAAATTATACCCAAACAGTCGGTTTGAAGTATGTGATTTAAAAATCTTTGGGGGATTCCCCTTGCCCCTGAAGATGCCAATGGTCCATACCTCTTTATTTCCGAGAAAATTATACCCAAACGGTCGGTCTGAAGTATGTGATTTAAGAATTTTTGGGGGATTCCCCTGGTCCCTGAAGATGCAAATGGTCCATACCTCTTTATTTCCGAGAAAATTATACCAAAACGGTCGGTTTGAAGTATGTGATTTAAAAATCTTTGGGGGATTCCCCTTGCCCCTGAAGATGCAAATGGTCCATACCTCTTTATTTCCGAGAAAATTATACCCAAACAGTCGGTTTGAAGTATGTGATTTAAAAATCTTTGGGGGATTCCCCTTGCCCCTGAAGATGCCAATGGTCCATACCTCTTTATTTCCGAGAAAATTATACCCAAACAGTCGGTTTGAAGTATGTGATTTAAAAATCTTTGGGGGATTCCCCTTGCCCCTGAAGATGCCAATGGTCCATACCTCTTTATTTCCGAGAAAATTATACCCAAACGGTCGGTCTGAAGTATGTGATTTAAGAATTTTTGGGGGATTCCCCTGGTCCCTGAAGATGCAAATGGTCCATACCTCTTTATTTCCGAGAAAATTATACCCAAACGGTCGGTTTGAAGTATGTGATTTAAGAATTTTTGGGGGATTCCCCTGGTCCCTGAAGATGCAAATGGTCCATACCTCTTTATTTCCGAGAAAATTATACCCAAACGGTCGGTTTGAAGTATGTGATTTAAGAATTTTTGGGGGATTCCCCTGGTCCCTGAAGATGCCAATTGTCCATACCTCTTTATTTCCGAGAAAATTATACCCAAACGGTCGGTTTGAAGTATGTGATTTAAGAATTTTTGGGGGATTCCCCTGGTCCCTGAAGATGCCAATTGTCCATACCTCTTTATTTCCGAGAAAATTATACCCAAACGGTCGGTTTGAAGTATGTGATTTAAAAATCTTTGGGGGATTCCCCTTGCCCCTGAAGATGCCAATGGTCCATACCTCTTTATTTCCGAGGAAATTATACCCAAACGGTCGGTCTGAAGTACGTGATTTAAGAATTTTTGGAGGATTCCCCTGGTCCGTGTGGATGCAAATGGTACATACCTCTTTATTTCCGAGAAAATTATACCCAAACGGTCGGTTTGAAGTATGTGATTTAAAAATCTTTGGGGGATTCCCCTTGCCCCTGAAGATGCAAATGGTCCATACCTCTTTATTTCCGAGAAAATTATACCCAAACAGTCGGTTTGAAGTATGTGATTTAAAAATCTTTGGGGGATTCCCCTTGCCCCTGAAGATGCCAATGGTCCATACCTCTTTATTTCCGAGAAAATTATACCCAAACGGTCGGTCTGAAGTATGTGATTTAAGAATTTTTGGGGGATTCCCCTGGTCCCTGAAGATGCAAATGGTCCATACCTCTTCATTTCCGAGAAAATTATACCCAAACGGTCGGTTTGAAGTATGTGATTTAAGAATTTTTGGGGGATTCCCCTGGTCCCTGAAGATGCAAATGGTCCATACCTCTTTATTTCCGAGAAAATTATACCCAAACGGTCGGTTTGAAGTATGTGATTTAAAAATCTTTGGGGGATTCCCCTTGCCCCTGAAGATGCCAATGGTCCATACCTCTTTATTTCCGAGAAAATTATACCCAAACGGTCGGTCTGAAGTATGTGATTTAAGAATTTTTGGGGGATTCCCCTGGTCCCTGAAGATGCCAATTGTCCATACCTCTTTATTTCCGAGAAAATTATACCCAAACGGTCGGTTTGAAGTATGTGATTTAAGAATTTTTGGGGGATTCCCCTGGTCCCTGAAGATGCCAATTGTCCATACCTCTTTATTTCCGAGAAAATTATACCCAAACGGTCGGTTTGAAGTATGTGATTTAAAAATCTTTGGGGGATTCCCCTTGCCCCTGAAGATGCCAATGGTCCATACCTCTTTATTTCCGAGAAAATCATACCCAAACAGTCGGTTTGATATGGCACGCCGTATATGTCACGCCGCTTTCGTCAAAAATACTTTCGTGTCACTTCATAAAACTTCCCGCATTTCATTCGTATTATATGAGGGTTCTTTCTAATGATATAAACATTTCTCAAGCTGACGAGTCAACTTCTAGAGATTCCTTCCTTTTTTTATATTATTCCCTCGATTTTTATAAAACTTGTTCAATTTTATAAAGCTTGTTCGTTTTTACAAACAAGCACATTTATTCAGTCTCAGTGTGAGTCAAACCATGTTTCCCAACTGAGGCCAGTCCATGATGAGAGCATGTGCTCGTTCAACATTGAACTCTGCTTATTGATAAACAGAAGATGGACGGCGCGACAAGGCGCAACAATGCGTTAAAACATCAAGAAAGCAAGCTAAAAATATGTTCTAAATACAGCTGTAGACAAGAACTGAGTGGTTCTCAAATCAGCCAAAGGAGGGAGACGGGAAACTAATGACAGACTTCTCAACGATCCGTCAAATGATATACCTCTAATAAAGTTGTTTCTCAAACACTATTAGTACTTATCGTAGTTACAAGTTAGCTACAGGGACCGAATCTGGTATCAAAATCCTAACAAATTATTAAGTGAAACTACATCGTATAATATATAGTTTTTTTACAATTAAACGCATACTTGATATCAATGAGTCGTACCTTTCAGATTTTAGAAACAGATCTAATCACCTGACTTTAAGTACCGATACTTTTTCTATTGATGAAAATTCTATCTAGCTATGATCTAGCTCAGATTCAGGAATTCAGCTACACAATATTATCTGTTGGTCTCAAAAGCTTTCGTAGCGACAGAAGCAAAATATCTTAATTGTTGGGGATACGAATAGGCTAAGTTGTGAGCCTCGAGGAATCCCCCAAAAAGGGCTCCAGATCACATGCGTGGCAACGATTTTTGTCAATGACGTAATATGCAAATTAGCTTGACGGTTGCGAACAGGAGAAGAAAACAATAGCAAAGTTGCGCATGACAGTGTGAGCCCCACCGTTTATTCGCTCTCAACAAAGCTGAATCACTGAAAACAATAGGGTCAGCACTTCATCTCCCCAACAATTAAAATGTGGTATGTTAAATTCGTTTCTACATTCGTGCAACTGCAGCAATCTTCTGTTAAACTCCTCATTCGGTAGATAAAACTATACGATTTCTAAATATATCTGTCTATCTAACAGAAAAGTGTTAACTTTAAGGATCAAAAAAGCAGTAGTATGGGTCTCATAAAAATATTAGCTACGTCTGTGTGTGTGAAAGATAGCAAAAACACTCTGCTCTGCGATGTTTCCTCTCTCCTGATGATCTTTTAAGGCACAAGAAAACAGGGGCGAAAACAATATCCGGACAGGAGCGCACATCTCATCAGCAAAATATACTGCAAAATATAATCCCGCCCCCGGGTCACATCTGACATGAGGTTTTAAGGGATCGCGGGGTAGCTGTTTTACTGGAATTCGTAATAATAAGCACCTATAGCTTTCTTTGTTCTTGATGACATGCCAGTGCAATGCAGAAAAGGGATTTCTGCTCCTGACTTCTCAATGCAAAGATGTAGATCAACTGAGTCGCGTAAATGGGCTTCAGGGATGGCTACTATCTCACTCAAGCTGCACGCAACTAGAGGCGACCAATTAAAACTACGACGGTACTCTGAAGATGCATTAACGGGTGAAATTAGTCAGAACTGGCATAAAGATGAATGCAAAGTAGGTCAATTTGACGCCTGCATTACCGTACACTATAAACAAGAATGGTAAATTTAAACAACTGCCAAGGGATATCATAGCAAACAAAATATCTACTACTCCTTGGTCATTTCAATTGCTTATGAACGAAAAGAACGGTACTCTGAAGATGCATTAACGGGTGAAGTTAGTCAGAACTGGCATAAAGATGAATGCAAAGTAGGTCAATTTGACGCCTGCATTACCCTACACTATAAACAAGAATGGTAAATTTAAACAACTGCCAAGGGATATCATAGCAAACAAAATATCTACTACTCCTTGGTCATTTCAATTGCTTATGAACGAAAGGTAGATAAAATTCTGCAAGTTATTCCTCGAACAACTATGTAATGATTCTCTACACTGGCAACTAAATGTATCTTTGATCACAATTTAGAAATAACTCAAGCAAAACTAAACACGTATATAAATTCACAAAAAAAAATCTAAATTGTCCACATGGTACTGGTAATAGAAATATCACCGACGAAGGATGGCTGTATATGTTAACAAAAAGAAGCTTCTCATTATAAATTGAAACACTTTCTATCCTACAGGGAGCATTACACTATCATCTTCAGGTAAAAGTTGCTTCATATTTTTTCTGTGATCATGAAATAAGATAATGTAAAGTGCCTTAAAAGTTGCTCGTAGTGGCACGGTACGTCTTTAATCCTCATATTTCACACTTTTATAATTGGGCATAAAAGGTAAATGATTTGATCAGAGATCAAATTTTTTCTCTGTGATACGAGTTTTTTAAAGGAGCTGACAAATGATGCAACACGACTGCCATGAGGTACTAAATTATTAGAGTGAAATTATTTGGCGTTCAAGATTTCTTCATTCTTCTCCATTGCAATCATGGTGGAGCCCACAAGGTTCGAGTAGCTACTCCCTTCCATCCCTGCAACTCAGACAGGGCTTCATCCAGCATCTCTTTTCTCCCCTGCTTGTTGATCTTAGCTTCAAACTTAATGTACAGCCAAGTAAAAGTGAAGCGAATGCGTATTGTTGATCACAGTCGTCCATTTTGCAAACCTTTGCTTTTCAAATCTAGCGCTTAGTAGTTCATTTAGGTTAACTTTTAAGGCACTTTACATGATAACAGAAAAAATATGAAGCAACTTTTACTTGAAGATGATAGTGTGTGTAGTGTTACGTCATTTGTCAGCTCCTTTGATAAACTTACATCGCAGAGGAAATATTTGATCTTGATCAAATTTTTTTCAGTGATGGCCAATTATAAAGTTGTGAAATAAGCGGATTTAAGACGTTGTCATTACTACGAGCAACCTTTAAGGCGCTTTACACTATCATAATTCATGATCGCAAGGGCGACGTGGAGCAATTTTTAACCTGAAGATGATAGTGCAATGCTGCCGTCAGGAATTTGTTCGGGGCAAACGGCCAAAGCTCTGGGTTGGTTGTGGAGACAAATTTGAAAACTACAGATGAATATTTTAGCTCTAAAAGAACCAAAATTAACAAATATCAACAAACAATACTACTGGGTGAGTCAAAAAAAGCGCCCGGCATTTGAAAGGCTACTGCTCCCTGAGTATACAAGCAATGATATTTGCAATATCTGATTAGCTAACATGTTCAATTATTTTTAGACATGCTAAAATCGGTCCCTGGCTAAAATCGGTCACTCCGTTCAGATTCTGTAGGCAATTTTCTAAAATGAATCCCTTTGAGAAACTTTGAAAAACGTGATAAAATTACAAGCAAAAGTCCCTAATGTGTTTACCTCACAGCGATGACTTTCAGCACGCTTTAGCGCGTGCTTTCATTTTGGGTGGTTGAAAAGACTTCCCCCTGGTGTGAAGAACCTATTTAGGGGGATTCCATTCTCCCATGAGGACAAAATACATGAGCACATCCTAGAGTCATTATTGCTAGGAAGGAGAACAAAGGGAAATTTTGCTTGCTGTTTTCGCTCGTTTTTGTAGGTTTTCGAAAGGGGCTTTCTGCAGAAAATCTCCTATTTCGACAGGAAGGAATGACCGATTAAAGCCGGGTAAATTACTGAACCTAATTTGACATATCGGGGATAAAACAAGACAATTTTGAACATCATTGCTGTGATATTCAGGGATCAGGATTTTTTCAAACGCCGGGCGTTTTTATTGACTCACCCGGTATGTACGGTATCTGATTTGTAATGACTCAAAGGTAACAGCAAACTCCTCGTTGCAAGATCTATATCATTTGCGACTTTGAAAGGAATCACCATCTCCTAAGTTTTTACATTCTTTTTATGTATATCATCTAATCTTATTGATCAAGGGGACATACATCGGCCCTTCAGTAGTTCCACAACTGATCTTAAAAAAAGGAGAGGATGTCTTTTTCCAAGGAGCTCCTCATTAACTATGCACGAGAAGAGCGTGACCTCGCTTTATCGGATTTTTCCAAAGGGATCCAGCCCTAAGCAATGCAAAATCTTAATTTTTATTGGTCAAAAATGAAGATTCAAAATGCAGCCTGCCGCACCTAAAGTCATCTAGCCACCAGTGAGACTGGCAAGAAGTCGTCCTTTCATTTCTTTCACGATGATTTGGGCAATAGCCATGGGTGAAGACCAAAATCTGCACACCTGGAGTTCGTTTATCCCACTTGGTGGGAGTTTGCATCCGAGAGGCATCACAATATGTGTTTTAAATGATCACAGCACCATCTAAACTTTAAAATGATGTACTCTCGCGAATAGTGGATACAGGAATTTTAAAGAATGTTTCTAGACTGTTGTCTTCTGTCATGACTTGGAATGCACTACATGTTTTCTTTCCTCACCTGTATGTATTAATGTGTCGATGCATTGAGACTTGTATCAATGTAATGGCAGGGGGTTGTCACAGTTTTTGCTCTCCTCAGCATCGAATGTAGTATTGTAAAAGTAATTTGTATGTAGTGTAGTACTCAAGAAGTGATTCGGGCAATTGAATGATGAAGGTTTCCGGGTTCGCTTTAAGAAGTACCGAAAGATGGCAAGATTCAGTAAAAAATGCATACAAGATTTTTAAATACAGTAAAACCCTGCAAACAAGAACATATTTTCCCCAAAAACGAGACTGACTTGCTTCTTATGAATGAGGTACATATGACATTTTCCGGGTGTGGTCTAATCGCAAGAAACTTATGACTATGATGAATATATTGCTATACAGTATGCGTTTAATAAACTTGAGAGTGGGATGACTGCATTTGAATATTAGAGGCTATGGTATTCCATTGTTGACAAAGCAATAAATGTCATACAGCTTGATCACACAGTTCGAATATCCCTGAAGACTGTCAAAGGTGCTCAGCTATCAAGAGTTGGATTTTTCTTTACACTTACATGAAGTTTCATAATTAAGTGTATGATCTCTTGAAAACATTGAAATAAATCAGTCTGTTTTTGGTTCTTATCTATAAGTATCTTTTCTACAGCATCAGTCTGCAAGTTCATATTTTGCGATGTTCTCGTTTGCGGGGTTCGACTGTATGAAAGTTGACAGCTTTACCTTAAAGGTTCTTGAAGCATGCACATCAAATTTGGTAGGGCAAAGATAATACAAGCACAAAAGGATAGATTCCATAACAATAGCATCTGTTGTTTTAGTCTGACTTAGGCAAAGAAATTTATAAGAGCGGCTCGGTTTGATTTCTGTGGTAAATAAATTAGAGTAGACTATGATTAAACCATGTCATGTCGCACAGTACCGGGTGAACCAGAAAAAGTTTCCAATTTTGACAACTCACAGCACTTGATGGATTGGAATGAATCAATATTTGCTCGACAGCCATGAGATCGAAGTATTTTTGTGATTTTTCTCGTCTTCTTACACATACTGGAAACAAAAGTAACTTAAACTTTTTACAAAAATTTCATAGTTACAAAAGGACCGAAAAGTGCTAAAATACTTGATCGAATCATGAAAGACTCCTCGCACAGAACGATATAGAAAATGCAATTTCTCCTGGGTGAGAGACGTTCTCTGTACATTTGTTGCTATGGGATTGAAAATCTTTAGTACTTGTTTGAAAGTCTATTTCTTGCAACTCTTGAGAGAGGTGAAACGGCCGTGCGTATTGATAAAGTATTTTAGGCCCCTTTTCATCTAATTTGCAACCATGAAATTTTCGTGAAGTTGAATTTTCCAATATTTCCAGTGTTCGTAAGAACGCGAGAGAAATCACAAAATACTTCAAACTTTCAGCATTTAACTAAAATTTAAATCACTCAAATCCATGAATTACCCTTGGTGCTATGAATATTTGAAAGTGGGAACTTCTTCCCAGCTCACCCGGTATATGTTAAAGCCTAGATATGGAAAGGAGCCTCGCTTGAAACAAGCAAAAATCTTACCATACAGAGATCGAGAAAACAATATAGAGGTCGAAGCTTTATCTAGAGGTCAAGCAACTGTTCAGGGAGCATGGGAGCACTGCTGGCAAAAAATGTTCCCAAGTGTTTCCAGGTAACAGGAAATTTTTCTTCGTATCATTTTTCTTTATATCATCACTCATAAAAGCTATAAAAAATTATTTTAGTTGCATGCAGTGCAAGCTTACGAAGTTAACAAACTAAACAAAGTACAATATGCACTTTGATATGAACTGTACTCATAAAAGTTGTCTCCAAAGTAACATAGTCGAAAAAGATCAATAGGAACTTTGCAGAAACAGAAACTATGATTCAAGTCCTTGAGCTTGATGTAGACTGCGATGTGCAGTCAAGCGCATTGACTTTGAGCAAATCCACCGTACGAAATTTTATTCGATTGAAGATAAACATTTACCCGGCCATTTTTGCGTCATGACTTAGAATCCGAGTAACTGGCAACTCACTGCCTAAAACTCACTCACTGCCTAAAACTGTCAAAAACTCACTGCCTAAAAACTTATGAACGCAAAGCCGACGTCCATTTTTGGTGCTGCTGTTATGAAATCTCCCTTTTTTGCTCTGATAGCTATTTACTAATGGAAAGGCGTAAGACGAACGTGAAGAATGAGCCTACTTAAACCAGTGAATGAGATGCTTTCAGAGAGGGTGTCCATTCTCTTAGTCCAATGCATGGCAAATCTATATATGATGTTCTACTTGCGATATTTCTTCCTTTTCCGGCTTTTATTTGAACCGCCAAACTTGCTGGATCTGCAAATTAAGAATTCAAAGATAATTTTCCCACAAATGTTTAATTGAATGTCTACAAATAATTTAAAACAAAAACTGTTAAAAAGGATTACTTGGGTGTTTATTTGCATAGCAATTAAAAGTTGGTTTGCCCCCGTCAGATTCCTTCAGGGAAAAGTAGAATCTTGTCTGCCATTGGTCAAGCATTATGATCAAAGGTGCCGTCTGCCGTACCAAAAACCGTCAGGCCATCCAGCTGTGTTATCCAGCTGTGAACTGCTCGCGACAAGTCGTCCATTCCTTTCTTCCAGGACGACTTGGGCAAGTCCAGGCAAACGCGAAAACATTAAAAATATGAAATTTGCTCGCCAAGCAGTGTTTATACTGAGTCCTTCAAGAAAAAGTACTTCTGTTTGCATCGTTGCACAATGAACAGCATCGAAAATATTTCAAATAAATATAATCTGAACATGTCCACTTAAAACGCAGATGCAAAGCCCATCAAAGTAGGTCATGACATCGCTGAAATGTCATCAATTTAATCTACAAAATGAATCCTAGTCAGAACTAGGGCCTACAGCCTCAAATTCAATTTCATTCATGCTTCAGAACGCTTTTAGATGCTCCATTACTTCAAACCCTCATGCATTAGCACCTACTTTTTGTCGATTTTCTTTGTATTCGTAATTAGTTTACTTTGTTTAGTTACTTTCTTTCTATCTTTGTTCAATGTTGTGTGTCTTTATGTACTGGCCATGGGGTGGTCATTGTCTTTCATTCCTCATGGTGTCGTCCCCGTATTGTAGTACAGTAATTAGGATAGTAAAGTAGAATGTAAGATCTGTATTGTAATGATATTATATGAATGGGAAAAAGCCTAGGATCATAGGGCCTAAAAATATAGCAACTAGGAATCTGTGATGCCCATACGTTGTTGGTAATACTTCAGGAGTCTTCGTATCTTTGACAAAGCAATATTGATTTGCATTAACGCATCTTCTACAACAACACCCCTCAGTAACGACCCCGCTGAAACATTGCCCCGCCAAGGCTGAAGGATGATTCGCCAAGAAATTCGTTTCCAAGCTAAGTTTCGAGTTTAAACACTTTCCCGCCTTGTTTTTCTTTTCCCGTTGAAATTTTTGATTCCCCGTCAAAATTATACAAGTTGCACCGTAGATCATAGCCTAAAATTTCATTTCCCTGTCATGATATCTCTGACCCCCTCTAAAAATGTATGTTTTCGTAACTTCAGCGCTGTATTTTCAATGTCTGGCGGGGTCGTTACGGGGGGGGTGTACAACAGTATCCGTCGTTGAGGTTCTAGTTTAAACTATGGCATAGCTCTGATAACGAAGTAGTGATAAATTGGTGAGTGGTTTGACGATTTTATTGGGGTTGGTATCAAAATCTAAGTTGATTCTGTTAAGTAACATTCATTGACTTTCAAGTTACATGTATCTTTTTGACAATAGTTCTTAAAAATTCACTGTGCAGTGACGCAAAGAGAGCGAAAAACTTTTTCTGAAATACCCAGTATGAGCTGTACACGCCAAAAAAGCAATCAGTACGACTGTCTTCCTTAAAGGGAATTGACACAACTATATCTCGTAACTGCTATAAATAGGCCAGAGAAACGCCCACAAATCCATTGTTTCTTTGCCCACACAATGAAGCCGGATGCATCTAAGTTGCTGAGTACACTAGATTTTATTTTTGACCTGGCCCGGGCCAGCTTTTACCTATGTCGATTCCCTTTAAATCTTGAATATCATGGGACCACACCTTCAGAAATAAACAATGGACATCAATTTCATTCACTCTTTGGAAGTATACGCTTTGACATCACAAAATGATTGTGTAACTGGCTATCATACTATTTCGAATAAATTGCTTGCACGAACTATGATAATGAACTTTAAGGTTCTTTTCAAGCAGTTCATTCATGGGATAACTGCAGAAATCATTTCTTGTGTGGTATTTTGTTGTCTTTGCTGTTGTCTTATGTCAATCATTCAAGTAGAAATTACTCAAAGAAACAAAGGAAGCAGAGCATAAGTCTCATGCTACTTACTCTTGACTTTGCTCTCCAGATTTCATTTTCAAAACAACGCGGCAATAGTTTGGTGGGATGTCTCCAAACTGCGAAGACTGACAGGCTCCCCAGTTCTTTAAATGATACACCTTTAAAAGAAGGCAATTAATTACCACAGTCACAAAGAAAGATGACGGGGAAAATGTACTAGGTGTCCTAAAAAAGTATCAGCTTTTGAACAGTTCTTTTGAACAGCTATAGCCTTGCATTCAAAGTCTTTATCTTCAGTTCATGGCATAGATGAGATCTTAACTTAGATCTTGCAACCTCGCACGTCCAAATGGGTTTGTACTAGCCTGCGTGCAGACTCTACTGATTCCCTGAAGAGAAATGAGGTTCCTCCTCCAGTACAGTCTGCGCATCAGCAACAGAAAGAATTTCCAAAGTCACGTGTGGTTCCCAGGCTTGAGGAACCAGACCTCATTGGTAGAAAGAGATCTCTATTGTTCTCTTTTATTTTAATTGATAGGAATTCTCGCAATTATTCTAATTGAATTAGATTCAATAGGGCGCCTATAAGTAGGATTAAAAATAAAGTAATCAAAATACCCCAACACAATAGGATTTGTTTGGGTAGGTTACTTTAGGCATATGCCAACTAAATCAAAATATGCCTGTGCTGATATCAGCAGACTCGCTTTGTATCGCTAATTTGCAGACTCTACTAGAGAAGGAACCTCAATTCTCTTCAGTGGCTCAGTTGAGTCTGCACGCAGGCTAGGTTTGTACTCACAGAGTAATTCACTTAAGCAGGCAAAACTTCCGAGTTAGCTTAAGGCAGCCAAAGAAATTGAATTATGCAGGTACTACGTGTAGTTTGTAAACAGTTTTCGGGGCAGCTCAAAAAACATTATGTTTCGGAAGTCTGTTGAGCTATAAATGTGAAATTTACTCTTCACCAATTCGAATGCCTTTACCTGTCATCTTTATGACTAAGCAATAATAACTGAAACGAAAATTGGGTGAGAAAGTTCCTTTAGTAGTACAAGGAACTAC
Organism: Aurelia sp. 3 sensu Dawson et al. (2005); assembly: GCA_964020215.1. Classification (NCBI taxonomy): domain Eukaryota; kingdom Metazoa; phylum Cnidaria; class Scyphozoa; order Semaeostomeae; family Ulmaridae; genus Aurelia; species Aurelia sp. 3 sensu Dawson et al. (2005). The sequence continues at coordinate 10,769,598 of OZ026588.1, forward strand.
TTGACACCGTTCTTTCAGTCCTACAAAGTTGCGTTGTGAATTGTCAAAATGATACTGGATCTTGTCTAAACATCCCTCCTATCAATAGAATAATTTAATTGATCAAAAAACCTGTACGAATAGAAAGTTTAATGGTTGATGTGACTCAAAACTACCTTCAAACAATGATCAACCTTCCTTACACGTTTACAAATTACACGATAAAGTACCTTTGGGATCCCTTATTTTGCCGACATAAGGAGCTCCTTTTCGCTCTGCAACTGTTTTGAAGTTTCCATCAAAAGTTTTGGCGCTTGTCGATTGGATGGCATTTGTTTTGAGACAAGACAATCAGTGGCTCAGGTGTGATGTTCACGTGATTCTCAAATGTCTTTTGTTGTGTTCGGTATAAAACAGCCCGGTAGTGTCATTTCTCTGTTCTTCGCATGAACCAAATTTAAAGAGTGTGCGATGGAACGCGTATTTAGTGCACTAATTTGGCATAATAACGTTGTTGGTAAGTGATTACATGATTTTCTTGCAGGTTTAACAGTTTCCTCTCCAGTTACAGGTTTATGTTATATTTCTATTATTGCCCTTTTACAGGAGGTTACAAGTTCATTGTATGTCCATAATCTTATCATGATGAGTCTGCTATTCAAAGCTACTTCAAATTATGCACAGAGCTTGCCGTGTAATTATACACAAATCAGCAGGATGATTCAATGACCATCTGTCTTAGGCTGCTTTAAAATGTCGCCTGTTTAAGTGAATTACTCTGAGGACACAAACCTGATTTGGACATGCGAGCTCGCAAATATGCGGCAAGATCTCTTCTATTCAATCCACTGAAAATAAAATTTTGGCACCAAGGGTCCTTCGCAAGACTTGTTCGTACGCTTATACTATTTTTAGGAAACCTGTTATTTCCACAGTAGAGACGACTACTGTCCAAAACAGTTTCAAAACGTCGGAAATTCATTTGTTTCTCGGACTATTCCCTCGTTATCCAGTCGATGTGAAAACGTCGGAAACACCGACTGGATAACGAGGGAATAGTCCGAGAAACAAATGAATTTCCGACGTTTTGAAACTTCGACGGAAAAGTGAATTTGAAAACTGCATGAGGAACAGAGGTCAATCATTTGCAAACTAAAATTCCCCTGACGAATTCAAATCCATAGTAGCGTTGAGTTTTCACAAAATGTTGACAGGAAAATGATGGCGATTATTTCACTCAAAATTAGGAATCCATTTTGAATGTGGTTTTTCGGATGGTAAGCATTGCTTAAACTGACCATCCAGCATCTCAAAAGACAGCTATGCTTTTCAAATAAACTGTGGTACAAAGTATTGACAATAGCTTTTGATCGAGAGAGCTAGTTATGATGTAGCTCGTGATTTTTTTGTTGGGTCATCGGGATTTGAATACAAACAAGGAAAATTTTTAACGGGAAACACAGTATATTTCATTTTGTTGAGGCTTAATTTGGTTGTAATAACTGAATCTATTTAGTCCAAAGAGAAGAAAAAGAACAGAGTCTTAAGTAGGTTACAACAGCGTCGCGGATACAAGCATGGCAGTGATTTCAAGCTTCTTTTTGCATGTGAAGTGATGATACTGTAAACACTATATTAAACCTCCAGGAGGGGGGGGGGGGCTTATTTAATTTTGGACCCTCTAGAGAGGGGCTTTTTGGAAAGGGGGCGTATTCAAAAGATTAGATGACAAGGATATATGTGATAGCTTTATCAGTCCTTTACCCCATATTTTACCCCCAATTTTATGAGTCAAATACATATATTGCGCACAGTTTTATCCAAAACCATATCAAAATTAACATACCAACTTGCTCAAGCTCGGATAGGCTCCAAATCTTTAAATCGCTGTAAAAAGGCGGGTGTAAATTTCAGTGACCTATTTCTTTACACTGAATGACTTGAAAGAAACTTTAGTCACTTTTCTATGATTCTGCCCTTGGACTTTTCAGAAATCTTCAGTATTTGTCGAATTACAACCCTATTTGATATTTCAGCTCATTTTATGATGTGACGTCATCAAATTTCTAAGTCACGAACCAGAAGAGTGAAACGGTTTTGCTTTATACCATATTGTAGACATCCATAAACTATGATTTTCTTAAAAATTATTTAATCTTTCGCCAACAGGTTTAGAAATTACGATAGTTTTAGGTTTTTTCGAAAATATTCTCAAATTTACTAACAAAGAAGAAAAACACTGTAATTCTGAACATATCAAATATTTCAGAAAAGCTCACCGGCAGATCTACTGTAAAATAGTTCAAGATTCTTTGAGGCCGTTTGAGGCCGTCAAAGAAATAGGTCACAGAATTTTACACCCAGATTTACAAAGATTTGAAACCTATGCTGTTTAAGCTGAATGAATTGAAAATCTTTGGTAACTTCTGGAATTTGACATATGTGGGGGGAGAGGCTTTGTAGAGAAGGGGGCTTTTTCAAAATTTTGGCTCGGAGGGGATGGGCTTGTTAGAGAGTGGGGTTCATAGAACTTTTACGGTAGTATAAAAGTTCGTTCAAGACCCTAAAGGGCACACTTCGATAGCTCGTTTACTGATCTGAACTCCACTCCAACTCCACTCCAAAAAGATTTCAGTGTACCAGCATTATCAAGTAGTGGGGGCATGTACCCAACTTTTCATAAAATGCTAAATAGACTAATTTTATTGATCTATTTGATGTATTTGATGTTTGATTTCTATTAAGGAGGGTTGCCCTTCAATAGAGTTGTTTTACAAGGGGCCCTCCACTTAAAAAAATTACTTACAATATAAGATATACAATTACCGAATAAAAAAAGGAAAATTACAATATAAAAACCATAATATAAAACCTAATACAAAATTTACAAAATCTAATATAAAAGAAAAAGAGAAATTCCTAAATAGATTTATTAAAACTATTCAGGGTAGATGCCTGTTTGGTATCGGAAGGAAGGTCATTCCAAGCTTTTGCTCCTCGATAGGAAAAACATTTTTGCCCATTACTTGACTTTTTCATGGGAAGTCTTAAATTTGTCTCTGAATTGTGCAAGACATATGAAGAGCACTTTGAGTTACGGGTGAAAATGTAGTACTACAACTAGTCAAACTGTTGTAACTCTTACAAATAACTACAATTAGATACAAACAATTCAACCGAAAATAACTAAATTCATTTAGTATCAAATTCAAGTTACTCGTAAAAGTCTTTCATAACA